>VYZX01002231.1:0-141664 GCA_013401335.1 Brachypteracias leptosomus | reverse complement strand
TCGGCCGGCGCGGAGCCGCCATCTCCCCAGGCCCCCCCGCGCCCGCCGCCGCCTTTAATAGGGGCGGGCAGGGCCGGGCCGGGCGGTGCGGGGCCCTCCGCCCCCGTCGTTAACCCCTTCCCTTCCCCCGACGCCGAGAACGGGCGGCTCCTCTTTGGAGGGGGGTCAAAGCCTGTGCAGCCCCTCGCCAGGCTCTTGCAAGGGCCAGAGCTCGGTGGGGATGCAGCGGCCGAGCCCCGACGGGATGGGAAGGGAAGGGACAAGCTCCCTCCAGCCCTGGGATCTCTGCACCCCCCGCCTCGGGGGGGTCCCCGCTCCTGTACCCAGCACTGGTGCCAATGGCAGGTTTGCGAGGTGCTGTTTGGGAGCATCTCCGTGAGGTGATGGAAGCACCAGCGGTTGTAAGTTGGTGCTGGACAAGCTCTGGAGCACGAAAAGGCTTCGACCACAGGACAAGCACGGCCAAGGTGATGCTTGTCCTGGCCGGGATCTAAAGGGGATGGTTGCACTCAGCCCCTGCACTCCCCCTGCCATCTCTAGACATATTTTCTTTTTTAGAAAAGAAACCAAAAACCTATACTAAAGTGGTTTTTAGTAGGAATTGTCGGAGAGGCTCCACAGCACCACCGCCCCAGCCGCATGTTGCCCCTGCTCGCTGAGGAAGCAGCAAGCACAGGGACAGCGTGATCCCCTCCTGCTGCCAGGCACTCAGCGATAGGCAGCTATGGATTATATCAAGAATTTTTAGTGGATACAGCTCTACGCAGGTGTCACCGGCTAAAAAAAAAAACCCAGAGTTCCAGGGAGAGCAGGAGAAAGGATGAACCACAGGCACAAAGCAGAGGCTTGACATTTCTGTAACAGCAGCAAATTTGTGTGTTGATTGGAGGTGTGTAATTGTCTTCCCAGGGAGATAGTAAGTGGCTGTGGCTCCCTGCCTCTCGGCCAAGCTGCATCATGCTGGGATCTTGCTGATTTTTGCAGAGCTGTCTTTGGGCAGTGAGAGAGGACCCCCTGCCCTTACACTCCTGCAGTGCCGCAGCTCTGGCACCCCATTCTTTGGGCAGCTTTTGTGCAGAATTAGGAGGAAGGTGGGTTTGCTCACAGTAGGAAAATTCAGTGTCCCTTCCAGACCGGTGGACCCACCGGAGACAATGCTGTAGGGATCCAGTGCCTATGGCAGCAGTTTTAGGTAGAGCATTAGGAAAGACTTGAACAAACCTGTTTCCCAGTGCTGGGAGCAGAAGAACATGGGTAAAACAGGTTAAAAAGTGATGTGGGCTCCAGCCTGGGGCCTCATTTCTGGTCTTATGAGCATGACTTCAACAGCTACCTGGAGCCAGGGCAGAGCCAGCGCAGGGTGGGCTGGGCGAGGACCTGGCTCTGCTGCCTGCATGGCTCCCATGGGAGCACGGGGTGAACACACATGCCTTTAATGCCTTTCCTTTAAAGGAGATACAGCCACTGACCTCTGCACCCAGTGGGAGTGACACTGGCAGGAGCTGGCTGTGTCCAGCTGTTCCCCATCCAGCCCCCACTTGTTGCCCAGCCTGGTGGCACCAGCCAGCTCCTCTCCCACAGGGATGGTGTGTGGGTGGTGGTGTGGGGGATGCAGCTGCAAGTGTCAGCTCTTCCCCCTCCCCACCTGGTGCAGTGCCCTGCCACCCAACCCTTGGGACTGCTGGCAGTTGGGCTGGGCTGTAGCCGGACATGGTGACATCCACAGAGCCAAGCAGAGCTGGGACAGATCATGAAGACCAAAGCTGTGAACAGCAGCCACCTCGCACTAGCCCGGAGCAGAGGAACAGCAGGAGCAGAGGATGTCCCACCTGCCTGCCAGGAGCTGGTTAAGAGTCCAGCTTTGCTTCTGCTTGGCCCAGCTTAGCCCTCCCTGCTGCGACCTCCCTATCCCATGAGCTCCTCTCTCAGCCTGGCTTCACCAAGACTCATCTCTGCACCTCTGTGACCATAGCACATGAGCATTGCACTGCAGGATGAGCTTCTAGGATGTGTATGACAGCCTCTCTCATCTCCTCCTGAGGCAGGAGGGACCGCTGGGTGTTACAGCTTTAGTACATTGCACACTTGATGCGCTGGCCCACCCTGGTGCTCTGTGCTGTGGTGGGGAAGGAGGGATGGAGGGATGTGTCCAGCATGGAGCAGATCTGTGACACTTCTTCATTGCTTCTTGGTGAGAGACCCACCCTGTGATGGCTCCATCTCCAGCATGGAATTGTCGGTGGTCCCTGGTAGCTCGTTGTCCCCTACCCTGGGGACAGACCTGGTGGCTGCAGAGTGCTCTGGACGCTGAGCCTGAACCAGTGCAGATAAGGACCTGGGGTGTGATATCCTACGGAGGGCAGCGTGAAGAGCAGCAGGAGGGATCAATGCTGGTGAACATGGGGTGTCCTTTGCTCTGCCATTCCCTGTGCCAGGGGGGCACGAGGTGACGGGGCAGCAGCCAGGGATCTGTCACTGCCACTTCGAGCAGCCCTCAGGGAGGCTCCGCAAAATGTCCTCCAGGTTCTGCTTGTCAGCCTGGATCTCAGCCAAGTCACTCTCAAATGCCTGGATCTTCTCCTGCTGCCGTGCTGCCTCCTCCTGCAGCAGCCTGAGCTGGCCAGACAGGGCTCCCGGCGTGGCCAGGCGCAGCCACAGCCTCTCCAGCTCCAGCTTCCCAGCACTCAGCACCGCCTCTGCCTGCACAGACTGCTCCAGGTTGCCTGGGCAAGGAGAGAAGACATGGATGAGAGGCAGAGAGCCGAGCAGGAGAGGTTCTGGATGTGCTCCAGGGGCTCAGACCCTCGGCACCAGGTGAGCTATAGGGAGTGGGTGCAGCGGGGCATGGAGGCAGTGCAGCTTCCCAGTGATCACAGGTAAGCAAACAGGACTGTGGCTCCAGACAGGGCCTGGGCACATCTTTCTTACAGATGGGTGATGATTTACAGCCCTTTGCTAAACTTCTCAGATGCAAGAGTCCTGGAGCATCCGTGATGATCAAAGCAGGAGGAGCTGGAGCAAATCCAACCAGCAACAAGGAGCAAACCCAGCCCAGCACATCCCTTGGCTCCAAAGAGACTGAGCTCTTGACCCAGCCCTGCTCCTCCTGGAGGTGTCAAGGGACATCAGTGTCCCCACACCAGACATGAGCACACACATTGAGCAAGCCCAAATTAATTCTGCACAAGGGCTTTCCTTGAGATGTGAGCCCTAAAGGAGCTTTGCTAAAACCCTGAGCAATCCCCTCCGATGGGCACCCAGCTCAGCCCAGATGGAAGCAAGCAGGAGATCCCCTGGACCCCAACAACCTGGCCCTTGCCCAGGATCCCACTCTCACTCAGGTCTCACCTAGGCTGCTCAGCAGGCTGTTCAGGGTCTCAATGTCCGAGATGAGGGAGCCCCGGGCGTCCTGGAGGCTTTTTGCCATCTCACTCACCTCTGTCCCCACCTTCCAACACAGATAGACACCCAGATTTAGGGACACTGTTGACCCTTGTCTGGACAGGAGAGGGGAGAGGATCCCAGAAATGTCCCCAAGACATTCCCTATACAGTGGAGCCCAAAGGCTGGATTGCTCCCTATGCTTTGAGCTGTGGGCAATGCATCTTCCAGACTCTGGAGAACACAACCTGCCCAAGAGGATCTGACTCACCTGGTGTGCTTCCTCCAGGTCTCCCCTGAGCTTCTCAGCCATGTGTTCCTGCCGGGAGAGCTCCTGCTGGGTCTCATTGACACGCCTGGCAAGCTGGCTGGCTTGCTTGCGGGTCTGCTTGCTCTCCTGCAGCACAGCCTGTGCCCTCTGCAAAGGGATGGAGATGGGGACAGTCACCTGGGGACACGCAGGGGAAATGCACTGGCTCCTAGGCTGGAGCCCTGGTTGGGTGCATCCTCCTTGTCATCCCCCACACCCCTCCACTCAGACCTCAGTGCTCTTCCCAGAGACTTGCTCAGCCTCCTTGGCTGTCCTCTGGGCTGCAGTGGAGATGGACAAGGAATTTCCGAGCGTCTTCTCTGCCTGTTTAATCTTCCTCTGGGCTTCCACCATCGCCCTGTCCCGCACAAGTTTCATCCTCCTGCTCAGGGCAGCCTGGCCCTTCCGATGCCCCAGCACCTTTCTCATGCCTGTGGGGACAACCTGGTGGTCACTGAACTGTCCCTTTATCCCCTGGCACCCAGAGTCAGTGTGGTGAGAGTCAAGCTGTGGCCAGAGATGCTCTGGCTGGTGACTTTTACCTTCTAAGCTGACCCTGAGGGACTCTGCATCAGAGAGCACAGCTTTTCCATGAGAGATGGCTGAGGTGGCCATGCCATGGGCAGAGCCAGCCCGGTCCTGCAGCTGGGGAGAGGAGAGGAGGAGTGAGGCTGGCAAGGGGGTGAAGAGCTGCACCCAGCTGGGAAATGTGGGTCCCAGCCTGCTCCCACTTGGCAGATGAGCTCCTTGGGAGATTTGAAAGCCTGAGGGCAGTTGTCACCCAAAACATCCACTCCCAACCTCCTGACTGCAGGCATGGTCACTGGAGCGGCAGGGATGGGGGCTCACCCACCCCCTGTGCCCTGGGTGGGAGGCAGGAGAGGGATGGACCTGGCAAACCCTCAGCTCCAGCTGGAACAGCAGGTCCCCATCACTTATTTTTCAGGGACACCCCATGCAAGTGAGCAGCAATTACCTGCTCAAAGCCACTGGTTCTCTGCAGCTCCAGGCGCAGTCCAGCTGCCAGAGCATGGGACTCCTGGACAGCCTGCTGGGCAGACAGCTCCTGTGCCCCCAGTGCCCCCTCCAGCGCTGCCACGTCCTGTGCCAGGGCTCCCACCTGCTTCGGCAGTGCCTGTTGTGGGGTCAGGAATGCCAGAGACTCCATGGCAGCATCTCCCAGCCCAGGAGTAGATCAGGGGGTAGGGGTGCAAGCAGAAGCCTTAGCTTGGACACTGCTCACCTGCTCCAGTGCAGCCACCCCCAGAAGTTTCTCAGCCATGTCTGTGTTTGCCCGCTGCACGGCTGCGAAAGCTCTCCCAGCCTTGGCTGCCACCTCTGCCAGGCCAGTGCCCAGCTCCTCCCAGGCCTGCTGGATTTCCTCGTACCTAAGTGGACAGAACGCCATGGTCACCCTCTGGTCCCTTGAAAGATGGAGATATCAGCTGGGGACCTGTCCCCAGACATGGAGGGAGGGGGAAACACTGAGGGAAAGGTCCTGAAACACCCAGCCCAGCCCTGGCTCTGCTTTGCAGCACTGCAATGCAATGAGTTTCATGGGGCTCAGCATATCTCTGTTGGGCAGATGCCAAACCACCATGACTGAGTCCTGTCACAGCGTCCTGGCCAGAGGCAAGGGTCTGGTGATGCTGTCCCACCCCCCTCTTTGCTGCCAGCCCCTCACCCGGCCTCCAGCTCCTGCTGAACATCCCGTGTTGTGTTCCCCTCCAGGAGCCTCCTCAGGAGCTCAGAGCTGGCATTGGAGGCATGAAGTGCTCTCCTGACCACCACCTCCACCTGTGACATGCTGTCCTCATGCCTGTGGGGACAAAGACACCCAGAGAGATGGTATTAGATGGCCCCCTGGGAAAGGAGCAGCCATCCTACACCCCCAGCCAGGCAGGCAGCCTCCTCTGGGATCAGACTCGGTTCGACTCAGGTGGACTCTCTGCAATGGGGACCATGAAGCCCGGGCTCAGGGCTCCCATATCTCCAACCATCACTGCCATGGTGAGCAGAGAGCAGGGAAGGGGAGTCCCAAGCACAGTGGCTGTACCAGCTGAGGCAGCCCATGGTGCAGGACTTGCAGTACCTCCTGGCCAGTGCCCGTGCCTCCAGCACCCGACGGCTCCAGTTTGTGGGCTGCTGAGGGAGGTCCTGGGGAATCTCCTTGAAATGTAAACAGCAGCAATGAGACCCTGACAGGGAGCAGGGACCCCCAGACCCCACCAGTCCAGCACCAAGAAGAACACCCCAAAGGACTGCAGGAGGTTCACAAGAGCGAGCAAGGGAAATATCCCCTCTTGCCTCAGCTGCAAGGAGGGCTATACCCACGTAGGTATCAGGCTTTCCCACCCACCCCCTGTACTGGTCACATCCCACCGCACCAGTCCCACATCCCACTGCCCCCCCAGATGGCCACCAGCCCCATCAGGAGCCCGAGGCCAGTGGGAGCCCTCACCATGGTAGCCAGGGTGTCTGCAGCGTGCAGGATCTCCTGCTGAGCCGACTGCAGCGTGGACTCGATCTCCAACAGCAGGATGCAGGTCTTGGGGGGTCCATGGCTGGAGCAGCTGGTGGTCTGGCTGACATTGCTGAGACGGCCCCGGGCAGTGCCCAGCGCCCCTGCCAGCCACCCTACCTGGGCCAAGAGTGCAGCCCGGGCACCTGCGGGCAGCACAAGCAGCTGCCTGTTGTCCACAGAGGTGCTTGGGGCCCCTCACATGCCTGTGGGGCTGCCCCATGCCTGAGCATCCCCCCTTCTGCCTTCTAATGAAAGGAGACAGTCCCTCCATGGTGCTCAGGAGTGGGATGCAGCACCCAAAGAGCACCCCATGTGCCGACGCTCAGTCCCTGGTAGTGCCCATCACCAGCTGCTCCAAAACCTCATGGCTGTATCCCTGCAATGCCTTGTCCTACACAAAAAGACATGGCCACCCCCACTGCCCCCCAGTCTTGGTCACCCCATCACTCATGCTGAGCCCAGCTTTAACCTGGCACCTCCTTGCACCCACCTAGCAGGTCACAGCATGTTGTGGGAGCAGGGTGTCCCTGGAGGGGTGATGTGGGGCTCCCCCCATGAAGTTGGGAAGGGGGATCCCCCCGTACCTTGGAGGAGGTGAGGGCTGGGCAGCCCATCTCCCCGGGGTGCATCTCCCAGCATGAGGGACTGGCCCAGGTGGGCATCACAACCTGGTTTTTGCAGCCATTCCTCCATCTCCTGCAGCCTGGCCTTCAGCTGGTCAGCCTGTGGGCAAGACACGAAGGGACATGGAGGGACAATGAGGCAGCACAGGGACCAGGGCGCTGTGCCCACCTTGCCAGGGCATGGGTTGTACCTCATCCTTCACCAGCCCGTAGCAGGCAGGGCACTGCTGGCAGCGGGAGCTGGGTGGGTCAAGGAAGAAGTTGGCCTGGCACTGGTCACACTTGTAGCCCACAAAGCCGGGGTGGCAGAGGCAGGTGCTGTTGTCATGGCACTGCGGGGTGACGGAGCCCAGCGGGGAGCAGTTGCAGGCTGCAGTGGTGGCAGAAAGGTGTCACACCGTGGCTACCAGCCCTGGGTTTGGGTCCGAGGTGTGGTCCCCATCCCCATTACCTCGGCAGCCCCTGGCAGAGAAGCCGAAGAAGCCGTGGTGGCACTGGTCACATTGCCTCCCTGTGACACCCGGCTGGCAGGAGCACTGCCCTGTCAGTGCGTGGCATCCACTCTCCCGTGACCCTGTTGGGTGGCACTCGCAGCTGGCACCGAGAGGTGGAGGGTGATGGGTGAGCAATGGGTGCAGAGAGCAGAGCACAGAACTGGGCATGCAGAACTGTGGCTGTCCCCTGGCAGCCCCACGCTGTGCCCCACGTACCTCCTGCACCCCAGGGTGGGCTGCAGGCCATAGTAGCCAGGCTGGCAGTGCCCGCAGGCTCTGCCTGTCACGTGTGGGAGGCAGTGGCACTGGCCCGTGCTGGGATCACAGCCCTCCAGCCCCGGTGCTGAGCCGTCAGGGTTGCAATCACAAGCTATAGGGGAGAAAACACCATTTACATCCCAGCATGGAGCTGGCAGGTGGGACAGTGGGAATGGGGCAGCAAGGCTGAGCACCTCACAGTATGAAGGGCCATGTACCCCCCATCAAACAGGGGTCTGAGAGGCTGAGCCCCTGCAGATCAGGGTATCACAACAGTGCAGAGAAGGTGCAAAGGCCCTTCCTGAGCATTTCAGACAACTTGGACCATCGATCAGCCCCTAAACCCTTGGGGTATCCCCCTTCCACCCTCAGCCTTCACTGCTGGGAGGACTTTGGCTGCAGTGAGACCCAGGGGAGCAGGACCAGCCCCCAGGGCCATACTTACGGGCACATTTCCCAGCGGGTTCAGCAGCCAGCGCATCCCCGTAGAAGCCTGGCAGGCACCTCTCGCAGTGCTGGCCCGTCGTGTTGTGCAGGCAGCGCAGGCACCGGCCGGACACGGGGTCACAGTTCCCCACAGCGTTGGGATCCACGTTCCCGTGGCACTGGCAGGGGATGCAGGGACTCACAGGGCCCCTCTGCCCCAGGGGGTCCCCGAAAAACCCATCGTCGCAGAGCTCACAGCGTTTTCCTGGGGAAGGAGAAAAGGTGGGGAGGGTCTGGGTGCGTCAGTGCTGCCCACAGCCCCCTCACCCACACACCCCCAGCCTCACCTCTCTGGCCAGGGGGGCAGTGAGTGCAGACCACCTCCCCACTGCCCGGCATCTCGGTGCAGGGTGAGTGGCCAGGGCAGGGGCAGGGTTTGCAGTCATCTGAGCTCCCTACGAAGGGGTTGCCATAAAACCCGGGGCTGCAGCGCTGGCAGGAGGGACCTTCTGTGTTGTGCAAGCACTGGCAGTGCCCTGTGAGGAGGAGAACAGAGCTGAGGGTCTGCAAAGACCCAGCCCCAAATAACAGTGGGGAGCAGGAGGGATAGAGAGCCCAGTGCTGAGCGTGGCACATGGTGGATGCTGAGAGGGATGCGCGGATCCAGCCAAAGGGTGATGCTGGGATCACACATCCCCAGCCAGCACTCAGAATATTTTCCCTGCCTCAAGAGAGAAGTTTCTGGAGAGGATGCTGGGCCCCATTGCCAGCCCCGCACTCCCGCGTGGCGTGGGGACCAGGCGGTGCTGGCACAGGCAGGAGGCACCGGCACCAGCCCCGGGTCTGTCGGCGCCTGCGATAATCGACAACACATTTCTCAGCGACCAGACGCGGCGTTTCCAGCCTGTCATGGAAAACACAAGCAGCCGGCTGGCACCCAGCGGGGAGCGAGCAGCTCCAGTGAGTCATGGCCTTCCAAAATCACCGAGGAGGAGGAGGAGGAGGAGGAGGAAGGATGCTCAAGGAACCCCCCCCGCCACCTCCAGACAGAGTCTGTCCTTGACTGGAGAGAGAGAAGGAGCCCAGGGGAGGATTTTCCCCCAGGATTTGTGAGGTTGGGTCATACCAGATGGGTTGTGCAGGAGGGAACAGGCATTTTTTTCCATTTTCCCCACATCCAGGCGGAGCCGGACAATGGAAAAGAAAGGAAAAGCGGGTGGCAGGAAGGAGTGGAAAAACAAACCAAAGGAAGCATGTGGGCTGGCAGCACCCAGGCTGGGACTTCAAAAGCCTGGCCCCATCCCTGGGGATTGTGCTGTCGGTGCCAGCCCTGGCTCTGTGAGATGACGGACAAGTTTGCAGAGCTGCTGCCGTGTTTCCACTGGCACTTGCTGAGCACAACCCTCTTCCAGCCCGTTCCATCCCAGCCATACAGTATTCTTGCTCCTCGACGAGGGCAGCCAGCCAGTAAGGAGCCCCAGGGCCTCTGTCCAGGTACCAAATGCATCACCTTATTCCCAAGCTCTTTCCAGAGCTGCTGTTTTCTGCAGGCGTGGGCAGGGAGCAAGGCAGCATGTTGGGAGCCTCTCAGGTCTTTGATCTGCCTTTCACTGCAGCCACCTCAAGTTCCAGGGCAGCTGTTTGCAATCCTACCCCCCCTTCCCTGACCAAAGCCATCCAGACACTTTGCAAACCACTCCAGACACAGCCCCACTGCCCTGAAGACTATTTTTTCCTCCTTCAAACCCTGTCCCTGCTGCCGTCACACACCTCTAAGCTGGGTCTGGAGGCAGAGCTTGGCTCTAGCTGGCAGCACAAGAACCAGCTCCTCTGGTGCCTTCCCACAAGCCTGGCACTGCTCTATTTTCCTGCTTTTACTCATTTCTCTGCTCAGGTTCACCCCCAGTTTGCTGGCGCCAGGGCTGTGCCCAGTCCTGCTCCATCCTCGGGCAGTGGTGCTGCCTGTGAGACCCATCCTAGCAAACCCCTCTGCCTCTCCTGCCCTGACCCCACTCCTCTGAGGACCAGCACCCTTCCTTTCTCCTCCTTTAAGGTCATAAAGTACCACGAAAGATGCCCCTCTTATTACAGATCACCACCGTTATTGCACTTCATTAATTATCTCTATCTTTGCAGTTACAAACCCAGTCCCTACAACGAGACAAGAGATTCAACCTGCAAGTTTCAGGTACCATAACCTCACAGATGGTTTCCAGCATCCCTCAGAAAGAAGCAAAGACATGGATTTGTCAGCCATGCACGTAGTGACAGGGCAAGCAGAGGGTCCAGGGTGCTCACCTGTGACAGGGTGACAGTCCCCGTGCTGGTTGCAGGCGCAGGGCACGCAGCTGACGAAGGGGCCACCAAAAGGGATCTCCCTCTTGAAGCCAGGTGCACAGGACTGGCAGAACTGGCCGGTGTAGCCTGGAGGACACGTGCACTCCTCCACCCAGCCTGCCCGTGCCCCTGGCCCGGGGCGAGCAGATGTAAGCTGGACCTCACTCAGGGCCAGCCTGCCTGTGGGAGGGGAGAGCAGTGTGACACCGGGATGGCACATCCCCTGCCCTGCTCTCCATCCTGCCTAGAAATGCTCCAGACCCCAAGATACCTCCTGGAGAGCCCAGGGATGCTCACAGAGAGGAGCCAGCCCCCATCCCAACAATTCAATGCCTCTCATCCCTGAGAGCCTGATGCTGCTTTGATGCCCCCAACCCCATCCCAGCTTGGTCCCCATGGGGACGTTGCTTGGAGCCACCCACCTTGCACGGGGCCACGGCTCACGCGGAGGAGGAGGGTGGTCAGGTTGGAGAGCAGGCGCTGGAAGCTGAAGGCTGACAGGGAAGGCTCCACACCCTCCTCTGCCTCGTGCAGCCTGGGGAAGAAAGAGCATGAGAGGAAGGACATGGCCAGCCTGACAGCCACACACCACAGGACAGCTCAGCTCCCCAACTGGGACCCAGGCACAGTGATGAGGACACCGTTAAATCCCCAAGGAGAGCAGAGAGCGGGACTGAACCCCACAGCACAGGGCAGCCCAGGCAGGAGCAGACATGCTGTGTACCAAACCCAGCCAGGGACCCACAAAGTGACAGGTACCTGAAGGTGACAGCCTGCTTCCCATGCTGGGGCTGGCTCTCCCTGCTGGACATGGTAATCTCCATCCCCTCGCCCTCCAGCACCAGCTGGACCCGGAGCAGGGGCACCCCGGTCTCCATCCCCATCCTCTTCCCCTCCATTCCCAGCAGCAGGGACAGGAGCTGCCCATAACTGAGACGCTGGTTCTGCAGAAACTTCTCTGCGAGGGGAGAGAGAAGCAAAGTCTGTAGGACATGCAGATACCAACTCTGCATCACCAGGAGCCACAATTACCCTACTGGAGCAGGTCCAGCTCCAACCTGCCCTCCAAGGCTCCCTGTCCACCACTCCAATTCCCCCCACTGCCTTGAGTTATTGAAACGTGCTCAGCTCTGGGCTGGAGCCCAGCACCTCACACACCAGCATATCAATGGGATGTCCCACAAGAGCGCTGGGAGGTCCCAACAGCAGAGCAGGACCCCAGAGCCTTGGCACATGCAATACCTGGTGCAAGAAAATCCACCAGCTCCTCTCCATCCCCCTCGGTGAGGATCTCCCCGTCAGCCCAGCGCAGAGGCAGGTCCCCGGTGCTCGGAGTGGTGGCAGTCCAGCCCTCCAGCCCTGTGTGATGGATGTCACACAGTGATGGTGCATGGGCCAAGGGAGCAGCAAGTCCCCACCAGCACCAGGAGGTGCTGATCTGGGGGCTCTGTCCCTCCTCCTGACACTCTCCAGGGTCTCGTAAGGGGCCAGTGGTTTGTAACACCCTGTTCTACTCGGGCTCTGTGCTCTCATGCACTGGAGGGCAGCCTTAGCCATCCCCTCCGTTTATTTTCTTAGATTTGGAGGAAATTCTTATCTCTAAACTTTTGTCTCCCTGCCTGTGCTGTGGTTCCAACGTTACCGTGGGCTGGAGAGCACAGGAAGCTGGGGAGGGATGGGGAGTAATTGCATTAAGTTGGTTTCCTTCGGAAATCAGTTAAACTCCCCCCTACTCCCCAGGGTAACTTATTTCTTCCAGCTCCAGGCACCCGCAGAGTGAACACTTGGAAATCCCTCCCCAGCTCTTGAGTGGGCTGCACTTGATCATCAAATCATCCCAAATTTGGAGCCTTTCACCCAAATTCTAGTTGACCCAGCTCAGCTGTGAACTGGGAGAGCTTTGGGGAGCGGGGCTTTGAGAGGGTGGGTGGCTGTGCCTGGCTGTGCTGAGCCTCTTGCAACCCATCCCAGGGCTCTGCCAAACCTGTCCCTAAAGGAGCAGCCCCAAATTGGCTTCATGAAGGGTGGAAAAAAAGACTCGGTTTAAAGCCTGGCTCTGTTTCAAGGCCGTGGAAGACATTCCAGCAGCATAGCAATTGGCAGCGTGGTTTAAAGGCAATCAGGATAAACCCGCGCTGGGCGTGTTCGCATCCATCTGCTCCCTGGCATGAACACCCCATTGGGGTGCAGGAGAGGCAGAGAGCAGGGTGATGGGTGCCCATACCCCCCTAGGGTGCAGGCAAGGCAGAGAGAAAGGCAATAGCTGCCCATACTCCTCCAGGGTTTCCCCGAACATCCCCCACATCCAGCCCTGCCACTTGGCCAAGAGCATCCCATCCCACTCCCCTGGCTGCCCTACTCCATCACAGCTGAGGAGGGAATAAAGGGGAAAGTTCCCACTGGGCTCCCTCCCTTTAGTTTTTATCTTTCTGAGCTGATTTTTAGTGGTCCTGCACTCCCTGGCAGAGAGCTTGTCCCCCAGGGCTGGTGGCAAAAGCAGAGGTTTAATAGCAAAAAACAGGGGCAAACCAGAGAAAGCTTTCTCCAATTGTCACCACCAGTCAGCCCCAAAGGGGGATGCTCTACCCCAGAGCATAATTCTCAGCCCCAAAGGGGGATGCTCAGCCCCAGCCTTCCCAAACTGCCAGAGTTTTTTGGCTGGAGCTGGCACAGCTGTGCATCCATTTTGCCCAGACCTGGGGGGTTGGTACCTTGGCTGAAGTCAGACTGGACGTGGGTCACCTCGTAACCTTCTGCCTCCGTGCAGGCGGTGGAGTGGCCGTAGCAGAAGCAGCTGGTGCAGCCGATGGGGTTGTGGGGCTGCAGGTTAAACCAGCCTGGCTGGCACCTGGGCATGGGGAGGAAATGGGAGCAAGTGGTATGGGGCAGGCAGAGCTGCTGGGGACCACATCAGCATCCCAGTGGGGATATTGGTGACAGCTCTGAGTGAGCCTGGTCCCAGTGGTCCAGAGGGATGCAGACCCACAGCCCTGCCAGCCAACCAAGGCCCCTGCAGGGAGTGATTCTGCAGGATTCCCATCCCAAAACCCCTGCAAGGGGTCATGTGTAGGGGCTGGGGAAACAGCAATGCCCCATGGGAGTGATGACCCCTGCCCTGCACTAGCCACCAAGCCCCAGCACCGATCCCAGACTGGAAAGAGACAGTGGTTCCATCTTCAGCCCGAGGCTGTGGTGCTTACCTGTTGCACAAGTGCCCCTCCACCCTCTCCTTGCAGGTGCAATGCCCCGTGTTGGGGTCACAGTTGCCCACGCTGCCCATGGGGTCACAGGTGCAGGGTCTGGATGGGGTGAGATGAAGGCGTGAGGTGAGCCCTGGTCCCATCCTGCTGCTCCTGGCCTGGGCTGGGCTCCTCCTCACCTGCAGCCACCTTCGCTGAGGCTGTGGTAGCCATCCTTGCAGCGCTCGCACTTCCAGCCCGTCACGTTGGCCTTGCAGAGGCAGGTCCCCGAGTTATCACACTGGGGCTGCAGGGAGCCTGCGGGGACATCAGCCAGCCCTGAGCTCACCTCAGCCGGGGAGAGACACGGGGAGACCCCGGGCAAGGGAGAACCAACCCAAACCATCCCTCCCAGCCAAGCCCTGGCCAGGGCAGGGGTCTCCCAGGCTAATGCCCAGCTCAGCGCAGCCCCAGGCACCTGCGGGGTGGCAGTGGCAGGGCTGGCAGGCTGCCCATGGCTCCCAGCGGTAGTGGTTCTGCCGGCAGCTCTCGCAGCGGGGTCCGGCCGTGTTGTCGCGGCAGTTCTGGCAGTGGCCCCCGTGCCCGGTGCGGCGATAGAGCTCCCGGTCATAGAAACACTCCTCCGAGCGGCCGCTGCAGTTGCAAGCTGGTGGAGGAGGCAGGAGGGATGGTTGGCACTCGGCGGGCACAGGGGTTAGAGCAAGAGGGGCTGCTCGGCTCAGAGACACGAGGTTTGGGCAACGCCTCTGCCATTGGGAGCAGAGGTGGGTGCAGCACCATGTGCGGCTGCACTCATGGGGTAAGAAAATATCAGGGGATCTTTGGGGTGCTGCTGTGAAGGGGGTCGCTGGGGTGCAAATTGTCATAGAATTGTCAGGGCTGGAAGGGACCTTAAAGATCATCTAGTTCCAACCCCCCTGCCATATGCAAGGACACCTCCCACTAGAGCAGGTTACTCAGAGCCCCATCCAGCCTGGCCTTAAAAATTTCTAGGGCTAGGGCTTCCACCTCCTCTCTGGGCAACCTGTGCCAGTGTCTCCCCACCCTCATGGGGAAGAACTTCTTCCTAACGTCTAATCTGAATCTCCCCACCTCTGGTTTTGACCGATTCCCCCCAGTCCTACCACTACCTGACAGCCTAAAAAGTCCCTCCCCAGCTTTCTTGTAGCCCCCTTAAGATCCTGGAAGGCCCCAAGAAGGTCCCCGCGGAGCCTTCTCTTCTCCAGACTGAATACCCCCAACTCTCTCAGTCTATCCCCCCTCCCCGCCCAAAGCAGCCTTACAAAGGGGACCAGGTGCTTTCTTCCCATGCAGGAAGGGCAGGAGCTGCCAGAGGAGTAGATGCAGCACCAGCTCAGCCCATTAGGGCTGGCCACACTCCGTGACAATGAAGCCAGCCCAGAACATACTCACGGAGACACTCGTTGGCAGCCTCGGCGGTGCCGCGAGCCCAGGGCCGGTCCCGGTAGAAGGGCTGGCATCGCTCGCAGTCGGTGCCCGCCGTGTGGTGCTGGCACACACAGCTCAGCTGCCCGGCCTCGTCTGGAGCACACTCACTGGCGTGGCCGTTGCATTTGCACCTGCAGGGAGACCCCAGCGTGGGGACGAGCCCCTCTGAGCACTGGTGTGGGCAGCAGGATGGTGGCCGGGCTGTGCAGTGTGTGGCCCCGCTGCCCGGCTGCCTTGCCCGGGGCAGAAAAAAAGCAGCTCGGGCTGTGCTGGTGTCAAGGCCACCTGCAGTGTCCCCAAGGAGCTCCTGGCCTGGCCAGCTGGGAGGTCACACGCTGAGGGTGGCCCGTGAGAGATTCTAACCAGTCCCAGCTGCTGGGGCCTGGGGGGGTGAGCTGATAGTGGGGGGGGATACCGGCTGGGAGCAGGCAGCTCTCACTGGGATGGAGAGATCTCACAGATTCCCCACTGCTCCCAGCCAGGGAGGGGACAAGCAGCACAGCCCACGGGCAGCACCAAGTAATGGTGTCTCTGTCCCACATCAGCTCCCAGTCCTGCCAGCAGCTCCTCTGGCTCTTCAGCCATGACCATGCCAACTCCAAGCTCCTCCACTAGCCTTCAAATCCTCAGGACATCTCTGCACTGGCACCTCGGGCCCCCTCTCTTGCAGTGGAGGAGCAACATGAGCCCCAGTACCACTAAAAGCCACGGGGCTGGGAGGGGACAGTGCAAACACAGCTGGTGGCAGAGGGCTTGGGGAGAAAAGACCTCCTTTGTGCCCAACTCAAAGGCTTCAGTTTTCACCACCCATCTCTTCACCGCCAGCTCCCAATTACACATGGAGGAAGCCACATCTGAGCAGTTTGCCCCAAAACCACAATTTAAACAGGACAAGTGAGGAGCAGCTGCCCCAGATCCCAGCCCCAGGAAGGTCTCCTCGCTCCTGCCCCTCACCTGCCACCGACTGAGAAGTCAGAGATGGCGTAGTAGTATGACTGCAGCACCTTGGGGTCCTTGAAGATGTCATCCCCAAACGTGTTGAGCCGGTTCAAGGAGATGAGCAGGTCAGTGACGGTCACCCATTCCTGCAGGGGACACAGAGAAGGCACCTTAACCAGAGGTCTGGGCCACCAGATCCCCACCCCAACCAGGACACACCCTTCACCTTTTCTTCCAGGGATGCAGAGCTTTAGTGCACCCAATCCTTGGGTGACCACACGCCCACCCCACTCCCACCCCAGCAGCACCTGCAGCGCGGGGCTCCCATCGAAGTTGTAGGCGCTGGGCCGTCCCTCGAGGGTGGAGAAGGCCACGTTGCCCCCACTGAGTGGGGAGATGTCACTGAACTCGTCGGAGCAGAAGGCCACCTGCTCGTCCTCCCCCGGGCGCAGGTATTGCCGCGGCCGCCTCCCGTAGGTCTTCTGGCAGGACGCGCTGTAGAACTGGAAGGGCACCCAGGGTCCCCCCGCGTGGCTGCGCTTGTAGATGGCGAAGCTCTCGGGGCGGCTGGTGTGAAACTTCAGCCGTACGTAGGTGATCTCGTAGGCTTTGCCTGGGGATAGAGTCACCACGCTGTCACCCTCTCCCGGCCACCTGATGAGCACCACACCAGGGCTGAAATTGTCCCACTGCCCCATCCTGCCCTCACCACAGGCACCGTCCCCCTCTCCCCACCACAGAATCGCAGAGTGAAAGGGACATCTGAAGATCATCTAGTCCAACCCCCTGCTAGAGCAAGATCCTAGAGTAGATCACACAGGAACACATCCAGATGGGTTTTAAATGTCTCCAGAGATGGAGGGTACACAAACCTCTCCGGACAGCCTGTTCCAGTGCTCTGTTACCCTCACAGCAAAGAAGTGTTTCCTCATGTTTAGGTTGAGCCTCCTGTTTACCAGTTTGTGCCCACTTCCCCTTGTCCCATCACTGGACATCACTGAGAAGAGCTCAGCCCCATCCTCCTGGTGAAGCCATGGCTAAAAGAGGAGTAATCACCATTGAGCTGCCCTTAACTAGCTCCAGCCTTAACTCCACCCAGCTCCAAACTGGTTCTCGCCCCAATGCAGCCCCCCACCCGTTGCGTGGATGCACCAGGTGGGTTGCACGGGCAAGGAGCTGCTGCAAAGCCAAGCTGGGAGGAAGAGTCAGACCCACAGCACCAAGGAGCATCCCCGGGGCAGCAGTGATGGGATGGGAGGTGGGAAGGGTCAAGGCTGGTCCCTTCCCAGGGATCCACTTGCTGGGACCCAGCATCGCTGCTGCCTTTGCTGGGATGAAGACAAAGAAAGGCCACCAATCCCTGGGGCAGCAACACAGCTCTGAAAGTGCTTGAAAGAATTAGCAAAAAAGAGGAATAGAAAACACCAAAGTGAACATCAGAGCTGCTTAATTGCCTGAGATGAAGGAGCAGCTCAAAGGCTGGATTGCTCCACAACAGCCCCGCTCCTAACAGCACAAAACAATTAACTGCAAGGTTTTGGCTTTGTTTGAAAAGATGGGCTGGGAATGTTAGAGGGGTTATTCTGGGACTAGGAAAACAAGCCTTTAATTGGGCCCATATGAATTCTGTCACATATGTGCTGCGACTTTGCTGCGGGGCAGACAGGGCAGCCCAGCTACCGGCACTGGGAACATCGGGAGCACCCGGGGTGGGGGACAGACCCCCTCGCAACCCACCCAGAGGTGATGAGGGCCAAGAAGGGGTTACAACTGGGCTGTCCCACCACTGCTGCGTTCCCCTGTGCCTCATCCCAAACTCAGCTCCCCTCCGGGACCCCTCCAGGCTGGGGGTGCCCCTGCCCTGCACCCCGCAGGGTGGAGACACCCGGCAGGCGCCTGTTCCCAGACACTGTGGTCCCAGGGGGGATGGCTGCCAAAACAGTGGGGTCGGGGCTGTCACCTCCTGGAGCAGTTTCCTCTGGGAGAGGAAGGGAGCTCGGCTCTGTGTCAATAAACAAGGCGAGGGGGTGGCTGGGCTGGGGGACCCCCTTCTTGGTACCTCTAGCTGGGATGGGGAAGATTTGCTGCCTGGGGGAATCCCGAGGGAGCACATGTTTTTCCCAGACAGGCCTTTTAATCAGCCAAATTCTACTTAGAGAAAAAAAAAAACAAAACAACAGAGAATAACCCAGGCTGGTTGTCTCCCTTTTCCTGCACAGGATGATGTGAAGTGTCCCAAAGCCCAGGGTGCTGTGGGACAGGGGTGCTGGGAGGGTGCACAGGCAGCTGTGGGTGACAGCACCAGGACCCCTGGATGCTCTCCCAGTTGTGCTGTCCTCTGAGCAAAGTGCTCACCAACCTCTCACAGAGCCCAAACTGCAGCTCCTACTGCACTGGGGGGTTCAGGCGGAAGATTCTGGAGGAAGAATGTGATGCTCACATCACCTACATGTCCCCAGCCACCTCCAGCCCCTGCCAAACCTCAGCCCCAGGAGCCCATCACAGGCTCACATCCTACAGGAAAATCAGACTCAGTCACAGAGGCGGATACAGACTGACCCAGACACTCTGAGATGAGCTGTTGGCATTCAGAGAGCCACCCGAGGTGCCTGTTGCCTCTGCAAGCCTGCGGATATTTTGGGTTTCTCCCTGATATCTGGCAGGGTAAATGCAACGGCCACAAGCACTTGGGATTATTGATCTGCTCTGAGTCCAATGCAACAAAACAGCATGGCTGCAACCTCGCAGAGGAGAGAGATTTAAAGGATGATAATCTAATTAATGCCCATCAACAGTAAGCAGGTAAACACGGGTCTTGTCCAACTCATTTGAAATCTTATTTAATAAGCTCCCCAGGTAACCATGCTGGAGAACCTACAAGACATCTGACTCAGGACTGAGTGAGACAAGCAGGCTGGCAAGGATGTGCTACGTGGGTTAAAAAACCTAATTACTTGGTGGAGCTCACCATCGAGGACTTGTCCTGGGTCACATCCTGGGGGGGCTGCAGAGGTTGGTTGGGCTTTTCCTCGATAACCCAAATGAGACCAGAAAGGTAGCAATAAAAAGATCCAGAGCTAGAACAAGAACAGAGCTCGGTGGCTATGGGAAAGGTCAGACAGCAAAGTGCTGGACCCCAAAAGGGCACTTTTTAGCATGGCAAGATATAGGAGCCATGTAGGAAGAAGGGTGTGTTTGCAGGAGGATGCTTCAGCTCAGGCTGAAAATGAGCTCGGGGCAACATTATGGCCTTGGCTGTGTTAATGGGAGACAGACACTGCAAGGCAGTCACAGGGACTGGACAAGACTCCACTGGAAACCCAAGTACGGGGTTCAACAGGGCCTGCAGGAGCTGGGGAAAAGCCAGAAGACAGAGACTGGAAAGAAAGCCCCGAGGGCTGGGGAGCTGGGGCAAGGGGCGCACCTCTCTGTGTGCCCAGCTGGGACTGCTGCAAACCTGCCCAGTGATGGATGTGTTTGTGTTCTCTATGCCCCAGGTCAAACAAATGAATTTGGGGTGATCTGACAGCCTGCATTAGATGGACAAGAGGCTGGCAGGAGCTCCTGGGGGGCTGGCAGGAGCAGGAGCAGGGAGTGGGGATGGCAGGAGTGGGAGCAGGGCTGGCAGGCTCCTCCAGCATCGCTTCTCATGCCCGGTGGGGAGCCCAGTCCCAGCCCTGGGACGAGGACCAGATGTCCACCGGCTCACAGGGGGCTGGGAAAGCGGCGACCTCTGTCCAGCCAGGCAGCTCCCGCGTCACTGCGGGGCAGGCACAGACCCTCCACCATCATCTTGACCCCAGTCACCAAGTCCCACCAGCACGGCCCCATGTTACACCAGTGCTCAGCTCTCTCCTTACCGACTCCAACCATGGCCTCTCCACTACCCCCCTTGGCATGCAGATGGCAGGAGACTGCAGAGAATGAAGATTTCACAATGCTAGTCAACAGGCAGGATAGTTTAGATGGCAGGAAAAATGTTTGAAAAAAAAACCTTTTTAAAATGCCAGGCATGCCCCATGGGTTTAAGAACTCTCCAAGCGAGTGGCTTGCATAGTATTTAGAACATGGAGAGTCAGATCTCAGCTGGGGAGACCTGCTGGGGCTGCAGGATGTGTGCAGAACTCAGCCCTCCCGAGACACCCCGGGCATCCCAGCAATGCATGGGGGCAAAATGGCACAAGCTGGGCACCCGTGGTGCTCACCTCAGTAAGCAAGGCTCTCCCAGAGGGTGTCTGGGGTAGGGACCCGCCTGCCTCCTGCTCCACAAACTTACATAATCAGTAAGAAGCAGCCTTGGGTAAACGACAGAGCAGACACCCAGGCACGGCTGGCTGGGAATCATCTCTGGTGGGCATGGCCAGTGGCATCCTCACCCCACAAAGGACTAGGGATTGGACAGACCCTCCCCAGGTCCTTTCAGTGATCTGCCCTTTGCCAAGGGCGTCTCCCTCCTTGCATCCCCTAAAAGCCCTGGGAAGGGTTTTTAACCCAAAATTGGCACCAAGAGCTTCAGAAGCATCCACCCCCTCAGCTCTTCACCCAGATCTCAATGCACCCACCACCCATTTCCCTCGCTGGTACCACAGGGGGTCCCACCAGCACTTACCCAGGTGGAGGGTGATGTTGACAGAGTTGGGGTGCTGGATGCCGAAGGCCATGGACTGGCTCTGCCACCAAGTGCTCTCCTCCTGGCTGTGGAAGTCGGTGAGGAAGGAGGCGTTGTGGTGGAGCTGGGGGTCGGTGGCATCGCAGCGGTGGCACAGGGTGCTGGCGTGGCGAGTGCCCATCTGCAGGCAGTAGTCCTCGGGGGGTGACCCACACGTGTTGGTGGCCTGGGCAGCCCTGCCAAAGGCAGCGTTCTCAAAGACGGGCATGCACCGGCGGGGCTGGCCCCGGGGGTCCTGGCAGGGGGGCGAACCCCCAGTGCCCAGCCCCAGCAGGAGCAGCAGGCAGAGCCCAGGAGGCCGGGCCATGCTGGGGCTCCCCTGCCCGCACTCTGAGCCTGCTCCGGATGGATGGCACGGCGGGAGCAGGCGGGACGCGACGGGACGGGATGGGATGGGACACGATGGGATGGGACGGATCCCCCTGCCCGGCACCTCCTCTCGCTCCGAGGTCCATCTTGTGGAAGCTGCTGGGAATGTCCAAAGCTTCGTGCGTGAGCCCGAGCTGCGGGGTTTGGGCTTCCCCCCGGCCAGCCTGGTCCCCAGCTACGGGGCTGGACAGGATGGGACCCTCCAAGGGGATGTGTCCCTGTCCCCTTGCTTTGGGGGTGAGAGGATTTGCACTTTTGGCTGCACGGATGGAGCTGAGCTTCTCCATTTCTCAGCTCCGGGGATGAGCTTGTGGTGATATACACCCCACATGTGGGTTTTTCCTGAAAATCGTGGGAATCACCACTTTTCTCACAGCCCCAAAATGAAGAGGGGGAGGGAGGGGAAGGCTTTGGAGCAGACCCAGCACCATCTTCTCCCCCCACACTGATTTATGGGGACCTCACTGTTCCCCCATTCACACCAGCCTGGCTCGGTTGTGGGTCTGTGACACCCACCAACACCTC
Source organism: Brachypteracias leptosomus (assembly GCA_013401335.1). NCBI lineage: Eukaryota > Metazoa > Chordata > Aves > Coraciiformes > Brachypteraciidae > Brachypteracias > Brachypteracias leptosomus. The sequence continues at coordinate 120,160 of VYZX01002231.1, read as the reverse complement.
CCCATCAGCACCCACGAGTGGTGGTCCCATCCCTACCTGCTGCCATGGGCAGCCCAGTCCTCTGGATCAGGACAAGGCCACATCCCCATGGAGACCTCTCCATGGGGTGGCAAAACCAGATCGTCCCCAGACTTCATTAGCAGCTTCCAGGTAATGCTAATTATAGCCTGTGCCAGAGGGAATCCCTCTCAGCACTGTGGCACCCTCCAGATTTGACCCGTGGGGTCCAAAGGGTGACAGCAAAGGGGGAAAGAGGCAGGCTGGCATGGTGCCATCCTCCTGGGCAGACCCTTACCCCCAAACCACAGTGGGTATGTTTTCAAAAGCGGGGTGCACAGGGGAACGCTGCCTCTGCTCCCCCCTACTGCTCAGCTGAGCTGCCCACAGAAGCCCTGGAAACTTAGCCCTCATTTATAATTTAAGCTCCCTTCTTCCCCTTCCCTTCTACTCTTATTTATTTTATTCTCCTCTATGCACACTGCGGGGAGAAAGCACCGGAGGGAAGCTGTGAATCAGAGTCCTCGGCAGCGGCTCCCGCAGCAGCGCTGTTTCAAAGCCCCATTACCATATATTGACCCGGGCTCTGACAGCCCCAGCCAGCTCCGCTGGGAAGAGAGAATTTCCCAGCACCAAGGAGCTGTGCATCAGCTGCCTGGGAGCGGGCAGCCCGTGGCAAACCCACTGACAACCCCCAGGGGAGAAAGAGAAGGGTTTGTAGCTCAATAATTGCCCTGTGCATCTCCACCGCCAGTTTTAAGGGGATTTGCATCCTGCAGGGATGAAGTTTTCCAGATGTTTTACTTTCCCCTCGCTGCTGAGGCACAAGCTCTCGTGTCATGGGTTTGCCATCTCCTCCACGGGATGTTACATGAACTCAGAAGATGATTTCTGTCTGACCCATCCCTTCTTGCAGAAGCACCCATGTTAGAGTGGTAAGACCACACAACCAGGGCTTGGTGGCTGCTCATGGGATGCACAATGGATCTGAGCAAAGCTGCTAAGCATCCTGACCCCACCTCCTCCTCCAGCACAGCCCACCCAGCATGGGGGCATGGCCCACAGGGCCAGAGCTTGATGGGAATTGATGGTGACACCACTGTGCACAGCTGGTGTGGGAGCTGCACATCCCCCACTGATTCAGCTGCACTCCAGGCTGGCCAAGCCCCTCACCAGGCTCCTTTCAGGGGCTTGGCACAAGCCCTCGCCTGCCCAAGCAGAAGTCCAACACTTACCCAGCATGGAATGGGTGCTCCAGGCAGGATCCGACCCTGGCTCATGGTCTGGCACTGCTTTGGGAACGGTCTCTGCTGGTGCCTCAGGTTGAAGGTTGGCTGGAAGAGCTCAGCTCCTCTCCCATGCACAGCAGTTCCTCCAGTTGGGTTTCTTTGGGTCACCTCTGAGCGCGAACTGGAGAGGTGGGAGACCCCATCTCAGCACATATCCCCTCCAGTCCTGGTGACTGGCAACCACTCTGATGTAGCCTGCAGAAGGAAGGTCAGTCAAGGGCTTTGCTATAACCCTGTCCTCCATGAGTGGCCATCAAATGCAAAGAAAAAGCCCCTCACACCTAATGCCATTCTGCAAAGGAAGGGCAGGAGTAACCTCAAATAATCCCATTTTCTCTGGACACATCCTGCACTGAGCTGCCAGATGATGGTTTTGCACAGTGAAAGCTTCACACACATACATCACCATGCCATGGGTGAGCTTCATCTCTGGATGGAATGAGGAGCTAAAGCTATTTACAGGAAACCCCTTGTCTTCCAGGAACATGGATGAGCTTGAACAAGGGAGTCCATAAAGGCAATCAGAGCTGGGATTTGCCCCCAGCCCCAGGGCCCAATCTCAGCTGAAGTCCTCTGTACCTGGACAGACTTCACCCACTGCCCCAGGACTTTGGTCCAAGCATGGTGGAGACATGGTGACCAAGGCTGTGATGACTCCCCAACCTACCATCACTGTTCAGGAGCCTTCTGCCTTGGCATGGACCTGGCACCCTGCAAGGGTTAAGAGCCGTGGAGTCGGTGAGGAGAAAACTTCTTCTGATTTGCTTAATGAACGTTAATTAAGAAGACAGAAGATAGCAGATTCCTTCAGGGTAGAGATGAAAGGCCCGTTAATTAAATCTGGAGAGAAAGCACAGGGCCGACTGATCCTCCTCCTGATCAGACCTGACAAGGCAGGCACTGGGGCGGGAGTGAGGTGTGCCAGAGCCCCACAGCCCCAGCTCCCACAGCCCAGCTCGGAGCCAGCAGCACGGCTGGGTTTCTACAGGGGACTGGAGTGTGGCACCAGGTGCCACCACCTTCTCACCTGTCTCCACCAGCCATGAGACTGAGGATGGCCCATCCTGACTCTGGCTGCATCCTGGGCTGATAGTGTAAGATGGGAACATGCTTGGTGTCCAGCAGAACCTTCCCCAGAAGGGATGAGCTGCCCTTGGTGTAGCACTGGGTAAGATGAGCTCTCCCTTAGCCAGCTCCTGAGGAAGAGAAGAAGGAGGTTTGGTCACTAGCTCAGTCCCACCACCAAAGGCCACAGGAGCTGGGCACAAGAGCAGGTCAGAAAGGCAGCGGGTACCACTTTGTGCCAGTGTCCCTCCATGCCAGGAGCAGCAAGGCTCCAGAGCTGGCTGTGCCCTGCCAGGACAGATCCCTCCTGCCCACTCCCCATCCCCAGGTTTCAGCACCCGCACTGCCTCATCCTCCTGCAGCAGGAGATTTGCTGAAAGGGGCTTTTCTGCCCATAGCTGAGACGCTGGGAGGCTGTGACACACTAATGGGGTTCTGCTGGCAGCCTCTGCTCCCTGCCAGCTTTTATCCCAGGCTGATTTTTAAAAGCAGAGCAGCTGAACACCCCAAATTACCCCCCAAAACCACAGCAGCCCTGCCCAGCCCTGTTCCCACTCCCGCCCCTTAGAATAGAACCACAGAATCATTTTGCTTGGAAGAGACCTTTCAAATCATCAAGTCCAGCCGTTAACCCAGCACTGCCAGGTCACCACTAAACCACATCCCTCAGCACTCCCTCACCCCAGGACTGGAGCAGGGATTAGAGGCAGGTTCAGCTGCACGACACCACGAGCATTTCAATTGGCACAGCCTAAACCTCTCTGCTGCTCTCCCGGCACACAGAGGCAGGCGAGGGACAGACATCTCCACCACCAAGGGCTTTGGGGCATCATGGGGTGGTCCTTGGCCAAAGCAGTGGCCCCTTGAGCAGAGAGGAGCACCCCAGGAGCTGCCAGCACCCCCCTAAGATCTGCTCACCATGGGGTGAAGACCCCATCGAGGGGGAAGAACAGATGCAGTGCAAATAATGTCTGGAGCATCTCTCCTGTGCGCCGCCGTATTTTGTAAACCTGAACTTTGTGAAATGTCATGGAACAGAGAAATGGGAGGCCTGGGATGAGTAAATCTCTATTAGAAATTCCCCGGGCTGGTGGCAGTCGTGTTCTCGCTCGGTGATGGCACATTACAGCCCAGCCCCGGCTCGGGGAGCGGGGTCACGCCTGCGCTGATTGCAGAGAGTATTTAATTAACGCTGCCATAAATACACGGCTAGAGATGCCAGCCAGACCACGGCGGGGCAGGATGCTGCCGAGCTGCCTGAAGTTTTGCCAAGGCAGGCAGGAAAAGAGGAGGGAGGGCAAAGAAAAATCTGGCAGATTTTGCTCCCTGCCTTGCCCGAGGTCTCAGGAGGACAAGAGAAGGATGGGATAGGGACATTGCTCCTTGAGAAGATGGTCCCTGAGCAAGAAGTCTTCATCATCAGTGCCCAGACAAGTGGGGAAACCCCATAACTGGGAAAAAAGCGCTTTAGGAGCATGATGCTCCCAAAGCAATTGCCAGGACAGGCATCACCACCCTCTCCCATGATACACAAATAATCTTGGAGCCACCTTTTCACAGTTAATTGCCCCCAGATTTTCTCAATACCTGGCAGACGGTGAAAACAGGAACATCCCAGCTTCACTCATGCATGACCACAAGCTCATCATCTTGCAAATGAGCTGAAGGACATCACATCTGACTCAGCCCAAGGAGATGGGGTGACAGCCGAGCCATTGTTGTCCTCAGGACACACTCTTCACCCATCCCATTGGGTCTCAGGAGGTCAGGCACCACAAGACGAGGAAGAGCTGGGTCAGCACAGGACCAGCTAGCTCCAGGCACAGCCAAAAAGGCCCTTTCCCCACCTGAGCTCATCAGTAGCTTAATGACACCCGCTAAAAAGCTTCAGAGTCCCTAATCACTCATCATATCACGGCTGCTCACAAGTGAGGCCAACCAGTACAAACCTCCTCGAAGCCTTTCTAATTAACGAGCAGGAGCTTAGGCTCTCCCAGCCCAAAAGCAGCATCACAGATAAAACTGGCAGCCAGCCTTCCTTCCAGCCCTGGCCTCCCTTGATAAACCCCTTTAATGGGCTTTTTACCATCACCTGAGGCCACCTCATTGGCTAATGAGGGGCATCTGTCTGTTTGTCCTTCCCTGGCTCCCTGCTGTGGGCTGGGAGAAGTCCATCCATCCATCCATCTGTTCTTCCATCCATCTGTCCCTACTGTGGCAAGAGCCATGGGATGTGCCCAACATGGCCGTGCTGGGTCCCTGGACTTGTCCCCTGGGTACCCCATCTTTGAGGTGCCCTGAGCACCCCCTTCCCAGGAGGGTGGGTTACAGCCGAGCAGCAGCAGATGCCACCAGATGGTCACCACAACCAGGGACCTGACTAAACCGATGACCAGGAGGGTGCTGGAGCCCCCTCGTTTGCTAAGTGGCTCCCTGTACTGGTCCCACTGGGAGACGGGAGCGAGCTCAGGACAGTGGCACTGAGGTCCTGCCCAGAACCTTTGCCATGCTGAGGCACCTGCATTGGCACTGCCACAACAGACCATGGCTGCAATCACCCCCTGGGCTCTCCCCTGAGAGGTGCTGAGCACTCCCAGCTCATCACAGTGATGGTTTCTCAGGGGGCTTTGGAAAAGCAGGCTCAGAAAGCGCTTGTGATGGGCTTTTGGGGGGCTTTGGAAAAGGAGGCTCAGCTTAAGTGCTTTCCAAGCCTGTTTTTCCAAAGCCCCCTGAGAGCCCATGGCTGTGATGAGCTGTGAGTGCTCAGCTCCTCTGCTGGGGGTGCTGGGGGCCACCCCTCCACACTGACAGCCTCCCCCCTTCCTCTTTCAATAAGAAAAAGACCAATAGACTCTGTGACAAACAAGTTGTGATACCTCCAACTTTAAAGCAGGATAAATAACCCCCCTCCCTAATGTGATCTACCATGTCTTTATATCCCCAAGCATGTCGCCCCGGATCGGGGCTGGGGCTCTGATTTAATATCCTCATGGAAACCAGTGCCCTCATCCAATTACCACGGGGATTTCAGTACAGTCAGCAGCCGAGCCGCCGGGCACAGGAGTGAACCCCACAGGGGATGGGACCCACACTGCTCCGAGACCACCCCAAAAGTACTGGAGGGGGATCCCGAGTTAATTTGCACAGCCAGTGCCATGGGCTGGGTTAGACTGGGAAGCACTGGTGGGGATGGGGAGGGCAGCAAAGGCAAAGCATGGCTGCAAGCAGCAGAGAGCTCTGCGGGTAACATCCCTGGAGATTTCCACTTAGAGCAGGACTCAAATCGCTCTGTTTCATACTCAAATGCCTGCTGCTCCCACTGCCCCTCCAGCCACACAGCCTGGATGCTCACTGGTAATCCCGCATCATTTATTTTCATTGGCTGTCAGGAAAAAGTGCCGTCAGAAAGCCAATGGTAGCTACGCTGGCTGGCATATAAAATGTTGCTTTAATTGTATTTTATTTGGCAATAAGAAAATAGGAGCTGCAACAAACCCTCCAGATATTCCCCCCCCACACCCCCCACCCCCCTTTAAAATTTCAATTTGGTGATTTTATGGCTCTGTTTCAGACAAAGCCCAACAAAGCACATTAAAGTAAGAGAAGCGATTTATCCTTTTCAGTGGCACATGATCTTTGGATGTATTTCCCAGTCTATAAATATTATGATAGTTTTAAGAAAAGAAAAAGTCCTTTTTTTTTTTCCATAACTGTTATTCTTCAACCAACACATCCACTATTTTTTTCAACCCAGCCTTCCAATCTCTAAAGGCAAAACCAGGGAAATATTGGGCATCCAAACTGAAATAACCATCAGGGAGCAGCTTCACACCCTCCAGCCAGGGCCTGGGCATCCCACCATGTCCTGCTGTGGTTTTACACTTTCAAGGGCATTTTCATTGGCAGGGGGATTAGGGGAGTGACTTCAGCACCTTCATCGACTTCCCAAAGAAAGGGTAGAATTGATTGAATATTGAAAGTGGAGGAAGAGGCTGGTTTGAGCTCTGCTCCTGATGCTGGTGCCAAGGCAGGAGCTGCACAGGCTGGCTGAGATTTGGGGCTTCCCTGACCTTTTCCCAGCATCTCTGCGAGTCAGGAGGTTGAAACCTTCCAAACTACTGTGACATTTAGAAACCAAACCTCTGCCATCACTGCATAAACGTGAGGATTTCTCTGTGCCACCTGGAATAAAAAACTCTGAGTCTTGATTAACCAGCCTGGCTTGGCTCGCTCGCCTGGCCGAGCATCACGAGCATCCTTCAGGTACTGCTGCAGATTTATTTGCTGGATAAAACAATAAAAGCCCAACGTGGCAGGGCTGCCTTCAAAGCCCAGGGTGCTGCAGAGGGTGCGGGGGGCTCTGAGGAAGGGGTTAATGGGTGGGCAGAGACAGCACTGGGGAGTTGCTAGGAGACTTGGGGCTTTAGGATGCTGAATGAGATGCTCAGCCAATGGAGGAGTCCTCTGATGAGTACATCTGCTAATTTGGGTTTCATTGATTGCCGGGGGTTAGGGGTGGCTGTGGGTACAGCTGACCCTCCTCCTTTCCAGCCCTGGACTGATGCTTTCCCATCCTGCTCTTCTAGTTACAATTAAACTGCTGAATTAATCTCTTGCAATAAACCCAGCCAATATTGCAGTTTGCATTGGAATCCATAATCATTTTTCCTGCAAACGTAACAATTAAACTGAGAGCTCGGGAGGGAAATCCAGGGCTTCCTCGGGCTGTGGCTGGGATTGGGGTGCCCGCCCCCCCTGGGGTTGGTTTTTATCAGCTGAAAGCCCTTTCAGGGGGCTGCTGATAGCAAAGGAGCTGGGGGAGGCAATGCCACCTCCTGCTCACCTGCATATGCTCCTCCAGATGGCCTGGGCTGCTGCTCTTCATGCGGGAAAAGGTTTTAAATTAAAATCTTGCCTGTGTTTTTTTTTTTTTGAGGTTTTTTTGGCTGGGCTTTTTTTCCCCCGCCTCGTTTTCCAGAGCTCTGGCCCCATTAAGTGTAGATGGAACAGGGAAGGGGGCTGTAGGTGCAGAGTGGGGCTCAGTGAGGGTCTCCAGCTGGGGTCCTGCCCCACAGAGGTGGTCATGCATCCCATAAAAAGCCCTTTTCAGGCTGGGGTCAGGCTCTAATCTCACAGCCCTCCTCAGAGAACTGCTCCTCTCTGCAGAGCCCCGACCAAGCCCCACAGCCAGCCACCTTCATCAGCTCCAATGTCCCCCTTTGCCACCAGCCCCTGCCCCACTGGAGGGACCCCTTGGATGCCCGGTGCTCTGGACACCCATCCCAGCAGGAGCCAACCTGGATCTGCTCCAAACCAGCACCTTATCCCACCAAGCACCATCCCCCCCAGTCAAAAGTTTAGCCCCTGGCTTTGCAGGGATGGGATGGGATGAGATGGGATGGACTCAGCATTCCCACTAAACCCCAAGCTCAACAGAGGGGCAAGATCCATATGGGAGCAGGATCCGGCCCCTCCAGGGACTCTGGGATGCCAACTTTTCACAGAAAGAGCGGATTACAGCGCATCAGCTCCAATCAATACTCTGCCGTGGCAGAAAGCAAAGGGAAAAGAGGAACAAAAAGAGGTTTCTCAGTTGTGGAGGATTTGGGGGGTTTTGTTGTGTTTGGAGGGAGAAAAAGAAAGCCTGAGAAAGAGCTGAGCAGGAAGGGCTGGGGGGCAGCACCCCCCTCTATGGGGCATTGCTGTGGGGTGGGATACTCCAAAACACGGTGCCAGGGACAGCACATGGGCATGGAGTGGGTGAAGGGTGGGCATGGGGCAAGCACAGAGTGGGCATGGAGTGCTCCACCTCCACCCAGCACAGGGGGTTGGAGTCTGTACTGCCTGGATTGGGGCATCTACAGAACTCCCCCCTCAGCTCCAGCCACCTGAGTGAGGTGAAAGGTGGAAGAGAGGGTTAGGTAAAGAAAGAAGAGGTGAAGAGATGCTCAGCCCCGGCCTGGCCCTGTTGGGACTCTCACAAAGAGCGACCAGGCTTGGGGATGCTCTGGGCAGAAGGGGGTTATTAAAGAAGGTTTTCTGGAAACCCAAAGATCTCGCACAGGGATGAGCAGAGGAGATAACCCAGGAGCTGCTTGCCAGGGACCCACTTCTGGCTGCAGCCCAAGACCTCTTTGCAGATAGTTTGTCTCATTGTCTGAGCTATCGATCCCTCCCCTGGCAAGCAAAGGCCCTGGCACAGAGAGTGGTGTCACTAATTGATGGACAGAGCACAAGAGACGCTCTTCCCCTGGCAGCCAAAATGGCCTTTCCCCACTGGAGAAGGGGACGGGGAAGCCTGCACAGGGTGGTGACAGCGACAGGAGCTGGGGGACACCCCACAGAGGGACACCCTGGCAGCTGCAATCACAGCGAGGAGCATCACCTGGCATGTTTCTGTCACCTCAGGTCAGGGGTCCAGCAGAAGCCCGGCCGGGCTGGCATCGCAGCTCTCTCCCCACGGCTGCTTGGGATGAGGCTCACGCATCTCCTCTGCATTCTGTGCTCTCGCCGGCGCAGGGGCGAAGAGCTTTGAAGGAGCTGCCCTTTCATTATTAATATGATGATGATGTCTGACGCCGTGTGTGCGCAGCGACGGCTCTGCCTCGGGTGGAACCCTGCCAAGAAAAGCACACGCTGCTCCTCCAGGAGGGGTCGGTCCTCCCCCATCAGCCTCTCCTCCATCCCCAGCACCGCTCCATGTCTTGGATGGTAAATAATGGGGTGGTTCTGTCCTGCACAGCCCCTCGCTGGATTGGACCCATGGGACGTGGGTCCTGTCGCCAGCTCTGGCCCTGTGAGGTCCAGGGGATGCAGAACAAGTGCTGGCTGAACACAAAGAAGGGGTAAAGTGCCACCAAGCCCTGTCTCATGGTGTCCCACTCTCTGGAGGGCCCTGTCTCCACAGAGGGAAAGACGTGAGCCCAGGCCCTGCCCGCCACCACTGCTGCAACTCTGCTCACTGCCTTGGACCACAAAATAGAAAACAGTATCTGAAATTTTTTTTTTAAAGACTCATTTTAGTGCACGGGGCTGATCTCATGTTGCTTCAGTGGTTTTCAGCCCCCAGGCCAAGCCGGGACCCCCGGGCAGCGTGGGCAGAGCTGGCTCTGGGTGGAGGGAGCAGCAGCTCCCAGCAGGACCCACAGCCGCTGCAGGCATCCTCACATCAAAACTCTCCCGTTTTTTGCCCTCGGGCCACAGCCTGAGACATGAATCATCCCCTCTGTCTGCCTATCGATCTGGGCTGGGCTGCTGGCAGAACCCCCTCCTCACCCAGCACAGCCACTGGCAGCCCCCAAAGTGGGGCTGTGCCCAACGGTACCCAGCCACAGTGTGTGCCCAAGTCCTTGGGTGCACGGCTGCACCCTGAGCACCCAGTCCCTCCTGGCAGGGCTGGACCTATGGGACTCACCCAGCTGAGGATGCCCCTTCCAAGGTCCCCAGCATCAATTCTATGGCCAAACCCCACAGCAGGTAACATGAGGTGACACAGTTTGGCTTGAGGCAGTGATGAGCCAGGCCAGTGTCCCCACCCGCCCCTGGCCCGCCTGAACCCTGAGCATTGCTCAAGCTACCAGAAACACAGCCCCCCATGCCAGGCAGACACCCCTGGTCCCACTCACCACCACATCACCACAGCTTGGAGCCAAGCACCAACCTGGCCACAGCAACATACCCAACATCAGGGTGCAGCAGGGGCATCCCAGCCCCATTTGCACACCGGCAGGCTCCCAGGCGTCCCATCCCATCCCATCCCACAGCAGCCTGCACAGCTCTGCTGTGGGTTATGTCAAGGTATGTTGGATTGCAAATTAAACGTCAGCCCGCTGCACGGTCCCAGCTCCATCTGCAGCAAATGAGTTGCTGGACTTGGAGAGTGTCCAGTTGTGCAGCTCGGCGTGCCTAACACCCAGGGCTGACAAGCCACTGAATCACTCCTCCCCGCGCTGCCAGGCCACATGAAGCCAAGATACATTTCTTTTTAATGATAAGTTTTTATTGTTTGGAGTTCAGCTCAAACAGCCTCCCGGGTGCCTGTGGCCTCCTGCTTCCAGCACAGCTGAGCGGTGCGGGGGCTGAGCCCGGCTGGTGTGGGCACACCAAGCACCTTACCAGTGGAAGGAGCTGGATGGTCTCAGCTGTAAAGGCAAGTCCTTGAAAGCAGTCCTCGGGGAAGGAGCTGGGCTGCTGGCCACAAGCATCGCCTGGTAAATCCACACACCATCGCCGCAGCCAAAGGCAGGATCTGCACCTGGCTGGGAGACAAGGCACACACGGGTCCTGACTGCCTGAGCCAGCAGCTACGTGTCCCTCCCCACCCCAGAGAGCCCTTTAGCACCCAACATACACCCAACTCTCCCCAGAATGGGGGGGGGTGTGTCCTGGAAAGAAGCCGCTTGGACCCCAGACCCCCAGCACACACAACCTGCCCCCCTGCACCTTGTCTGCTGCTGCAGAGAGGCAGCCCCCACCACCAAAAACACTCAATCCCAATCAGGGGTGAGCCCCAAGGACAGAGACACGGGGGGGGGGAGTTGGAGAAAACCCTCAGCCCCATTTTGCCACTTGCCCAGGGAATAGCCCTGCACTGCAGGAGGGGGAGTGTGCAGGGGGGCTGCAGCCCACCCCCCCCACATCTCCCCTGAGGTTACTCGGGGGCTTCTCGGCATCGGGAGAGAACTCAGGCCCCCCCCCCCCCAGCTGGATTAACTCAGGGCTGAGCCATCTCGGCTCTCATGGTGTTCCTCTGAACCTCTTAGCAACGCCCCTGCCCGCAGGTCAGACAAGCGGCAAATAAAAGATTTAAGGGCGATGCCGTAAAGGTACGGTAAAGAAAAACACATCCATGCCCGGAGAGGTGGTAAATCAGGCTGGGAAGGGCCAGAGCCGCTGCTTTGGGCTGGGAACGCTGGGGTTTGGGCAAAGACACTCCAGTGATGCTCTGGTGGGCATCGGTGTGACCTCCCGTTCGACCAGCACCAGCTTTCCACCATGCGCTGGGTTTTGCTAAGCGGCTCCCAGCACTTTGACTACCCTCGGGGGCAAAGGTTTTTGGGGGGGCTGATGCTAATGCCCCCCCCCGCCTATCCCTGCCCACTGGTGGGACTGAGCTCCTTCAGCATCACATGCTGAACTGGGGACCATAGCTTTGCAAAGGGGCTGAGGGGGATCCCTGAGGCACCCACCCCCCACTTGCCCCCTTGTAACACCCCTGGACCCGCCGGCACTAATCCCTACCTTACCTGCTGCCGCTTCTCCAGCTGTGCTGCCACATCTGGACAGCTTACGGAGCCCCGGGGCAGGAGGAAGGAGAGGGGGGGGTCTCAATCACACTGGAGCCGCTGGGGCTCCCGGGGGGGCACAAGGCAGTGTCGGGGAGTCCGGGGACGGTCCCCGGGCGGTGTTCCCGGAGCGGAGCCGGGGGAGCCCCGAGGTNGTTCCCCTCAGCGAGCTTTCCTCCTGGAGCTGCCCTCAAAGCACAACACCCCCCCAATGCAGACCCCCCCCTGGGCTGCCTCCTTTCACCCCTTCCCCAAATTATTGAGTTGATTTATCTGCAGCCAGCGTCCCCTGAGCCCCCAACCCCGGGGCTGCCCCTCGGGCAGGCAGCGGGAGATGCTCCGAGGCTGCCACACACGCCTCTGATGAACGGTGCTTTGAAACTGCTTAAATAACCCCTGAAAAGGGATTTGGCACCTCAGCTCCCCGCTGCAGCCAGAGCCCTCCCTCCCAGCCCCCTGGGACCCCTCTCTCAACATCCAGGACCCTCCCCCCCCTCCGGTTTTGGGGGAATCGGGTGGCACTGCAGCAGGGTGGCAGAGCCTGGGCAACAAGCGGGGTTCCAGCATGTGCCGGAGCCCATTGGCACGACCTGTCACACATGTGCCAGCTGTGCCAGGCCGGTGGGCAGTGAGGGGCAGTGAGGGGTGGCTGCCCGGCCTCTGGGGCCACGGAGCAGGTAGGGGAGCGTGGGCATGGTTGGGGTGCTGGGGCACTTTGGGTGCAGGCAGGGTGGGAAGGGGTGTGGAGTGTGGGCAAGAGTGTCTGGGAAGAGCTGGGGGAAAAGCGAGTCTCCGACGGAGCCTGTGAGTCAAGGGAAGGAGACAAGAGCTGGCAGAGCACCCCAGGGCTGGGAGAGGATATGGGGAGCAGCCGTGAGATGCTCATCCCCAGGGCTGCCACTTCCCTGTCCCTCTTCCACCTGCAGCGATGCAGGAAAGGGACCCCTGCCTGATTCTCCCATCTGCACACCCTTCTCTGAGCCTTTTCTCCCCAGTGAGTCCATCCAAGCTGAACAGCTTCCTTACCTCTCTGGAGAGGGGCTGCCCACGCCGAGAGGCCCCAAACCCCCTCCGAGAGAGGAACCTTTCTCTCCTCTCCCCTTCCTGGCAGAGCTGCCAGCCTGGCACGCAGCCCCTTCACGCAGGGGTCCAAGCGATACCCTCCAGCTGGAGCCACTGTCCATCCAGCTTTGTGCCCCCCCGTGTCCCCGAGGACGAGCTGGGCAGGATGGATCCAGCCCCACAGCCCATGTGAGACTGGACAACACAACCAGAGGATGGGGCTGGACAGGGGAGCCGGTGGCTCATGCAAGGGGGTTGCAAAGGAGGCACAGTTTGGTGTGCAGCCAGTGCTGGGCTCCCTGCTCCCGTAAGCTTCGGTGGAAACCCATCCCTCCACCTGCGTGCTCACCCATCAAGCTGTTTTCAGTGCACTCACCAGCCCTCTCCTCTCCCTCCCCGAGCTGCAAAGCGTTCCGTGCTGTGGGAGCAGTAGCAGGCAGGCTTCGGATGGCGGAGGAGAGCAGGTAACGGGAGTGGGATTCAGTTCATCTGTCTCTGTGCCTGCAGGGAGTGATTGAAACAGTGTTAGGCTCTGAGAGGATGTGGGGAGCAAGTGGTGGCTGCTGGGGTGCAGCCCCTGCCCCAGGGTGAACAGGGATGGGGTCTGCAGCCCTGCATGAAGCTGAGCAGCAGCAGAGCTGGACAGGCAGGGAGAGTGGAGAGGGAGAGGGGCAGCAGAGGTGATGCAGAATGAGCTGCTTGAGCAGCTCTGGAGTGAGCAGTGGCTTGGGGAGGGGGGCAGGGCACTGGTCCCTGCTGCCCAGGGGCACCTTCAGGCTGAGTGGACCCCAGCATAAAAAGGTGGGGGTACCCGGACTAAAGTTTGCCTCACCCACGGAACTTGGGTGATGCAAAGCACAGTGTCCACCTGCCTCAGAAGCACAACCAGGGTCCTGGTTTGTACCTGGCTGAGGGCCATGATTGCTGCCCACCATCCCACAGCACAGAGCTGCCTGGCGAGCCAGCAGAGCAATGGCTTTGACAGGAGCAAAGGGCACCTCCTCCTCCTTGAGGAGCATCTCCCATGGCAGAACTCAGCCTCTCCTGCCACCACCCTCTGTCAGTGCTTCCTGGGGACCAGCCCACCTCCAGCTCTGCTCCAGCTGCCTCAGGGGCAAGCCAGCTCCTGTCCTTTGCTCCACACGGGTTGTGTGTGCTGGAGCTGCCATCTCCCATGCCCAGCACAGCCACTCACCTGTCCAGCTGGATGAGGAACATGGGGGATGCTTGAAGAGGGGATGATGGGCACAGGCACTGCAGGAATCCACTGTCCCAGGGTGCAGGGCAGCCCCCAGGCTGCTAATGTGGCTGGGACACTAAGGACCTGGCCCCCATGGGACGTGATGGCCAAGCATAGAGATACTGCCTGAGCCAGTGCAGGGCATGGAAAGCCTGGCTCAGCTTTGCAAGGAGAAGGCAACAGTACCTTAGTTCCTGACTGGGGCTCCCTCATGAGCTCCAGAGCAGGTTTGCAAGTGAAGCTCCACTCGTTCTGAGAAGTTCCAGTCTCGCAGCTTCTGCTCTTCTTAGGAAGGGGTGATTTGGAGACATGAGGACCTTCAGCCTGATGGATGTCCCCCAGGGGACATCAATAACCAGGGCAGGGAGATGTCCTGCAGTTGCCTGAAAGCCTTGGCAAGAAGATCCAGGAGCCTGAGGTCGTGTGATGGAGAGAAGAAAACCCTGGAGCCATGAGAGCCACGGCCATGGTGGGGCAGGAGCAGGTGGCAGAGGCGTCTGCAGGGTCCCAATGCTGGGAGCTGGACATGCAGCTGCAGGGATGCTGTGCTGGGGGGCTTTGGGGTTACCCCCACCTCAGTTTGGAGTGTTGCTGGTGCTGCTAGCTTAGCATCTCCCTCCTCCCCCCACTGCAGGTTGCCAGGTAACACAACCTGCCAGCAAAATGCCGTGGGACTTGTAAAGCTGCCACTGCTCAGGATCTGGTGGTCGAAGCAGAAGTGGTTGAGTTCAAAGGGGATCAGCCCCCAGTTCCTGCCCCAGGTCCTGGTGCCAGCAGGAGGGCAGCGATGATCGAAGGCTGGGAAGCAGCTGGGTGCAGCTCCCAGGCTGCAGGATTCTGGTGTGTTGAAGCTCAGCTGGGGTTTGTGTGGCTGTGGGAAACGGAGCATCGGCCCTGCACAACTGTCCCTGGAACCCTTAATGCTCAGACGGGTCCCTTGGCTGTCACAGCTCATCTGTGTGTCCCGGCAGGAATGGTTCAGGCTGGGGACATCAGCGTGGTGGGCAGCAGCAGCGTGCAGGATGGAGAACACAGAGCCAGGGAGCTGAAGGTGCTGTGATAGCCAGGGCAGCCACTGGGACGTGGTCTCTGCTCAACTTGTGGATCCCAAACCACCTGATGTTGGCCTCTGGTCAGCAGCCATCCTTCCTGTCACTTCTGCACTTACGGGATGCCCAGGGGTTGGGTTGAGGCCAGGTGCTGGGTGTCCACATGAGGGTGTCAGTGACAGGCATCTCCCATCTCCATCTGCCACCATCCTGCTGCTCCAGGGTGCTTCTTGTGCCTCCAAGCCGGGTCTCCATGTCTGCAAACACAGAACAAACTCCTCAACCCTCTGTTTGCCAAAAGCTCCCCTTATTGCCTTTGACATCTCCTTTTAGTGCATACCAAGGGGCTGAGCCCAGGGCTGTGTGCTATGGAGGTCCTCACAGGGTGGATTCCCATACAGCCAGTGCCATTTGCATCTCCAGACTCACTCCATGGCTTCAGGGGAACACCCAGAGCATCCCTCATGTCTGATAGGGAATCTGTAGCCCCCTGGACCCTTGCAGGCAGCCCCACCCTCCCATCTGGGGTCACCTTAATGCAAATGGTTGCGGGAGCGTCAATGAAATGAAGGGTGCTTGAAGGAAGGTGTCACTCCAGATAGATGTGCACAGGAGGGGACAGGCCTGGGAAATCTTTGCAGATGCAGCAATTTTCCCCTCGTTTCTGGGGAAAGTAGTCTTTGTCTCTCCGAATCTGCAGTTTTCTGGCAGCTTTGCAATTCCTTGTGACAGCCGTGGCTGGGGTCAGGGGAAAATCGCAGCCTCTGTCCTGCAGGTGTAATGAGAAGAGGAGGGGGGGGTTAGGGGGACAGGGGGCTGATGAGACCGGGTGGCATCTTGCTCCCTCTGTGCTGCTGGCACTGGCTCTTCATGCTTTGCAAGGAGAAAAGGCTCTTGGTGTGCACAGAGCAGATCCCGTGGCTGAGCTGATGTGTCCCTACAGCAGTGAAGCTGCTGGAGGGGCCAAGCCTCCAGTCAAGGCTGGAGACCTTTCCCACAGCGACTTCCCCCTCTCTGGGAGGCTCTGGGACAGGTCCGAGGGCTTTGGGAGCAGCTTTGCTCCCCTCCAGGAGGGCACAAAGGGGACTGGGACACATGGCCCCCCGCAGCTGGGAGATACCCATGCAGAGGAGATCCCCACAATGCTCAGGGTGACGTGGCCCCAGCATTGACCTGCAGCCTCTCCTTGCTGCTGGGGGCAGCCCCCACCTCCCCTCCCCTCCTTGCTTTCCCTGCAGTCCCCACTCTGGGAGATGCATGAGGTGTTTTCCCTTTTTCTCCCCATATTTGTGCCCAGGGCTCCAGCTGAGTATCACCACCTTAAATAAAACATGCCAGCAGGAGCAGGCGGCTGGGGCACGTTCTCTCTCTTTATTATTTCATACCTCTGGCTCCCAGGTGGGTTTAGAAGCTTTGCTCACTGAGCTCGCTCATGACCTCCGTGTCCCTGGCAGAACCACGGGGCTCCCTGGAGTCCCCACATCCCCTCCTCTGCCACCACCCCTGTGTCCAACATCACCTCCCTCATTGCTGGACCCCCCGAAGGGCTTGAACCTACCTCTTGGATGAAGGGGATGGGTCCATCCGGATGGGTGCCGATGGTGTCCGTCTCTCTGTCCGCAGAGGATGAGCTGTGGGTACATCCTGTGCACGGTCCTGCTCTCGGTGGCCGTCCTCCTGGCGGTGACGGTGACGGGGGCCATCCTCTTCATGAACCACTACCACACGCCCGTCACCGAGCCGCCCCCGGTCATCAGCACCAACCCCGAGGAAGCCAACGCGCTGGTGACCATCGAGAAAGCCGACAGCTCCCGCATCAACATCTTCATCGACCCCAACTGCCCCGACGCGGGGGGCACCCTGGGGCGCCTGGAGGGGCTGCAGACCTCCCTGCTGCGCACCGTCACCGACCACGACGCCGAGGCCAAGGCCACCAAGAGTCAGCAGAAGGCCCTGCTGGTCACGGTGGCAGATGAGGTGGCCAAGCTGCTGACACACGCCGTGCAGCTGCGCGCCGACTGCGACGGCCTCAAGAAGGGGCACAGCGCCATGGGGCAGGAGCTCAGTGCCCTGCAGGGGGAGCAGGGCAGGCTCATCCAGGTGAGCTGGGGGTGCTGCGTGGAGCTCCTTGGGGATAGACCTTCATGTCCCCATGTCTCTGAGGGTTTGGCTGCTTGCAGCCCTTACCCGTGGCATCCAGGGGAGATCTCCAGCAGAAGGAGCTGAGGTTTAAGGCAGGTGCTTGGGGGTTGCAAGTTAGGAAGCATAACTTCAGCTCCAGCTCTTCGGCTGCCTGCATCTTGCTACCAAACCTCCCTGGTGCCAGCAAGCTGGGTGTGCAGCCTCCCACGTTGCAGGTCTCCCAGCTCCAGGTCCAGTTTGGGGGTTCTGAGCAGAGCCAAGCACAGCACAGGACCCTCCCAAGGGCAGTTCATGCAGCAATCAGCCTCCTCTTACTCACAGTCCAAACATTTCCCAGCCGATGAGCTGTGCTGAAATGCTGACGTGGGCATGCCAGGGGTCTGCTGGGCTTTGCAGCAAGACCTGGGACAGAGCTGGATGCCAGGCTCCATGACCGTCCCTCCTGGTGCTCATCTCCCTCCGGCCAGAGCTGCTCCATCCCCACTGCTCCGCTTCACTCCCCATCCTGCTGCTCTGCCAGGGCCACTCCATGTCACTCCCCGGCCTGGGTCACCTCGGGGTACGGCAGAGAGCTGGCGGCTGTCTCAGGACACAGCTATTCCTGCCACCACCGTCATCCCGTCCCTTGCCCAGAGATGCCCTTTATCCCATGGGGCAGTGACATCAACACACCCAATTTCAGGGACTTCTCAGCCCTGGTGGCAATAGGCACTAACAGGACCCTGACCCCAGGCCAAAAAGCACCAGAGATGCCATCTCAGATCTGCTGTGAGGCTTTTTGTCCCCATCTGGTCCCCACCATCCCATGCCCTGGCAGGGAGTGTTGCTGCCTGCAGGCTTGGGGAGCTGTGGGAGCGGGCAGAGCATCCTCACAGGGGGGTGGTCAAGGGGCAGGGGCGTGGAAGGGGTTTAAACACATTTAACCACAATTCCTTGTCCCCCCATGTGTCCCCTCACCACAGCTGCTCTCGGAGAGCCAGACCAACATGGCTCGGCTGGTGAGCTCTGTCAGCGACGTCCTGGACACGCTGCAGAAGGACCGTGGTGGTGCCCGGCCCCGGCTCAAGGCTGACCTGCAGCGCGCACCGGCCAGGGGAGCACGGCCCCGGGGCTGCTCCAACGGTGAGACAGTGTCCTGGGACAGTGCCCATGTCCTCCATGGTCCCCAGGGAGAGGGATGCACCCAGGGCTGCTCCTAGCAGGTCTCTGCCTAAGAGGGGAGGGAGAAAACCAGCTGAGATGAGGTGAAACTAGAGGTGGGTAGATTCAGATTAGATGTTAGGAAGAAGTTCTTCACCATGAGGTGGGCGAGACACTGGCACAGGTTGCCCAGAGAGGTGCTGGAAGCCCCATCCCTGGAAGTTTTTAAGGCCAGGCTGGACGGGGCTCTGAGCAATGTGATCTAGTGGAAGGTGTCCCTGCCCATGGCAGGGGGGTTGCAACTAGATGATCTTTAAGGTCCCTTCCAACCATGACAATTCTGATTCTATGAAACCACCCTGGAGAAGGGATTTAACACAGTGGGGGGCTGGCAAGGAGATAGGGAAGGTGGGGCAGAAAATAAGATGGGAAAGTTGTATCCTAGAAGGGGTGTTTCTCACCATGCAGTCCCTGGCTGTACATAAACCAACCTGCAAAGCCAGCACAAGAGGTATTTCACACTCTGCAGACCAACCCATTCCCCACACAGCCGTAGCTGGGGCAAAAGCAGAGCCAAAAGTGACCATTCACTTTCATTTGGGACTCGGAATAAACAGCCACACTCACCATCACTTGGTTAAGATGAAGCTGAGTAAGAGTGTCCTGGGGCTGCCAGCAAGTGCCCATGCTCTGCCTGCGGGCATCACGCATCAGGTCCCTCCTCCCCAGCCGGGTGCCAGCCTGCCCTTGCCAACACACAGGGACATGGTGCCAGTCCCTGCTGGCCCCAGGGGGTCCCCGTGGTGGCTGCATCCCCCCGGGCACTGCTTGCCCTGAGCATCGGAGGAGAAAGAGCAAGGCAGCACTGAGCCAGCAGCAAAGCTGAGAGCCTGAAAGAAAAGGCAAGACATTAAATTAGATCATTAATTAATTAGCTTTCCTCTCTTCCCACCCCATCCCAATGCCACGCTCCAGGCTCCCGGCCCCGAGACTGCTTTGACATCTATGCGAGTGGACAGCAAGAGGATGGGATTTACTCCATCTTCCCCACACACTATCCCTCGGGATTCCAGGTCTACTGCGACATGACGACGGACGGGGGCGGCTGGACGGTGAGCTGCTGTCACCATGCTGGGGGACACCGGGTGATGCCACCACTGGCCACGGGCTGGTCCTGTGCCAGGGTGCCAGGGGTGGGAGATGTCACTCTTGGTGCTTGGATGTGTCATTGGGATGGGGGATAAAGGCTTATGGGGTCTGGCTGGGCACAGGGTGCTTGATCCTGCTGGGAAGCAAGGGAACAGGCTTGTCCATGTTGGCATTGGCAGAGCTGCCTGGTGCCCCATGCCAGAGCCCCGTGCCAGAGCCCAGCTTCCCTGCTCCAAGCCTGGGCAGCTTGGCTGGACCTGGAGGGTGGCTTCAGGCAGGGAGTTGGATGCCATGGCCGGAGTTTGTCCTCCTCGGTGGGGATGATGCTCAGCTTGGGCAGGGTGTAGCTGTGGTTGTGCCATGGGGTGAAGGGCTGTGCTTTGCCCCATCCCCATAGTCCTGGTGAGCTGGTGCTGGGGCTCAGGATGGACCCCAAACCCAGCTCATTTCACCTCATCTAACAGAGGGGTGCCCGGGGCACCTCCAGTGCTGCTCTGACTCACTCTCTCCCCGCCTGCCCTGTCCGATTCACTTTGCTGCAGCGGCTGCGATGGCCCCTTAATCACAGTAATGGGGGCAGGGAACGGGGGGACATGGCACTGGTAGCCCCGAGCCTGGAGACCTCCCTTGCCCCAAGAGCCCCTTGGCTGTGAGCAGCCCCTGCCCAGGAGGGCATCACTCAGGGTGCTGGCAAGGCAGTGAGGGGGTCCCAGGGAGGTGATGGGGGTCTCTCTGGGAGGGGTGGGCTGGCACCTCCCCCCCAGGACAAGCTGGGTGAGCCAAGCAGGCCAACACCCTTCCAGCTGGGTGCTCTAGGAAACAAATCCCCACGATCTGATTCCCCTAAGCAGCTTTGAGCCAGGAGGGAGCTTAGCCCCCCTGCCCTGGGGGGGGCTGATGAGCCTTCGGCCTCGGTCTGCCCAGAGCCCACCCAGGGCAGGAGCGACCTGTCGTGCACAGGTTGGTACCAGCAGCTCCAGTGGCAAAACTGAGGCATGGCACAGCCCCGGGGACCCCAACTCCTGGAGGGCTCCCAGAGGGAAAAAGGGGGACCCCACTGACTCCCCAGCCTGAGGAGGGTCCTTGCAAACCCCGTGCACAGCCTGCACAACCTCCACCAGCCCCAGCTATGCTCCAGTGCTGCCTGAAGAGCAGCCCAAGGTGATTAGCGAGACACTCAGAGGCTTATTTAAAGCTGCTGCAGCCAGGGGGGCTCGGGCTAGGCTGGGGAGGGGGCAAAGCAACTGATTTTACACCCAGCAGCACCGTGGGATCAGCAGTGGGGCTGGCATGATGTGGCATCACAGCCAGGCAGCACCATGGCTCTGCCCTGCCTGGGCTGGGGCAGAGGAGCCAAACCTGGTGTTCCAGAGATGGACACAGCCAAGCAGGTGCTCAGCCCAGGCTCCCATTTCTCTGGGCTGCTCCACAGCAGAGGCTCCCAACATACCTGCAGCCCCCTGGGGTGCAGGGGGTGTCTCAGACATCTCCCATGGGGATGCCAGGGGTGCTCAGGGCACTGTCTCCCTCCAGTTAAACCTGGTGCAGAGCCTGGGAAATTTCCCTCTCCCTTTCCTCCTCCTCCTCCCCCGGAGCGATTACTCCTGACATTTGGGCTTATTTGCATGTGGGTGGGTGGGTGGATGTGATGGCAGCAGCTGAATCAATTTTGACTCAGGAGCTTGGGAGCTGCTGAGCTAGAGCCTTTGCCTGTGTGGATGGGTTAGAGACCACGGGGAAGAGCCACCCCAATACCCTGTTGGGGAGAAACTTGGCTGAGGTCACTCACCAGTGCTGCTCTGCTCCTTCCCATCCCTGCGGTGTGATCTGTGGTGTCACCCTGGCCAGAAGTAGGGTCCCTGGTCCTTCCCCATCCTCTTCCTCAGGAAGGTTGAGCCCTTGCTGGACCATGAAGAGCGATTGCACCTCTGGGGCTGGTTGCTGCCTGTTTTGCATAGTCAAAAAGCAGAAATCTGGCAGAGAGGGCAGCCAGCATTGTGTCCATGCAGGGCAAAAAAATGTGGAAAGGAAGGGAAGAGCCAGGGAACTCCCAAGTCCACCCCTGAGTCCCATTTGTGCCCCCTCCTCAGCCCTACCCCCCAGCAATGAGGCCACACTCACAGCCCCTGGGCCGTGGCTCTGGGTTGGTGCCCACTGATGCCAGTGGGAGCATCCACATCCCTCTCTCAGCACCGATTTTAATTACAATGACTCGTCTGGGCTGACCCGAGCTTTATGGCAGGGCTGAGCTACAGTCGTGTAATTGCTCAGCCTGACCCTGACCCCCCCTTTGATACTCACCTCTGGCTCTTTATTAAAGTAATAACGGGGTGATGGAAGGCAGCAGAGGCTCCGCATCCCTGGAGGCCTGAAAAAGTTGTATTTTCACATGTTGTTGTTTTGGGAAGTCTTTGCAAACGCTCCGTGCTGCTCCCAGTGCCCCTGAGCCCAGCATCCTGGGGGACAAAGCCCCCCGGGACCAGCATCTTGGCCCCATAAGCAATGGTGTGGTGATGGCTCTGGCCATCTCAGCATCATTTTCCTTGTACAGTGCATATGGGGAGGTGTTGGGAGAGCTGAAGGATGCAGCTGTGCGGGCAGGATGAGGGCTGTGGTGATGTTAAGTGACAGCTTCCAGCTTCACAGGCACCTGCGTGCTGGGGATGCTCATGGGGACAGCTTCGTCCAGGCCACTTGTCACCCGTTGGAGGGGTCCCGCCAGTGCAGGCTGGAGGGGGTTTGAGCAGACACTGGGGTCAGCGGGTGAGATGAGCCTGGGGAAACACGTGCTGGTTCTGAAAGATGTGATTTATGTATTGCCATCAACGGGGATGAGACGATTCTGCTGGGAGGGACAGGCAGGAGCAGAGAGGTCCCAGGCGGGCAGTGCTGCTGGTCATGGGGTTTGCAGCTACCACACGGGATCGGCACTTCCAGAAACAGGGTCCCTCAATGCTCCGAGTTTGTCTTCTCCATGGCTGAGCCCAAAGATGGTCTCCTCACTGTGATGGGGGCTCAGAGGAACATCACAGGGATGGGACTTGTGTCATTGCTGCTGAAAACCTGACCTGGAGCTTGACTGCTGTGGTGGTGGGAAAGTGATGGCCGAGCATCTTCCCAGTTTGGGGCTGTGCTGGAGTTTTGAGTCCATTGGGGTTTGATGGGGGCTGCATCAAGGGGCTGTGAGGAGACGGAGCAGAGCTCTCCCTCCCTCACCACCAACGCCATGGCAGGCACAGGCTGGTGCTCCCACTTTACTCTGTTTTCAATCCATTTTTTTGGGTTGGTGCCTTTGCAGGAGCCTGTCCTTGCCCTGCAAGCTCAGCGTGACCGGGGGAGGCCGAGAGCAGGGAGATAAATATTTCAGCCTTGCCTTTAAAGAAGGGACGGAAATCCTTTTTGCTTAAGAGGGGGTGATGCATATTTGATGAGGAGGAGAAGAGCAGTGAGGCAGGGCTGGGAGCGTGGCAGTGAGCCTGTGGGTCACCAGTGCACGCAGCATCCCAGTGCATCCCAGTACCAGAGGCAAGGAGGAGGCTCCCACATCCCTGCTTGTACATGGGAGAGGTGGGCACATGAGTGAGGAGACACCATGCATGAGAAATAATGAGGATGGAGCAGGAGACCTAGAAGGACACAGGACCTCCAACACCTACCAGACCTTCTGACCTGGTTTTGAGCCCCTTGGTGCTGAGCCTGGTGGGCAACGGGGCACCAAGGACTCTTCTGGTGCCCAGGGTGCTTGCTGAGGTCCAGCCAACAAGATGTGCCCCGCACTTCCCTGGGCACCACTCAGGCAATTGGCCTATTTACAACCACGGATCAAAGCCGATTAAGAGGCAGCATCGGTGCCTCTTCTGCCGCCTTCCCTGCACGGCAGCACCAGAGCCAGCACTGGCCGGGCAAAATCAGCTCTGGGCCACGGTCCAGCCACGCCATCATCCCCCTTTCCCAGCAAACCCAAAGAAAGCCCCTTTAAACGGGCTTAACAGCAGCTTCTCAAGTGCTCAACACAGGGATAAAAATTAAGGGTCTAATTCTAGAAGGTAAGTACAGCAGGATCAGAGCTGGGCTGAGTGTGCTGGAGCCCACGTTGGGCATCCCTGGCCCCAAAAGTGCCTGTCTGGTGAAGGGCAAACCAGCATGAAGCTGATGAGCTGGGTCTCCTCCACATGCCAGGATGAAACCCTGTATGGGCAGGAGCAGGAGGGAGGCTGTGAAGGAGGATCCCAGCAGTGGAGCAAACACGGAGCTTCCCAGACAATGTGGGGGCTCAGTGACATCACCCCAGAGTGGGATGCTGGAATTGGGGTGAACAGGTTCAGTGGCACAGCCCAGCCCTGAAGACAGGGTGCTCTGGGCTCTTAGCTGCCAGCACACGTGAAGGTTCTTCCTAAATCACCCGCCCCAGCCATTGGAACGTGGCACTTTGTGACAATCGAGCAGGCTGGCTCAGCCGAGTTTAATGCAATTAATCCAGGGCTAAAAGCTTAATTAAGTTCAAATGGTCAGAAGCAGAGCAGCGTTTTCTGGATCACTGTCAATAGATCAAACCCCAGACTATGGATAAAAGGGGATGAAACACACAGGGCACGATAGGCAGATGAGTAGATGGGAGAAGAAAAGAGAAAGGCTCCGAGGAGAAAAGCTGCACTGAGCCCCAGGGATCTGCTGGGATCTGGGGGCTCTGCCAGAGTTGGGGCAGTTGCTGCTCCACAGTTAATTTCTCTGGGAGACTAACGAGGCCATCACAGGAATCACATCTGGTAACGGGGCGGCTGCCCAGGAGAGAGCAGGGACCCAGGAGAGGTTTTGCACAGTACTGAGCATCCCACCATTCGCAGGATGGCTTGGACTGACCTGGGAAGCACGTTCTGCAGGGACACACCTCAAACTATCCTGTCCATCCATCCATCATAGAATCATTTAGGTTGGAAAAGACCTCTAGGATCAAGTCCAACCTTTGTCCAGAGTCTCCCTGACCCCTAGACCATATCTTGAAGCACCACATCTACTTGTTTTTTGAACACCTCCAGGGATGGTGACTCCACCACCTCCCTAAGCAGCCTGTTCCAGTGCCTGACCACTCTCTCAGTAAAGAATTTCTTCCTAATGTCCAATCTAAACCTCCCCTGGTGCAAACTTAAGACCATTACCTCTTGTCCTGTCATTAGTTACTTGGGAGAAGAGCCCAACACCAGCCTCACCACAGCCTCCTTTTAGGTATTTATAAAGAGAAATGAGGTCTCCTCTCAGCCTCCTCTTCTCCAAGCTAAACAATCCCAGTTCCCTCAGGCACTCCACATACAACATATTCTCCAGAACTCTCATCAGCTTCCTTGCCTTTCTCTGGACCTTCTCCAGCACCTCAATGTCCTTCTCATACTGTGGTGCTCAAAACTGGACACAGCACATCCATCCATCCATCCATCCATCCATCCATCCATCCATCCCTCCATCCCCACATACAGAGGCACATCCCAGGCTGTTCAAGCCCAGCATAGGGTGCCCACCCCTCCCAGGGCACCAGCCGCCCCCCTGCAGGAACACACCACAACTTTCCTGAGCCCTGCTCCCATTTCCAGACAGAAGATTTTATCTGAACCGACTCACCCATCCCTGGGAGCTGGGACATAATGATCTGACATTCCCCTGGGGACCTGCTCACGGTGTCCCTGTGTAATTACTGAGTTGAAAGGGTTTAATTTGTGCCTGTGTCTAATAAGGTGGTGGTGGGGAGGGGTGGGGAGCAGGGGGGATGCTCAGGCTGGGAGCGGCCCCACAACTGACACCCCACGTGTCTCCCCAGGTGTTCCAGCGGCGGGAGGACGGCACCGTGAACTTTTTCCGTGGCTGGGAAGCCTACCGGGACGGCTTCGGGAAGCTGACGGGAGAGCACTGGTTAGGTGTGTGGGGCAGAGGGCAGGATGGCAAAAACTGGGACCTTCCAGCTGTCCTGGGGAGATCTAGGGTTTCCTTTGCAATGGAAAGGACACCAAGATCCCCTTGGCCACATGACCTAGGAGTGATGAGCTGGGCAGGCGAGGAGGGGACTGGGAGGAGCAGGGAAGCAATGGGGCTGTTTGCCCATGTGCAGCAACAACAGAGCGAGGGCTGGAAGGTGGGAACCGCTCCCTACCCCACCCCAAACCCCTCCTCAGGGATCCTCGGCCACCCCATCCCCGCTTGAGTCCCCGCACTCACGCCATCCCTCTGCTGCAGGGCTGAAGCGGATCCACGTGCTGACGGTGCAGGGCAGCTACGAGCTCCGCATCGACCTGGAGGACTTTGACAACGGCACCGCCTTCGCCCACTACGGCAGCTTCGGCGTGGGGCTCTTCTCTGTAGACCCCGAGGAGGATGGGTACCCCATCTCCATCGCTGACTACTCGGGGACGGCAGGTAGGGTGGCAGGGCAGGGGGACAAGCCTGGTCCCATGGGGAGCTCATAGCCACCAAAACCCCCTCGCTGGGGTTAGTGGCCTCCTCCAGCACTGGCAGTCGTGTTGGCTGCATCCCCACAACCATAGGGAGCTGGAGGCAGGAGAGGGGCTGTGGTTGGGTGTTTGAAGGGTGGGTGACCCCAAGTGCCCTGTATATCACCAAAGGAGCCCCATTGGGGTGCCCAGGGGAGCCCTCCAGGGTGGGAGACAGCCCAAGGGCAGGGTGAGGTGCAGGAAGGGCCCATCATGGCTCTTTTCCCCCGGGACAGGTGACTCCTTTCTGAAGCACAACGGGATGAAGTTCACCACCAAGGACCTGGACAACGACCACTCGGAGAACAACTGTGCAGCTTTCTACCACGGCGCCTGGTGGTACCGCAACTGCCACACCTCCAACCTCAACGGGCAGTACCTCAAGGGCCACCACAGCTCCTACGCCGACGGCATCGAGTGGTCCTCCTGGACGGGCTGGCAGTACTCCCTCAAGTTCACCGAGATGAAGATCCGGCCTGTCCGGGAGGAGAATTAGCTGGATGGCATGAGCCCCCCCCACCCCATCTCCAGCCCCCTGCCCTTCCCCACCACCCTACAGCCCTGTCCCTCCCTTTGCCATCCTCCCCAGAGGCTGTCTCATCTTTGAGAGGCTTCTGGGAAGCATCTGCCCCTGGCAAGGGTGGCTTTAACTCCTGGGCACCTATGGACATCACTGGACCTTTGCTGCCGTGGCTCCTCTACAGCCAAAATGTTCCTCCTGGCCAGAGTGTGACCCATGGCTGGTGCTCAAGGCTGCGGCAGAGAGGACAGCAGGATGCAGGGATTTGGGGAGTGGTGCCCAGCAGGGGCCAGCAAGGAAAAGAAGAGACTGCCTAGAGGGAGGAAGGGAGGGGTGCAGCAGCCCAGGCATGCTTGGCACCTCCACTCATCTCCACTTTGGGCACAGACACCCAGCAGTGACCTCACCAAGCTGGTGAAGGACTGGGAGACCCTCATCATGGGGAGCTCTGAACCCCAGAGAGCCCCCAGGACTGGGACGAGGCTGCTCCACAGTTCCAGCTCACCCCATGGTGCTACTGGTGACGGGGAGAGCTCGGCTGGGTTGCAGCCCCTGCAGAAGCCTGACTGTGCCCGTGGTTCCTTTTCTGCTCTGCAAATCACTCCCCTCTCCCCCTGCAAGAGCAGCACAGCTGGAAAGGACCAACTCTGAACTCCTTCGTGCCCATTGTCCCTGTCCTGGCTCTTGGAGCATCTCGGTGGGTTGGGACACCCTAAAGAAACCAGCGTGGTGCTGCAAGGACCACACCCCCAGAATGGAGCATGGATGGAGCTGTTTGGCAGTGCTGGGGACACGGGGAGCACAGCAAGGAGGAGGAGGAGGAGGTGGAGGTGAGGAAGACTCGCTTCCTAGCACAGCTCTGCCTGCATTTCATCTCATCCCTCCCAACCAGCCCCACTTGGATCCATATCAGACTTTTCCATCGAAAAGCCGTGACCTTTCCTAAACCCCCTCTTTTGGACAGTGCACCCACGAGCCCCCTCCCTTCGCTCCCAGCCTGAGGAACCCACATTCATTTGCACCCAGGATGAGCCCCGCTCTGGCTCAGCACCTGCAGATATCCAAAGCCTTTCATTTCTTCAAATCTCATTAAGGTTTTGCAAAAAGAAGCCCTGAGTGGGGCTTAGCATCTGCAGGGCCCTGATAAGTGGGTGGCAGGCGATGCCTCGTGCCAGCCGACCCAGGGAGGAGCTGCTGGGGTGTGGGGCTGACTTCTCTCTCTGGCTCCCTGGAAGGGCTCAAATGGGGGATTTTGTCAAAAAAAACCCAAACCAAGCCTGAGTGGGCTGTGTAGGAACAGGGAGGGGGGCAGCCAGGACTCTGCCACGTGATTTACAAATCATGTAAGTGATTTTCTGCCTGTGCCACAGCAGCACTGGGGAGCAGAGCCCCCGCACCGACCCCAAGGAACGTGGTGGGACAGACAGACTGCCTGAGGAGGGGAGGAAAGCTCCTGCCGTCCCCGTTTCCAGGGGGCTTAAGACACTGGGAGATCAAAGGCTCATCTTCCTGGCTGTGGCAGATTTGTACTTCCCCGTGTGCTTCTCTTTTTTCTTTTAATCTTTCTCCACCTCGGATCCTGGACCAGCCCCTTTGCCTGCTGGGGTCCCTGTCTGTCTGTCCTGCCAGGGATGTGGGGGCAAAGGACGCCTGAGGGATCACTGCAGAGTTCCCTCTGTCAGAGACATTCCTTGGAGCCCTTGGGTGAGGACGAGCTCTGAGCACAAACACCAGCTCTACCCTCTGGAGCAGCCGGCCAGGCTGGGTTCTCGACTGATGGGATCTGGGGGAGCTCGGTGGTGGCATTTCCCAGCCAGCACAAGAGCAGGAGCCCCTGGGCAGCTTCCGAGGGGCTTCACACACTCTGTCCAACCCCTCTGGAAAGGGGAGGCAGGGAGCACAACGCCCCTCTGTACTCTCCATTAATTTATTTCAGCAGATTAGCTGTAGCTGGGATTTCTAGAGCTTGTGCTCAGGACAAGGCAGCACACGGAGCCACCTGCCTGGGCAGGACAGCTCGTCCCCTCCCTGGACCCCTCCAGCAGTGGTTTTGTGCCGGGAAGGGGATGTCGTACATGCAGTTTGCTGGTAGCACACCCTTGTGTAACTGCCCACGTCACCCAGGACTCCCTAATGACTTTGTTTTGACTTGTGCGAGGGGTTTTTAATCCACACCGAGACGCAGGATTTCCCAGGATTATTCCCAAGAGCGCACACGTCGCTCGGCGGCCCCGGATTAGGATAAACCCGTCCGTGGTGACACCTCCCTGGAGAGGGGTGGGCAGGGATGACCTGGGGTGGGGGGGGTCTGGGACCTGGCCACGTACCTTCCCAATGAATCCCTGGGCCAGGCCGTGGTGTGTAGCAGTGCCGTGAAGTCTAGGTTGTGTGTGAGTGGTGTCCAACGCTGTACATGTGGACTTTCTAAACTCCTTAATAAAAGGAACTCATCGTTAGCTGGCGTGTCGTCAGCCGTGCCCACAGCAGAGAGCAGGGACATCACTGGAGGAACCTAGTGATGGCAAAAGGAGCGTCACCAGATTACCACAGCTCTCACCGCGCTGCCAGTGACAGCTCCTTCCCTGTGCTGGGTTCATGGCATCCCTACAAACTGAGCCACCATAGGCTTGGCCTGACCAACCCGCCCTGCAAAACTGCTGGGGAGCCCTGGTGGGGCAGGGATGGGGCAGAGGAGGCTAACCCAGGTGCTGTGGCACCTTGGGGTGGCAGATCTAGATGCCAAGGGGACCCGCTCATCCCCGCCTGTGTTGATGGGCAGAGCATCAAGTGATGCTCCCAGCCCCTTCCCACTGAGCAGAGAGGTGCTGCCCACCCCACACCTGAGTACCAGGCGTTGGGGACCACACTTTAACATCAGTGGCTGCCTGCACTGGCCAAGGATGGGGAAAACACTTGGGCTTACACATGTGGAGCCAGTCCCTGAGTGAATTTTGGGGTGCAGAGGTCTCTGCCAGTGCCTGTGCACCCACCACACTTGCACACGCACCTGGGACCCCCAAAACCCACCTATGACTACCTGCCAAGTGGGTAGGGGACATTCATGCCCCTGGACAAGACCCTCCCTCCCACCAGCATCCTCACCAGCTGCCGGTGACTCAAGGCCAGCTCCAGCACAGCGTGCACCCAGCCGCTCCTCCAAATGAGGTGACAAATGAAGAAGGCGCGCTAATTAGTGGTGATGCCGCGCTCCCATTGTGGTGGCTTGTCCGGCCCCCTCGCCAGCCCCCTCCCAGCCTCTGTCCCTGGCCACGCACTCAGGGGTGACACGGCAATTAGCAGCAGTGGGTATTTAACGGGGGATGAAGCGGGGTGGGCAGCTCAGTCTGGGCACACAGTGTGGTACGGAGCAGGGCCAGGACAGGCAGCACCAGGGCATCACCCAAGGCGGAGAGGTTAGTGGCTGTCTGTCTATCTGTCTGTCTGTCCCCTCTTACCTGCTTTCCACCTTGCTTCAATGGGCTTTGTAAGGAGGTGAAGGCTGGTGGGAGGCAGCCAGGGGCAGTGGGCAGGGCACCCACTGGCACCCTCAGACCAGGACTGAGCAGCACCGATCACTGGTGCTGGGAAGGTGCTCCCCACTCTGGCTGCACCCCAGCGATTTGGCTCCACGATGGGCAACTGGGTGCAAAAGGGAGAGCACAGAATAGAGGCAGAGAGCACCCCCAAAGTGGTGTTGGGGAGGGCAGGCAAGGCTTGGGCTCAACTGGGTTTGGTGCAAGAGCAAGGACCACCTGCAGCACCCCCCTACCCTGCA
The DNA here is from genome assembly GCA_013401335.1 of Brachypteracias leptosomus. NCBI lineage: Eukaryota > Metazoa > Chordata > Aves > Coraciiformes > Brachypteraciidae > Brachypteracias > Brachypteracias leptosomus. Next base: position 89,972 of record VYZX01002231.1, on the reverse strand, counting down.
AACACCCTGTCCCCCATCACCTGCGCAAGCTTTTAAGACATCTCCTGCAAAAACCGATAATAATAACTTAAAAATCCATTCCCCCTTTCTGAGCCTTTGTGGGAGGAGGAAGGGGAGGCAGAGCAGCCCTGCCTGTGCTCAAGGTCACCCCGGGCGCTCAGCAGACCCTGCTGCCGGCGGGGCACCTCCGAGCCCCATAAAGCAGAGGGATGTCGAGCACCTTCCTCGGCGCTCGCATTAGGCAGGCGCTGCGGGTAGGACCTGCGCTCTGGGAGGAGAAGGCCGGCTCAGGTGAATGCACTTAAGTCCTCCCTGCAGTGCCTCTAAGAGGAGCAGGTGGCTCGGAGCCCATCAGCCTGCCCGGCTAATAGCCACTCAGCCAGCCCCATCCGAGCAGAGCCTGGCTGGGAACCAGGGGGGAAGCTGCGAGGCTGTAATTTGTGAGCATCGAGTGGCTAAAGATGTAGGAGAACGGGTCTGAAGGAGGCTGAGCGAGCTCAGACCCCCCCAGCACCCCCACTGCGGCCGGGTGCTGGTGAGGAGGCTGCAGAAGGAATGGTGGGTGCTGGAGGGGCTTCCTCGCAGGGTGCAGGGGCGGCAGGGATGGTTTGTGGGTGATGCCGCAGGGATGGGGAACACGCCAGCCAAGGGCAGCCCCCGCTGCTGCTTTAACCGCTTCCCGAGGATGCTCTGTGGTTTACCAACGTGCCTTTCCCTTCCTGTGCTTCCCCTAGATGAGAGCACCCTACTCCCTGTCCTGCCTCTTCCTCCTGAGCCTGGGCGCCTGCTTCCCTCCCAGCGAGCGGCAGGAGCCGGGACCCCCCGGGGAAGGGACCCCGCTGCAGCCCGGCTGGCCAGCGGGGGCCGAGGGCTGGGGTGCCGGCTGGAGGGCGGGAGCCAAGCGGAGGAGGAGCGAGGAGCTGAGCACGCTGCTGGGCATCGCCCGGGAGCTGCGGGGATACGGCTCGGGGGGGGCCCGGCCGCGGCTGGGCAGGCAGGGGGGCTCCGAGCTGCTGCCCGCCGGAGGGGAGAAGCGCAGCGGCACCCTGGGGAACCTGGCCGAGGAGCTCAACGGCTACAACAGGAGAAAAGGGGGCTTCACCTTCCGCTTCGGGAGGTGAGGGCCTGGACTCGACACCCCCACCTCCTGCGGGCCACTCCATCCCGTCCTTCCCTTCCATCTCACCTCAGTTTGCTCGGACAACAGGGTATTGGGGGGGTTTTGCTGCTGGGATTGCCTTGTGGGGAGGGGACACTGCGTTGGCTTCGCTTGCAGCCCTGCTCCGGATCTCATGTCCCTGTTCCCAGCCAGTGCAATGGAAGAAGAGGAAGATGCCTTCAAAAGAAGCCACCACATCCCTTCCCTGCTCACACGTGGCCTTTGTTGGCGCACAGAGAAAGGTCCCTGCACTGGGTCCCCAGCAGGGAGGTCACACCAGAACAGGCAGGGCCAGGCATCCAGGCTGGAGGCAGATGGGCTGAAGGGTTCCAGCGGGATGGTCCTAGTGGTGACAGTCCCCTAGGGACTGTCTGTATCTGCCAGCCAGGGCAGGGCTGTTGGGAAGGAGAGGGTCTCTCAGAACTCTCTACAGAGTTGCTGCTTTCCTGCCTATTAAGGAAAAGTCCCTCCGGCAGCAAATTCTGCTTAGTGTCAAGATGCCACTTACAAGAGCCAGCTCCTGCGTGCAAACCAGGCCAGAGCAGCAGAGCTCGAGAAAATCTTGTCCTTAGAAATCCCTGAGATGAGCACAGAAACCTGCCCTGGCATCACCGGTCCTGCTGCAGTCCCACTGCCCTGCTCACACCCCGACCCCATCCTCAGGTGCTGTCAGAGTCCTCATCAGGGTGAGACAGTAATGATTGACCTTCAGCATCCTCACCACATCACCCCAGCACTTGCCTGAAAGTCTGGCCCTTCCCAACGCCCCCCTGGCATTCCCAGATGTAGCTGCTGTAGAAACATGGGTGCAGAGGAGCTGAAACAAGGAGTCCTGCACCTACCTGGGGCCACCAACATGTGCTCAGTGTTTTCTTGCTCTCCAGTCCCTTCTGCTGCCAATGGTGCAGCTCGGGGAATTACCAACACCAAAAACCAGCCTAGCCACAGCTGCAAAGGACAAGCCTCATTCTTCAGCCACTGCCTCCTCCTCCTCCTCTTAGCTCCACCAATGCCAACCCCGACGTCTGCTTTTGTAGCTGCCACTGCAGGCAGAGATATTAGTAATCAGAGGTCTAACTACCTGCCTTGTAGGCACTAACGGGAAGTTAGACACCTAACGACTACTAATATTTCATTGCAGGCACAAAAATGAAGCAGGGCAATGATTTGCAAGCACTAAATTGCACTCCCAGAATCAAAGACCGTGGCAGGACTTGGTTGAGGGGGAAGGAAAGGAAAAATGATTTAAAAAATCAAGCTCCAAGAGGTGCATTGTAATATCCATCAAGCAGACAGAGCACTTCATACGGCGCTGCCGGGGCTGGTGAGAGCTGGTCTCACAGCAGGAGAGGTGGAGAATGGAGGTGAGCTGGAACCCGCAGGGAAACACCAGCCGTGGGGTGGCAGGTCTGAGGAGGAGTGATGGGGACTCATGGAGCTACACGTGGGTCACAGCCCCACGGGTGTAGAATGGGAAGGACTCTGGATCTGCAGGGATAGAGGTGATGCCAGGATTTGCCCTCGCACGAGGACGGCGCTGGCTGCGAGGCAAGGAGAGGAAGGGCCTCTTCCTTCCCCTGCATCTCTCTGGGAACCATCTCACACCACGGGGACCACAGCAGCGACCAACAGATGTGGTGGCACTTGGGGTGGCTCAGCCCCCAGCATGGGCACCCCCAAACTCACCTGATCCCTCTCGACTCCCACCCCACCAAAGCCTCCCGGTCGGGGAACACGGGCACAGCGCTCACTCCGCGCAGCGGGGACCGGAGCTCTATCAATATTTCTATGGCAACATCTTTTTTCTTTTTCCCCTCCTTTCGAATGTTCAAAACATCAATAAATATGCACTGATCAATTTTACCCTGCGCTGGAGTCAGGGGGAGGGATGGGAGGGAGGAAGGGGAAAGTTTTGGAGCAACTCTGGGTTATTGAGGGCTGGTAAATCCCTGGCTTTGCAGTGATGGATTGTTGCAGGGAAAAATGGAAGGGAAAGGAAACCTGCTGAGAGATGGTGAGGCTGGGAGAGGACTCCTGCTCTCAGGTCCAGGAGAGGAACAGGGTCAGAGCAGCATGACAAAACCCCACGTCTAACAAGGCTTTGATTAAAGTGCAATAACTCTCTGTATAACTTATTTAAAAGTAAAAGCCGGCGCTTCCCACAGCACTTACCTGGCAGGTGGGACAGAGCTGGGCTCAGTCCGTGCACCCGAGGGGCTCCTTGATGGGCAGCTCCGTGCCATGGGGGTGATGCCATCACCTTCCTGTCCTGCTGGGAGCAAAGGGGCTCCTGGCAGGCTCCGACGTGGGCTGGTGAGGGGCTGTGGCACCCCTGGAGCACCCCTCAGCATGCATCAGAATGGCTGATGTGTGTGGGAAAAGGCAGAGCTCCAGGTTCTCCATCATTGATCTTTGGAGAGTGAGGCTGGGGAAGGAGGTAAAAGCGAATGGAAAATGACTGGCTGCAGTCTTGGGGTGTTGTCTGGGAGGAAGGAGGGGGGAACACACCAGGAGCGGCCCCCAGGAGGCTGGAAAGCCCATCCCTGCTTGCTGGACATGGTGTCTCCCACCCAGCTCCCAAGGGAATCGATGCCCTCTCCCAAATCCTCCCCTCCTGGGTCCTTTTGTGAGGTAGCTCCGAGGGGGACCCCCAGCCCCCCAACACCTTTGAGAGCCTCAGAGCTCACAGCCTACCTGCACTTCAAACCATAAGGAGCTGGACTCATTGTGGCAGGGCCATGCAGGCAGCAGAGCAGTGCAGACAAGGCAGGACAACCTGCCATGCAAGCCAACACACAAAGGGAAGGCATCAAACAGGCACTGGATTCTTCTACACATGGCCAGTGGACCCAGCCAGCAAAGACCTATGCAGACACTTGCTGCCAACACCACCACTGCTGGGACCCTCCATAAAACACACCATTATCCTTCCCTGACCAGGGCACAACCCTCCTCCTTGTCCTGTCCCCGTCCCCACTCATCTGCTCCTCACCTTCCCTCCATCCCCAGCAGACCTGCAGCTTTACAAACACATACCATGGGCTGAGCAAACCTCAGAAACCCAAGTGGATCCTCCATAGAGAAAGAGCCCGATTTAATTGTGTCCAAGGGACTCACAGAGAGGCTAGTGCATCATAACTGGGTCATTCAGCACTGTGGCTCTGGGAGCACAGGTAGGACCTTTACCAGCAGAGTGGATTTTAGGACAAACACAACTTCCAACAGGGGGGCGATTGCTGGGGAAACAGTTCAGCACAGCCTGGTTTGCAGGGAAACTTTCTGCTGAGCTGGACCTGTTGAAAACCCACCAAGCAGCACTCCAGTCAAATGTCCTGCATGGCTCTAGGGGCACCAACACCACAGCCAAAGCAACAGGACCAACTTGTTGCTCCAAGAGCATCATTCCCAGCAACTCCCAAGACTCCCCCTTGGATCAGGAGCAGCTCCCAAGCCCATCCCACTCTGCTGCCAGCCTATTTTCAGAGGCACGTGTGATGCCATGAACACACTCCAGAGGTGACACAGCACTCAGGGATATCTTCCTCTCCTTTTCAATTGCAAAAGGATTAACATCAAACAAGGAGGGGGCTGTCAGTTGGCTCCCAGTCACCCCCAGTGCTCCCAACACCTGAGCTGCCACATCAGCCCACCCATAATAACTCCTTCTTTTGGAGAAAAAGAGTGTAAAGCACTGACCACATTTTACATCTCACAACAAGCAACTTCTCAACAAAAAGCAGGATGACATTAAAGGAAAACTTAAAAGAGTGAACATTGTAATTTCAAAGACACGAAAGCCAAAACAAAAACACAAACACAGCTATTTTTCCCCCAGAGCACTCTCACTTTCAAGCTCAATAGCCTTGAAAATTGGAGCAATCAAACTGTTAAATGCATCGATCTGTTAAATCAACTCCTACTGTACTCAGCTAAATTTAGCCTTTAATCCCCCCTCTCTTGCTCCCAACACTGCAGATCCCAGGGCTTTCCCCAGCCAGGTCAACCAGCCTCTGTCTTCCCACGACATCATGGACTGGGCCCTGCGCAAGCAGAGATGGAGGTGACCAGGAGACTATATTTAGCAGCAGGTTCAGCTTCTCCGTCCTCCCTCAGCCCACAGCTATTCACCATAGGCAAGGCTTTATACTAGAGATGAATACAAAGAGCAGCCTGGACATGGATTTTTGCCAGGAGTCATCATCACAAAACCAGGAACCCCTTATAGCTCTGTGTGTATGTTCACCAGACACCACCACTTCACTGAGAAATAGAATCACAGAGTGGTTTGGGTTGGAAGTGACCTTTAAAGGCCATCTAGTCCAACCCCTCTGCACTGAGCAGGGACATCTTCAACTTCACGAGGTTGCTCAGAGCCTCATCCAACCTGACCTGGATGGAAGGAGCCTGACCCTTGCCAAGTGCAGGCCATCAATTGCACTTACACTTACCAGCAGCACCCTCCCTCTCCTCTTCTCATCATCCTCACACTCATTTAGAGGCAACCCAATGCAGCTGCTGCCACAGCAAGACAAGGTTTCCTATGAGCCTTGTTACCAAGGTCCATGAGCAAGCAACTCCCTGCACCAGAACCAAATTTCACCAGGGACTTGTCCAGGGGATTAGAAATTGGCTGAGCTGGGTTAGAACCCCAAAACATCACTGAATATGTACAGACCTCAGGCACAGCACTCACTTACTCCTGCCCTTGTTTCCTTCTCATCCCTTTTATGCTCTTTAGCACCTTTGTTACTCAATGTAGCATCTCCTTTTAGAGGCTGCTCAGTACTGGGGTATGTCCCTCCCTCAAGGTTTGCTGGAAAGGCTGGAGGTAGCCTGCAAACAGAGAACAAGGATGGACGACCAGAAAGGAGAGAGGGAGCAGCCAGAACCACCTGAGGACAGAAACTCACAGGTCATTTTGGAGCAGAGGAGGAAAAATTCAGTAGCTGAATAACAAACAATTAACAGGAAGAAAAATTAAAGTCAGATTTTTGATCTAAATCTCACTGGGGACGACAGCAAAGTCTTTGTTTCAGAAGAGGTGATGTCATAGTCTTTGTTCTGTGCACCTTTTTTCTTACCTGACTTTTCAGAGCCAGATCAAAAGGAGGTGGAAAGGTGCTGCTGCCTGGCTCTGATCTTCACTGTGCCAAAGGGCCCTGTGAACCATTCAAAAAGGGAAGCCCCCATTTGTATGTGGATTCTAAGGGGAGGTAACTGGGTTTGAAAAGCCTTCCCAACAGACAAACACGAGTTTTCCTCAACATTGATTTATTTTTAAATATACTACGCAAGAGAGACTGGAATAAAAAAATCAAAAAATTGAAAAATCGAGAAAGAGAGGAGGAATAATTGAAAGTCGTGCACAGAAACAATCTGTACTGGACCAAATTAAAGGGGAAACAACCCCCTTAAGTATCACAGAGATGAAGGACAGAGCTATTTACACACTGTAAAAAAGACAAGTCTACAAAAGTGTGTAATAACGAGATACAAATGTATAATATAGTGGCACAATATGTTATCAAAGTAAAAACAGTACCTCCAGGAAAGAGACAGTCCAAGGGTTGTCAGTTGGTTTGTTTTTTCTTACATTTTTAAAGGCAGCCGGTGGCAGAAGGTGTCATTCCTTTTGAACAGTTGTCATGTGTTAGGTCATGGCTGTTTGTGAGGGCAAGAGTGGTGTGAACACACACGAGTGAACTACCAGAAATCATATACAAACCAAACAGTTCCAAAGAGAGCAGAATAAAATACAATTGAAGGCAATTAGTGTTTAAGATACACGAGAGGGGTCACAAGAGTTACGGGGGAACAGGACATGGAAAATGCTTTTTTTCTCTTGTTTGGAACTGTTAAGAGGAGTTAAATTGCACTGTTAATAGCCCTAAACCTTGTTCTTTCACTATTGTCACAAGTCACAGTTAGTTCCCAGTCATGTTCCATTAATTGGGAAGGTCACAGGACCTCAGAAAGGAAGCCCAGGAGTCCTGCTGTCAGCGTTTCGTGGCAGTTCCTTGGGAGATGCACCCAAGAGAAGTGCCTGCAGTCTTCACAGATCCTTGTTTGATGCTGGATGGAACCACACCGGCATGAAGGTAGTGACGGTTGTAACCCCAAAGCACTGGCAACCTGGCTCCTCACAGGGAGCCAGCACTGGCACGGAAAGGGAGGCACCACCACCCCTCAAAGGTCTCTACAGGAGGGCAGAAGCCAGGTCCCATCTCTGCTCACAGAACAAAAAGCTGAATATTCACCTAGAGAACAGCAGTTCCCGCCCATCCGCGATGCGCGAGCTCGGCTGAAAGAACTGCTGGAGGCACAGTGGTATCTCCAAACCCATCCTAAGCCTTCTCCCCCTCCTGCAGCCCTCCTGTCTTTCAGGGAGCAATGTCTTGCTCAGCACCAGCCCACTGCTCCCCGACCTCTGGAGCCCCCCACCCTGAACTCCAGCCTGATTAGTGTTAGATTATCATGAGAGTGCGACAGCAACGTCCTTCTTCAGACCTTCTCCAGTCCTTTTTTTGCTACCAAGGGAGATCTGCAAACAGGCTCCTGTGCCACTGCATGAGCAGGTGCTGTCTGCAACACTTGGAACCCAAGCAATTCATTTGGGCTCACAGCATTAAGAAATAACTGAGAACACAGAAACGAAGGGCAGCAGGTGGAACTGTAGGAAGAATTTGAACAGGCATCACTTGTAGCACTCTGTCATTAAAAAATTTAACCATTTTCCCCCCTTCCTTCCCAAGCACCAAATCTGTTGCATTTGTGTCAGGGAAATTTCAGATTTGGGCCAGGGACAAGTGCTGCAACTCTCCCAAGCAACGCAGTGGACATATTGCTATTCAAACACTCATCCTTGTGTACAGTGGGGCACAGGGAGGGGATGAAAATGCAGCAGAAAGTCCTCCTAGGGAGGCTGGCACCTCAGTGTCCATCAGTCTGGCTTCAGTCTTAATGGTCTGTCCAGAACAATAAAATATTAATAAAAAGGCATGGTGAGACATCAGCATTTAGACTTGTAGTCCACAAGGCAAGAACTCCACAGATAAGACGATTATGAGTATATGAAACAGGGAATCTGAGTTCAGAGGGTGGAAAGTGCCTCTTGAACACAGCCCTGCCCTTTGGAGCTGGGGTGTCCATTCAGAGTCTGTGTCTTTTGCACAGCCCTGACCTGAACACCCCGGTCCTTTCTCAGTCCACACGTTACTCTCTCCACAGTTGGCTTTGGCCCATTGTGATTTATTTATTTGTTTCTTAACCTGGCTTCTGCTACCTCTGAACAATGTCGCTGATTTCTTTCACTGAACTGAGAAGTTTGCTAAAGTCCTGGGTGGCTGCAGGGCCACTGCCAGCTGTGGCTGGGCAGATCTGAAGCTCCCGTAGGTTATTCTCCAGCTTATTGATGGCCTCCCGAAAGGCAAATTTGTTCCTCATCTGCTGAATGGAGTCCACGTAGCTCACACAGAAGGTGTAGAGGTTCTTGCCAGCCTCCAAGACAGCACTGTGGCTTGCCATTTGTTCCGAGTTCTTGCTGATGGCCACCCGTAGAGCCTCGGTGCTTTCCAACACCACCCCTTTAGTGATGGTGCCACTGGCAATCCTCTCCGGGGGCTGACGGGTCTTCCGCAGCGAGACCCTGGTGGATATGAGGGGGATGAAGGCTGTAGATGATGCCTGGTCCCCACCTGGGGCAGAGGGTACAGATGAGGAAGAGGCAGCGGGTGTTGCCGTGCTCATCAGCAGCTTTGTGGAGGACTGTGGCTTTGGTACAGAGGGGATCCCCAGCTTTTTCACACCTTCCCCTGATGGGTTTGGCTTGACAGCATCGCTGCTTGCAGCCTCTCCAACCTGAGTCAACTGTTTGGATTTCAGCCCAGATGCCACATCTGCTGCTTCGTGGCTGGGACTGTGAGAAACCTTCCCAGGCTTGCTGATGGAGGATGAAGACAGTGGAAGTGGAGGGGCTGGCTTCAGCTTTGACAACTTCCCTTTGTCCTTCCCTGCCGACTCTGAGGTCTGCTTGAGCCTCCTCAGTCGTGGCTCCTCAGAGGAAGCCTTGCTGGCACCCACGAACCCAGCAGGGTTGGGTTTGGCAGCAGAACCTTGGTCCATTGTCACAGTGGTACCTAAGGCACTGGATTTGGCTCCATCATCCTTGTGGAGCACGCTGGAGGAAGGAGGGGCAGCAGCTTGCCTACGGCCAAGCTTTGGTGTCAGAGTGGGAGGGCTGGAGCCAGGGCTCGACTCTGCATCTTTGAACACATCATCAGTGGTCTCTTCATTTTTCTTCAGCAGCCGTGGAGGAGGGGTCACTGTTCCCCTGACAGCAAGGTCAGTCTTGGTCTCGTTTGCCCGCTTCCGAGGCAGTGCTGGCTTTTCACTTCTGTGTCCCCCAAAAGTGGAGGAATCAAACTGGCGTCCCGTGGACTGCAAATCCCGAGGCAGAGTCACAGATTTCCACTCCGTGTCCTTTGCTCCGTGGGGCACGCAGGAGGCTGAGCAGGACCTTAAGAAACGCTTGCTGGAGTTGGAACTACTCTCCTCTTCGCCAGCCACCCCTCGACTGCTGCTCATCGTGCTGGACTTCTTCCGTAAATGGGGAGATAAGAATCCAGAGTTCCCAGTGACAACCCCGTTGGTGACACCAGCCCCGTTGCTTGGGCTCTGAAACTTGGAGGGGTCGGCTGCATCTGCAAGGGGTGCAATGAAGGCTCCATTGCCAGCATCCCTGCCCTCCTCCTCCCCACCCACCCTGCGCTCCGCGGGGCCGTCCATCTCTCGGAAGGAACTGCTCCGTTTGGGAGGGGTCGGGGCTGTCTTCTTCTTCTTCTTGATAAGGGCACTGAAGAGGTTGTGCTTTTTGTCTTTCGGAAGCAGCCTCTCATCTTCGTTCAAGGTGCTCTCCAGGGCTGCCCTCTCCTTCCGTGGGAGCAAGGGAGAAATGGCAGGTTCATGATCCAGAGGGTCTGCAAGGGAAAGAGAAGAGTCTACTGAGTGTTGCTTCAACAGCCAGAATAATCGTTTTTTTTCCCAGGACCAAACCACTAAAGCACCTCCAAAAGGTGGAGGTTCTGTGAAGAGAGACAACTTCAGACCAGGAGTAAAGCAGGTACAAGCCACACTCACACCTGGACTGAACGTGGTCCCTAATCCTGCATACATTTATTTCTGAGGTGGCCTCTACAGGACTCAGCTGCCAAACTACCTTCCCTGAGGCTTCTTATTTAAACAGTGACATACAAATACAAAGCGTTTATGTTCAGATTCCCACCCTCGCATGAGGAGACCTGTCTACACTTCATGCTGTGAAGAAGATAAATGTTAAGAGGCCTTTGCTTTGGTCCCTGTGCTGTTGCTGTCTTTTGAATAGCCGACCCTCTGAATGAATAACCCACCTCCATCCCCACTCTCCTTGTCCATTTGGATCCTGATGCTCCTGCCTCCTTCCTGGTGCCACCCTTTGTGGGGAATGTGAATAACTTTTTTCCAAGCAGAAATCAAGATGTCCCTCACAGCTGAACACTTCAGGCTGTGCCACCAGAAAGATGGGCAGCTTTGTACAATATTGGAGGAGAATGGTAGTAACGGCCTCCTTCAGCAGCACTGCTCCAGAAAGGAATGATGGAGTGACTCCTTCTCCATTTAAACATGAGTAGTGGTTTATAATAAATTTATACAGAGTCCTGAAGGTCTCTGTGCTTGACTGACAGGGGGTCTCATTCCCAGGCCAGGCACTCAGCTGGCATTCTAACCAATCACAGGAGAAATGCCTCCAGGGCAGCAGATACATCTACAGCTCAACTAGGCAGTAGGAAGGGAGATGAAGCAGCACCACAGAGGAAAAGGAAGATGCTTCTTAGTCACATACTGATTGGTGATCACCATGCTAAGGGTAGGATTTTGGCTGAGGAAAAGATTTTGGTTGAGGAGAGAGAATTTGAACAAAAATAGCTTTGGAAAGACAGCAGGGTTCCACAGGACCACATGCAGCTAAATCATTCCCACACAACAGCTTCTGGGGACCTGGACAACCAGAAGAGCTCTCAGAGCACTTCAGGAGGCCAGTGCCTTTCTGTGTGTAGACAGAGTGGAGCTGCAGAGATCCAGAGAAAACTAGCAGCTTGAGCTGAGGATCAGCTTCCAGCCGCTGGACTTGCTAAGGAAACACTGACAACTGAAGGGGAAACCGCAATGAAACTTTAATGTGAAATATTTTCTTCCACAATGAAGAGTGAAGTGATTCCCAGCATAATATTAAAATCGTATTATTCCTGCTACACTTCCATCTCTCAAAGCCCTTAAGTATTTAAATGAAGTTATTTTACTTCAAAGCTTGTAATACTAGGCAATTATATTTCCTATATATGGTAAATAACCTTCCTTTCTAAGTCTCTGAAACCTCCTTTTTCCAACATTTTACATCCACTCTTTTTATCCCCTTTTTGTCTAGATATATGTACATCTGCTACTGAAACTTGTACTCCTAGTTAAATCTGACATTACACAAAAAAGGTCAGTCACATGAATGCTCAGACCAGGCAGCCTCAACAGGAGCTGGAAAAAAACCCACTGTATTTTGTTTTGCTTATTATTTTTCAAACGAGCTAGATACTGTACACATTCAGCACTTTACCACTGCTTTTATTACCTCAGAATGGAAGGTAAGTTCTTGAAGAAACTGATTGAAAGAGAGTTTAATTTCATGGAAGGTTCTGTAAATACCTCTTTGTCCCTTGCTGAAATTATATTCAGTACCTGCCACGAGTAATACTTTTCAGCTCTCCAAGCACAAATGTGGTAGGATGGAACAGTGAAAAATCTCCCTTATGGGGCTCACTAAACCTGAGCAATCGTCCTGCTCTAAATTATGCAGCGTGGTAGTGTAAAGTGGCTTGAATACAGCAGATTACCCAGCACTCAGATGCACTGGGAGATCCCACTGATAGCTCCTACCAAGGAATGGGAAGAGGATATCATCAGAGAGCTCTGTGCTCAGGCTCTGGTCTATAGGGAGCTGCAGGCAACAGCCATTAAGTTAAAAGAACTCCTCAGGCTTCTTTAAGCAACGGCAGGTATATCCCAAATCCCTCAGCCAGTTAAGGATTCACACTCCCAGCTGCTGCCAGTATTTGGACCCAAGATTAACAACCTACCTTTGGAAAAAATAATAAAAGGGGTTCTGAGTCCAGGAAAGCAAACTCAGCAGCCTGTCACCCAGGAACACACGCTGGTACAGGAAGATGGCACCTGCTATTAGAGACACCTTTGCTAGTTGAAGGCTTGAATGGGATGTGCATTTGTTTTCCTCTGTATTTCCTGAAGGAATAATAGCTTTAATTAAAACCTACCACAATCCCCCTGCCCTCGGGCATGTGCAGTCTCCAAGCCCTCGTTGGCATCTTTGCTTTCAGCAGCTCTCCTCGATGTTCGTGTTTTGGTTGGTAGCTCTGGGGCCTGGAGGAAATTGCTCACTACGCTCCTCATGCCCTTCTTCCCCAATTCCTTCTCCACCTCTGCAAGGCACAGAAGAAAAACAATCACTACAAACAACAGAAGATAAAAACTATTGCACTGTTCAGAGTTAATAGCACAAAAGAAAAGTGAACACCATAAGGTAGAGGTTCCTTGAGGTTGGTTCAGCCATTTGGCCCTTTAAAATCAGATGTTTGCCCAGAAAAAAAGCCCACATGGAGAGGCACTTCTACTTTCTACACTGTTTGCACCAGGCAGTCTAACCTAGGACTGTGTTTCACTGCAAAGCAGCCCATGAACAACGTGCAGGGGTAAGGATGCAGTTGGCCCTCTTCCCATCCCTGGAACCGCTGGTCCAAGAGGGACCCAGACCTACCATCTGATATGCTGGATTCCTGAAACATCGTTTCAAAGGCCTGATGGATCTCAGCAAAGGAGGGTCTATCAGAAGGGCTCCACTGCCAGCCTGAAAAAACAACACTGCTCAAAACTCTCCGCCAGCATTAGACATTCAGCACACTGAATAGAAGCTCCTTTTATACAAAATGGGTGAGAGAAAATAATGGCAGGGAAATCTCATTTGGAGGGTGCTGGGTATCTGCAACCACCACTGAGCCAGAGTAATGCTGGAAAAATAAAATGTATCGCACTAAGTCACGTACCAAAAGGCCACAGTGGAAGAGGAACAGTCGGTCCCTCAAGGAGCCTAATGAAGCTCCTGCCTCATCCTTAGAACAAAAGCTTTTCTTTAAATTGTCAGGAAAAAGGCGGCCAAGAAAACACTGAGCTGAACAACAAATCTCTCCTCCAGGCCTGTGTGCTCCCAGCAGAGGAGAACGGCTGCTTTCACAGCATGCTCATCCTCTGGGGAAAGCAGTTCTGACCAGACACTTCTCCACAGCCTCGCACCTTCACTGGAACTGACAGGGGGTTTCTCCTGCCTTGCTGTGTGTAGCCACATCCTGGCACTTCTACTGCACCTCTGCAGAGCTAAACCCAGCATTCCCAGGGCTGAGGAACACTTACACGCTCTCATGAGCTCATAAACTTTCTCTGGACAACCTTCAGGGCGCTCCATACGATAGTCCTTCTCCAGCAGCTCATAGACTTGAGACAGGTCAATCCCAGGGTAAGGGGACATACCATAGGTTGCAATTTCCCACAGCAGAACTCCAAAGGCTGCAGTGGAGAAACAAAGAGAGAAAAAAAATCAATAAGCTTTTGTTTTCCATCTTAAATTTGAGAGGATGCTTAGTGGGAGTAGTCACTAAGCACTGCTGCACACTTAAACCAGCTCTGGGTGGTTTGGATCCCGTGCTCAGCAGCAGCTTAAACGTTAAAGAAGCGTAACAAGCCCCTTCGTTGGCACAGACAAGTCTCCTGCGATATGACAGGGGAGAATTAGACTAATTTTCAATGTATCAGTTGTCTCAAACCTGAACGCCTTGAGATCCTTCAAGTCCTATTAGAGGCACAATTAAGAGACTTCACAGTGGATTAGTGGAAACCGTTTCGCTGCTGCACTGCAGTCTCTCCCTCAGCTTGACAGCTCCTCTCATCTGCAGCTTCTCCCTAGAGGACTTGCACATTTTAATAGCTGAGTGTTTTTGGGGTGCCCTTGTGTAGCTGCAGCGTGGTCTAGAGGGGAAACTTGGCAGGCAGCAGTGAGGAATGTTTCAGAAGTTGCTACCAACAAGACAGGGTGAGGGTGAGATGTTTTGGTCATAGGGAAAGGTGAACAGGAAAAGGGACAGCACAAAACAGGTCTTGAAACAGGCACAAGTCCCCTGGAGTCAGTGGGATGCAGGTCAGCAGCCAGGTCAGGCAGCTAACCAGGAGTCAGGCACGCAGAATAAACTCTACACCAGTTCAACAGCCTGCATGTAATTAGTTCAGTCACCCTATTCTGTTCTTAACCTGAAGAGAAAGCGATTACAATTCTGCATAAGTAAGGAAATCACATCACATTACATGGTAACACCACCAAGGGCAATTTACATTAGACATTTCTGTGCACAATTTTCTTTGATTGCTGTCTTGAGGCAGTGAGGTGAAAGCATCTAAACTCTGGCGTGCCCAGCAGCAGCCGTGGCCTCCGGGGACACTTGGCTTGCTCTGATCACATCCCAAAGTCCACTGCCCTGCCTCTCACTCAGCAAGGTTACACTAACCCTAATTAAAAGACATCCAATGCTCTCTTTTGGATCTTTCCTCCTCAAGTACCCTACAGTGTAAATGTGACAGGGATCCTGCAGCCACCACAGCGATTCAACAGCATCCTCGAGACTGTAGCAGACACCCAGCAGCAGCCAACATCACCACGTGCAAGCAGGAGAAACACTTTGATCAGCTCCTTGGGAGGTGTTTTGGGTTTTCCTTCCCCATCTATAAAACATTCTGCATCAGCCAACTACCAAAAAGTTTCTTCAAAACAAAGCCTTTCTCTGCAGTTTCTCCAAAACTCCAGAAAACTTCATCACAGCTTCACTACTATCTGTTGTTTTATATAAAAAAAGATGCCCAGGATAACATTTTCCAAGTGCCTTTGCGACCACGTCCCTCTAACTTCTATCTCATGTCACTGGGCACTTTTGAGCATTTGACCAACAGCTATGGCAGATATAAAACCCAAAGAAAGGCTGATAAAAAGTTCAATGAGATTTTCTGTGGTCAGATTTGATAGAATGCAGCCCCATTTAGCTAAGCCTACTCTTATCACCAGCACCCCGGGGCTCCTCAATAACCATTTGTCATCAAATTTTCCCTCTGTTTCTCCTCATCTCATTCTGAAGATGATTATTTTAAAATGCAGAAAGACGAGCTTGGAGCTATCGCTAGACAGATAGTGACATAATTTTTTTTTAATTTTTTTTTTTTAACATAAAATGAACCAGATTCTCACTTTCCTCCTTGAAATAGTTACAAAGTTCCTGGCCATACAACCATATATGGCTTCATAGTCCTGTGCCACAACTCCATCAAGGCTGGTGCCCTCCAGCCTCATTTCAGACACTTCTATAAGAAAATAAAGGATGCTGTAGTGTTTATTTGCCAACAATTCAAATGCATAAAGCCAGGTCAGCATCCTCAGTGCTCCACTCAAAGACTGACTTATCAGAGACTAGTTCCCACACTGACAATCCCACAGAACAATCTGGCTCAAACCAGGGAACGAGCTCCCTCCCAAAACCTTTCACAACGTCCTCATCTCACAGGCTGGGGAAAGAAGGCTAGAGAAGGCTATAATCTGCATTAATTTGTACACATCAATTCTTACCCCAGACGTCAGATTTAATGGAGAACTTGTTGTAGGCCAGGCTTTCTGGTGCAGTCCACTTGATGGGGAATTTTGCTCCGGCGTGGGCAGTGTACGTGTCACCCGTCATCAGCCTGCTCAGGCCAAAGTCTGCCACCTTCACCAAGTGGTTCTCCCCTACAAGGCAGTTTCTGGCAGCAAGGTCCCTAAAAACAAGAACAAAAATAGGCAATAAATAGACTTTAGCAGTAAGAAGGAAACCTGCTGTTCCCAAAGAAACCTGGGCCCCTGTGTGATTATTTTAATCAGAGTATTACACAGAAAATATGTAGTTATATGCACACATGTAAAAGGGAAAGTTATTTTCTATTCTGGATTTGTAAGATTGTCATCCAAACTTTTTTTTTTTTTTTTTGAAATTTGAAGTGAAAGCTTCAAGAAGCCCCCTCACTTTCAATAAAAGCTGCCACCCTCAGGATAAAAATAATTTAAAGAAATGTCAGTGCTCAAGTTATCAATAGCTGGGGATGAGCACTGAATAAACGAAGTCTCAATGTCTCACTTCTTACCCACCTCTCTAGCACTTTGGTCACCCCAGCCAACACCAGTTGCTCTCTAGAACTCCCTTTTCCAGTCTTTGCTTGAGCACCAGGTTTAGCTCCCAGCTCTGCTCCTCTTCTCCCCAAGCACACCACATTTTTCAGCACAAATTTTCATGCCACGTTTTGGCCCTTTCAAACCTGTTGTAACCTCTGCTATCAGTACTCACATTTTTAAAGGACTGGGCAATAAGCAAATTAAGCTTTTCCTCCACATTTTTTCACCTGCCTCCACCCTGGCAGGTGAGAGACGTGGACACTGCATCTGCCACTTCCCTGGCTCATATACATGCTTATAGTACCCTTGGAAATGTTTCCTGAGTATAAAAAGCTAAAGCACAGAGGTACATTCCTCCTAATATTAGGTTTTGTTGAAAACACTCTTCCAAGATTATGTCATGTTGAACTAAAAATTGATTCTACCAGAAAGCCTGAGTGAGATCTTTAGATAGGAGGCAGACGCTGTTGTTTCTTTTCCTTGTTCCGCTCAACCAGGATAATTGTTTTTTAAAAGTACTAGATGCCCATTAAATTTTCACAGGGTTTTTGAATATACCTTCTTATCAATGCTGATTACTACAATGTGTGTCTAAATAAAAGCTCCTCTTCATAATCAAATTCCTCCTCCTTCCCGATTCATTAAATGAGGTCACAGCCCAGCATTTGAATCCATGGATGTGAATTGTGACAACACTTCTTAAAATAATTGGGTAGGTGGGTATGGGGGTGGCTGATAAGGGAAAACGCTACTATTTATTTTAGATAAATGGGTCATCAGAAATAAGAAGAAATGAAACGAAGGGGAGACAGACAAATGGGATTCACACAAAGCAGTTTTTAAAGTTCACTTCCTACAGGCTGGAGGGATGAAATACTTTCAACCGAGCAAATCAAAGGCTGGAAAATTTAATTTGCAGCATCATCGTTCACTTTATTGACTGACAGAAGCATTTAAGCAGGCCTTTCAGGCAGCAAAGGCAACGCATGACTTAGAGGAGCACCGAGAACTTTACACGCGATCTTCATATTTGTCTCTGTGAAAAAACATGTGCTAATTTCACATCCCAGTTAATTGGGCAGGAAAGGTCACTCTGTGGCACAGAGAGCGTCTTGTACAAAGCTCAGCAACTCTCCAGCCTTCGCCCAGGATGTGTCATTATATTGCTAGGAGGCCATTTCTACAGATGAAGAATGCAAAGCCTTAGCCATAATTGCAGCACACTTAAAGGTCAGAGTCTCTGAGACTTTAAAGACCGCAGAGACACTTATTAAAGTGAATACGCAATCTGGACAATAGTGGGAAACAATCCCCACAGAGGACAGGATAAAAAATGAAGCAAATAAAAAAAGAACACGGGATAAGAAGGTACTAAGAGGGCAGCTTTGCTGTGAGCACCTGCACGCACCCAGCAACAACTGCAGCAGTTTTTAGTGGTTGTTAAAATCAAGGAAGAGCAGTAGCTTATCTGGCCCTTTACTTTGTGAAGTGTTTACATATTGCCCAAAATATAAAAGCACTGATAGGTCTTCTACCTGCATCTGCTTCAAAGGTAAGAGAAAAACACTGAGAGAAAAACAATTAGGACACCATGCCATAGAGACAGGTTAATGTAGTGTATCAGAATACAGTGCACTAGTGTGTTAAATACAGGACACCAACGGCAGCTAAATCAATGCTGTGTTAATCTGAAAGGCAGGAAGATAAATCAAGGGGTGTTTGGTGCTTAAGATTCAGGGGCACTCGCTGTCCTTCCTACCTGTGAATGAAGTTTTTCTTCTCCAGGTACTCCATGGCTGAGGAGATCTGAGTGGCCATGTAGAGCAGCACCACAGCGTTCACCTCCTGCCGGTTACACTCCCGCAGGTAATCCAGCAGGTTCCCGTACGTCATGAACTCCGTGATGATGTAGAAAGGAGGCTCCCGTGTGCACACCCCTAGGCACCAATAGAGTTTAGGTTGAACGTTTGAGAGTATCAGTGAATCTTCAGGTTTTGCCTTCTATGGCAATTTCTACCTCCGGCTATAGGTAGAAATATGGGGCTCCTAGCAAGAACGAGTTCTGCTTGGAATTGGTTAATAGAGGGTTTTAATTTCCTGCTTCAGGCTCTGGTAACTTAAACATTAGGGAGACAAGATCATTAAAAATCATGTATTAGTGGTACAAATTGTGAATTTTGCCAGACAATAAGTGTCTGTATTTAAAGCCTTGGCATGGTAAGCAGCTTATCTGCTCTTTAACATCCATATCACTGCACAAGGGTTTAGTTCAAATCCCTCTGCTTGGTATTTATCGCTTACCTAATAATTGTACCAAGTTTGGATGCTTGATCTCCTTCATTACTGCAGCTTCTTTCAAGAACTCTTCCACCTCCATGGTATCCTCCTGCAGAACAATGGTAAAGCTTTGGCAAGGACAGCACACACAGAGGAGGAACAGATTTTTGTATGAAGACACAAAAAGAGCTGCAAACTGACAACATAAGCCACGGTTCTTTCAGGGTAATTTTTCCCTGTAGCCACATCACAATGCCAAGGAGTTAGGGACGTTGGGGTTTTTGTAGAATTTAAAGAATATATATTTTTATCATTCTTATTCTAACAGAGCTTTTTGGGGCAAGAAAATCCATATCCCTTTTGTGAAGGGCCTCTCACAGGACCACTTGAGAGCTGAAAAGGAAAAATGTGCTTGTTCCTAACAGGAGAAAAAAAGATAACATGAAATAAAAAGTACAGAAAAGAAAAGAAACAAGAATGAACATAAAAGAAAGGACATGCCACAATCAAATGCTTGAGAAGCTGCTGAAATGCAGGTGCCCAGTCTCAGTGGGTAGGAGCAAGAAATGCCCCCTTTCAGGGCAGGAGGCAGGACTGATGCAGTCACCCCATAATGGAGAGCCCGAGGTTCACAGATTTCATTTCTGGCATTTAGAGCCTGACCCATGACGTGCCCGTTCTGGGCAGCCGTGTCACTGCCTATTTGCTGAACACCATAAAGTTGCTTGGCACAACACAAACCCGAGGAAGACACAATCTTGCTCCAAAGCCATATTTTCTGAAGCAAATACACCCCAAATGGCTGGAAGGTCATTTCAAAGTGGTGCAAAAAATAATACAGATCTATTCCTAAAGCAATGTTTCTTTCTATATCCATATTTTTTTTTCATTGATGGATTAATGTTGACAGGCTACATGGACGAAGTGTTTTAAGGAAGGATTGGAAAGGATTTACTGCTGCTGGTGAGAATGATAACAGTGGGCTGGCTCTGTGAGATCCAGCCAGCTCTCTGCTTTGCAGTTAGCAATGAGAACATTATTCCAACAGTTTCATGCAATCATTTACTATTCGTTGCCAATTAGCTTGATTGGCAGCTGTGATTTGCTGAACACACTCTGTCAAAACTAATAGCCCAAAGGTCCTCATGAGCAGAACCTTAAACTGTTTTCTTTGGCAAAGGAAACTGGGTTAATAATCCAGGTTGCAAAATTACCCTAAATACGCATTTATCTTATGCACACTACACAAACTCCAAGAGGTTGCTCCTCTGAATAGCTCTTCCCCTGTTTTAAACCTCTTATCTCTCAGTGACCAAGTTAATAGGAAGGACACATACAGAGAGCTACTGTAAAAATGATCTCTCTGAAAGCCTCATCTCCTGCAAAGGACCAAGCTTAACCAGCTTCCATCTTCGGCTGGACAAAACCACGGAAGAAATAAAACCATTCTGGCTACACAATATTTCCTAGCAGAGCACAGGACTGTGCCATGGCATTGAGGGATACCAGGGCTGCTTGCTGCCTGATTTAAAACACAGGCTTCTCTGCCGGGGAAAAAGGGAAAAAAGGAAAAAAAAAAAAAAAAAAGAGGTAGTCTTAGTGGATGTAGACTTGAGGTGTGCAGTAAGAAATGTGCTGAAATGACCAGCTCACAATAGTTCAGCCATTAAATGGCTCTCACAGGGAACAACCTCTGGCCAGTCACAGCAGGCTGCCCAGTGCTATTGCAGGTCACCAAGCTCCATTCCCAGTGACTGCAGCCACTGCCTGCCTACCTCACACCCTTCACACCAACATCAGGCATAAAAACACAAACACAGGGTGTGTCCTGTTACAATAACATCCCTGGAGGGGTTTCCAAGCCTTGTAGATGTGGTGCTGAGGGATATGGTTTAGTGGTGACCTGGCAGTGCTGGGTTAACAGTTGGACTCAATTTTGAAGGTCTCTTCTAACCAGAATGATTCCATGATTTTAATGGAATCACCAGAACACTGTCCAGCACTTCCCAGTTAAACACAGCTGAGGAGCAGAGTGTGCTGCTTTGATTGCCTTCTTGTCTCATGTAGAGTTTTGCACCAGCTACAAGCTACATTTAGACACCTGATAGAAAACTGAACAACAAATGGGTGTTCTTAAGTATCGCTATTCAAAGAGAAGCTGGAAAGATTTTTCTTTCCTCTCCTCATTTTCCCTCCCCTTTATTTTTCTCATAGATGCATCTGGAGTAGATGGCGAAGGAATAAGAAGAGCCATATAAAGTTTTGAAAAATATTCTCTCAGAGGAAAATAAAGTGAATCATTTGAACGTTTGTGCAGAAGCTGCAGAGGGCTGGTTTCTCCCTGTAGAACTGGGATATAAATGTGATTTAAAAATGTTTCCCAAAACTTTGAAGAAAGCTATAATCCCGCCTGTCAGGCAGCAGACTGATGGATTTAAGGAAGGTAGATTATAAATTTGCTTTTAAGGATAGTTTTAGTGTGCATAATTGCAGGTTGAAGCGTTTCTCAACTCTCTTCTTGGTTATTCTTACATTTCCCAGTGGAACATGCTGCTCCATACTACATTATGAACCACTTTTAGTCATGTTTCATTAAATATTTATTTGATATATTTGAAACAGTCATGGTCTGTATTAAAGTTTCTCCTTATGCACAAACAGATTTTACGGGATAACATGCAATTTGCCTTTGTTGACGGATTTTAGAGAGAAGAGAATGAAAGCAACTACAGTTTGGAGGAAAATGAGAAATCTGAAGACATTGGGTACCCACACACTGCAACCAGCAGTAGGAAAGGAGATATTACAGCAAACAATGCTCCAGGAAAGAACTGGTCTCTTCTTTTCACTATAAACAGGCATTTTGTTGAGCCTGGTCTCATCCCAGCTCCAGCTGCACTGCAAAGCTCCGGGGTGTGCCCTGCGGTCCCCAGCGCGCTGGATGCGGGCAGGGACAACACTAGGTGTCACTGGCTCCCTGCACAAGCTGGAGCCTGGACTCTGCTCCACTGGGGAGAGCAACAGGATCTCCAGAGTACAAAAAAAGGCCAAAATGAAAATACTTTCTGCAACCATAGCAACCCAGAAATACTGAGGTAGCCGCTGCTCAGAGCGCAAGGAAGAAATATTTTCCCCAAATCAAGGCAACATTCCTCCCCTGACACTAAAGCATCCACACAGTTCTCTCCACTTCAAAAATTCCACTGAAAGAAAACTAGAAGAAACAAACAGAAAACCCTGCTCTGTTTGTTTCTGCAAGACCAAACCACATCCCCGTTGGAGGAGAGAGAACATGGTGTGGAGTTAGTGTAAACTCTTATTAAGCAATCAAATGCAATGCGTGTGGAAGGTGCCAGAAGATCTCAAGACATTTCTGTAAACATAAATGAATTAAGCAATGACCTTATGAACTCACAGAGCATTATTTGCATTTCAAGAGACAAGGAAACCAAGACACACAAATCAGGGAGCAGAGCCAGGAACAGAACTGATTATTCAGTTCCTCATTAAAGCCACTTACGAACTCTAATATATTTTAGCTTGGATATACTTTTTCCTCCTCTTGTATCTTTTGATAAGAAGCAGCTGTGAAGAATTGCTTAAGACTTCCAGGTACCCAGGGAGCTTGTCTTTTGGGAAAGACGCCACATAAGACAGAAAATCAAAACATGTAAAGCCTCCCTGAAGCACAGCCTTTGAATTTTATGTTGACTGACTCAATCCATGCTTTTTCTTAAAACCCCAGCTTGTGTTAGTGTGTTCATCCGTGAACAGCTCACCTTTGCCACACCCTGAATGTGAAACATCATGGCATTATTTATTTTTCTAAGGTTTCCTCCCTTCTAAAAAAATGCGTTGTTAACATCCTCCTTTGTTTAGTTACAAGTGTTTCAAGTATCACATAAAACCATAATGGATCAAAACCAGAGATGGGCAGATTCAGATTAGATGTTAGGAAGAAGTTCTTCATCATGAGGGTGGTGAGACCCTGGCACAGGTTGCCCAGAGAGGTGGTGGAAGCCCCACCCCTGGAAGTTTTGAAGGCCAGGCTGGATGGGGCTGTGAGTAACTGATCTAGTGGGAGGTGACCCTGCCCATGGCAGGGGGGTTGGAACTAGATGACCTTTAAGGTCCCTTCCAACCCTGACAATTCTATGATTCTATAATAGGATCAAGCTCTTTCACAAATACTCAATTCCAGGCCTACAGCACAGAAAGGAGGTGCTGTCAAGGACCCAAACTGTCTAACCAGAGCTGAAGGAAACCAGCCTGAACTCGCTTTGCGCTGAACGAAGATAAATGGGAACGCTCTGAGATTTGAGTCCTACCTTTAGAGTCTTCACAGCCACCGTAAGGTTGTACTTCTTCCAGACCCCTTCATACACCTCTCCATACTGCCCTCCACCAAGCTTGTGTTTCATGGTGATGTCAGTTCGCTCTATCTCCCACTTGTCATAGTTGGGAGACACGCCGTAGATCGTGGGCTTATTGCGCTTGGGCGCCGGGTAGTGCAAAGTGGTGATGAGCCCATCTGCCACCGTGGAGTGATGATGGACCAACTCTGCTAAGGTGTTGAAGCGGCTCTCTGAAGAGACATACAGCTGAGGACCAAGGAGAAAGAAAAATCATTCATACAGTGCACATCAGAGCAGTCATATGTGGAAATGACATTGTGAAAGCAAAGTGTTACATCACTTCTACTTGATCTGCAGTACTATGAGCTCCACCAGCTCTGTTACTGGTTCTCAGAAGCTCAGACCTGAGATCAATCAACACTTCTGTGGGAAATGCATGGCTTCAGGAGAAAATACATGCACTTCACTTAAGCTATGGAAGAAATGGCTGCAAATAGCACTAGATTGGCATGCTGTTGCTTGAAATGTCTTTTTTCAAAAGGCTGGTCAGTAAAGACTGTGGAGAGTAGGGGGTTGTTAACCTCAGTGCCTCAATTCCACTGTTACTATTTTGGTTATGACATTGTCATCTGCCTAAATTCTCCTTGAAGTGTCACTAGTAAACCAGTAGCTTCCCTGCTTTTGGCCTAAGCTTCTGCAGAGTTTGTTGCATGAAGTTCAGCAGCTGGTCTGCTCCGTTCTTGTGACGGGCACCGATCAATAACACAGAAGTAAAATCGTTAGCACTGAATGAAAACCTGCTGTGAGGCAGATAACCCATATCTGTTACCTTTTTAACATTTATACAGAAGATCCATTTTAAGCCTAAAAGCCTCCTGAAGATAATGGACAAAGGACTTGCTTCCACCAGAGCTTTGTGGTTCCAGCTTTCACGCCCAAGCCCAGTCTTCTGCTACGCAAGGTGACAAAAGCTAGAAATTTAATTTACAAAAAAATGATGCTGACAACACCCAAAGGAGAGGACGAAATCTTTAACAGCCTGTGCTGGATGCAGCACAAGAGATGGAAGGGCTCAATCTCAATCTCAAGGCCTGGCAAGGGACAACCTCCCAGAAGAGCAACACTGTGTTAGTCACCCCGATTTCTGTCCAGTCCACACACTGCTAAATGAGTGCAATGCACTGGTCCTACTGGGCACATTAGATGCCAATAGCTACAACCAAATGCCCCAAATGCTTCTGACTCACTGGATGTGCACTCAACAGTTTATGCATGTGCAGGAGCCATCTGCGTGGGGTTTCAGGAGGCCAGGAACTCGATGGGACTACCAGGCATCCAAAAATCCCACACTTAGGGTCAAATTCTGCCTCTTCTACTTAAGACAGAATTTTTGGATGGAAAAAGAGAATGTCTGTGAAGCTCCAGTAGTAAGTGAATATGTCCAAAAGAAAAGGGAGATGCATTTGCAAGAGAGGAAAAAATTTGAAGGGAGGAACAAAACCACCCTCAAGCTTGACTAAAGCCTTTGGAGTGGAGATTGGCAACTCCTGTATGAATGCTCCTCCTTTGCAGGCATCTGTTTACTATACAAACCCAAAATGAGAATGAGAGGCATGTTCTGAAGCATATGAGAGCTTGGGCACTACTTCTAAGAAGAGGTGAGTAAAAAGAGCAGCCCTGTGATCCAAGGAAGTCAAAGTGATAGACAAAAGTGCCTCTGGCCCTCAGCATCCTGCTTGCCCAATCCCTGCTTGTTCATGAGAATGAGCCACAAGTTTGTGAGTGTATGGTAACTATTATGGTCAGAATTGGCAAATCCCACCAATCTTTGTATGTCACAGACTTACTCGAGAGAGCTGCTGCTCAGCTCAGACACACAGTGTAACCCAGAAAGAGGACAACACTCACGGCCATGAATGAGCCCACAGATCAGTCACAGACAGGTTAGAGTGCTGCAAGGTCCAGGGTGGCCACTGGCTTTCCAGCTACAGCCTTTGTAACACAATGATGGCTCCAGTAAGGTTTCTGGGAAATTAATATAATACAGCATTTGTCACCCAACCTGTCTATAAGCCACCTGAGCTAAAATCACACCATCAACTACTCTGGTGACAACACACACACTTCTGGATGTGCAAGGGCATTCAGAGTGGAGAGGTTTCCACCCTGGGGATGGACAAATCTACTTCTCCTTCACTCCTGTTTTAATTTTGCTATAGTTGTTGATTAAAAAAAATACTATGGAAAATTTATTTCTAGAAAATAAAGGTATCCTCCTGGGGAGAATGTTCTCAACCCTCTGCCAAACTGAGGTGGATATTTTTCTGGTAAAGTAACTGGACCCAATCTCATTTCAACACTATGACTAAAAAAGAAACAAACCACCTTTCATGGTCAAAGAGGTGAAATCACCTTAAAAACAGATGTTCTGAGAACAGTAAAGTGACAACACAAGAGAGGCTTTTACAGCTGCCTGGTTTGGACCACTGAGCACTAGCCAGTGCAACCACAATTTAAAACAAGCTGTACCTGTTTGGGAACACCCTGTGGTACTAGCAGTGGAACGAGCAGTTCACATGTTACACTGAGGACTAAAATAGAAAAATATGGATGTAGAATATTATGCTGAAGTCCAGCATCACTTGGAAGCATTAGAGAAGTATGGAGAAGGAAGCTGCTCATGCTTTTTCATGATGGCTTATATCTCATGATCTCAAGATCTCATGAGAATTAGAGATATCTGTATTTTGTATGATCTTTGTGTTAGACGATCTTGCTAGAGAGGAGAAAGAAGTTAAATAAATGGCCAAAGGTTTCACAACAAACCTGTAGGAGGATGAAGAACAGAACAGGCTCACCCTGTCCAAGCTACACTTCACACCTGAACACACATGAAGTTTTCCATTTACATGAAAAAAACCCCCACATCCACCCACTCAACGTGCTCACTCTGCAGGCAGAGTTTTTCTAACCTCTCAGTGATTACATCCCAGTGCTGACTCTCGAGATCCTCCCTTCCCATCAGCGCCACCGCAAATGAGCTGCGCTGAGCTGAGCTCTGCATCTGGAATCTGAGGCATGTCTCAAGCAGGGGAAGGCAGGCACAGCACTGAGCAGCACAGAGCAGCCCCATGAACCAGGTACGCTCTGGCTATTTGCTGCTACCTCCCTTCTGCACTGATCCCGAGTACCGAGCCTTACCTTCAAGAGGACTTGAAGGACTTCCCCCCAGAGAAGTGCCCCATGCTCCTGACTGTGCTCATACAGAGGGTTTTCCCCCCCTACAAGGTTCACAGGGACTCAGTTTTCTTCCCAGCTATTTTGTTTACACATTATTTAGGCAATTTTCACAGAATCATTTTGGTTGGAAAAGACCTTTAAGATCATCAAGTTCAACTGTTCCCCCAGCACTGCCAGGTCACTTCTAAACTATGTCCCTCAGCACCACATCTACGTGGCTTTGAAACCCTTCCAGGCATGTGGACTCCACCACCGCCCTGGACAGCCTGGGCCAGCCCTTCACAACCCTTTTGGGGAAGAAATTTTACCAATATCCAACCTAAACCTTCCCTGGTGCATCTTGAGGCCATTTCCTCTTGTCCTATCACTTGTTCCCTGGGAGAAAAGACCCCACCTGGCTGCAACCTCCTTTCAGACCAAGAAGGTCTCCCCTGAGCCTCCGTTCTCAAGGCTGAACAACCCCAGGTCTCTCAGCTGCTCCTCACAAGACTTGTGACTTGTATATTGCCAGTCAAACTACAACAGTGGTCCTGTTCCAAGCATCTCTGCTTGTATGATTTAGGCACATATCTGCAGCTTCTGCCACCAGACCACATCTCTTCTTCCTGGCTAGTATATCTTATAAGGGTGGTTAAACTCTCCCCATGTTAATGCCCAACAAATCTTTAACTTGATGGGATTCTCCCTCCCCAGTCAGCAGACAAAACTGACCATCCACACAAAATAATCATGAAGATCCATGATAAAGGAGCGAGTCCAGATCCAGTTCAGCCACTGGAGGGTCCAAGAGACTCAAGCAGGACCCACATCCTGAATGTTGAGGATAGGAGGATTGAAGGCTGGACAACGCTGTTTATTCAGTTGGGTTACTCAACAGGAGGCTTTGCCTCAAATACTATCAAGTCAGGAAAACCAAGTTCTCAGTACCACGGAAGTGGTTTACCAGATGACTAACTGCACCATGCCAGTAAAATCACAGAAAGTCACTTTTAATGCCTTCTCTAAAAAACCCAAAAAACCCCAAGAAAACATTAAGAGGTGGTCCAGAAGAATATGATCCATTTAACTGGGAAACAAAGAAAAAATTCCCCAAGGAAATTTATTTTTTTTTTAAACTGTTGAACCCCAATGCATTTACTACAAATGGTGCTAAAATTAAGACACCCCACCCCTAAGATCTCCTTCCCAGACCCTTCCATTCTCCCCAGGAGGAAGCCTGGGCAGGGCTGTGTGATGCACGTGCACCCCCATGCCAAGCAGCAGTAGTTCCATACATTTCTCTAATACCTCTTTCTCCCAAAAGTGTGTTCTCTCGGTCACAGGATATGATCCCACCAAAGCCATTCATCCTTAGTGCAGCACTTGCAGATATTAAATGTCCCAGACAGGCTGACTAATGATCCAGCAGGCTAGGGAGGCCCCAGGTGCTCAAGGAGCTGAAGGTAAGAGCTTTCCTTCGGCAGAGCCATGCTCTGCTGCAAGGTGGGTAATCGAGTATGACACGAGCAGCTCAGAGTGGAGAACCTGCTCCAGCAGTCTTCATTTCACAGCAGTAAAAGCAGGGATATTAGCTGCTCCTCTTCCTAGCTCCTCAGCTTTTACAGGTGGGATCAGGGGGCTGGGAGAGCTTGGCATCCCCCAGCACAGCCATAGAGTGGGCAGCACATCTGCCGCTATTCACTGCCTGGCTCATTAACACAAATTGCTGTGGTTTAACACACCAGGCTGCAAACTGCAGTGCCTGATGCATGGAGGTGGCACTGACCCTTCTGGGGGGTGCCAGCAACGGGGAGGACCATGGCCACCTCTTTGCTTGCCCTGCACGAACAGCCAAAGCCCAGGAGCCCCAGCTCTGGGTCAGTGCCACTTCTTGATTTTGTACTTCTAACCACTGCCAGCTGCAGATCTGCTCTAGAGACTGTGCTGACCCACACCTGTTCTCCAAAACACCAATTCAAGCAACTTTGTGGAAAATGAACGGTTAACGTGGCTAATACAGACCCGAACGGATTACTGTAGCTCTGCAGAACTGGCTTTTGGGATAAAAGCAGCTCTGCTGGGATGAAAGCCTTCATACACCAAACCCTTTTACAGCTAAAATGGAGAACATGTGCTATCGCATCATGGACACACGCTTATCTACACCAGCTGAGGGAGGCCCCGCTTCAAAACCTCCACATGTGAGCACTGCTCAACTGCCAGCATCATTGTGAACAGAAGGAATATCAACCACAGAGACAGGAGGAGCAATAACATTCCTGATTGCCATGTAGTCCTTCAAGTATGCTGCATGTCAGCACTTCACGGTGCTGATCCTGACCACAGCGTGTCTACACGGGAGGAAAGAGGAAGAGTCAAAGCGCCAGAACTTGGAAATTCGTTGCTTTGAATAAAATGGTCAGAATTGTCTCAATTCCAATCTGTTTGCTAAAGCAGGCAACACATATTTTGTTACTGAGTAAGATCTATCTTATTAAGGGTTTTAGGGTGATGAGTCTGATAAATAGGAAACATGATGTGTTTTCATGGTAAAGATTTTGCTCTCAACATTACTGTAAGAAGGAAAAAGCTCTCACAGGACAAAGGAAAGTTGGCAATAGTTGGCCACCACAATACTTGATTTTATTTTCTTTCTTTTGAAATACTTTAATGGCACGGAATCTGTCATCTACTAGATGCTGGCAAGAAGAGCCTCAGCAGCCGTGCTCCAGACCCACACTTCAACTTCTGCACAGGATCTAAAGAGACACTGCTTAAAATAGACTCGTTAAAAAACAAGATTTTCCAAAATCCAATGCCAGTAGAAATGTTTCCATGAAATTCAAACAAAACTCTGTGTAAAATTGCACTTTTAACATTTCTCTGCAGCATCCACAAAGCACGGCATTGCAACATTGCTACAGCACACAAGGATCTAGGGAAAAAAAAAATAATGAAGAAACTAGTGACAAGGCCCATATAAAAGTGAAAGTGCCTACCCGTCTCCAATGATCATGCTGAAATACTGTAGAGAAATCAAAACAGTAATTAAAAGTACTGCAGAATAGCTCAAAAGGCATTCTGTCCCTAGCATTTACAGGATTACTAGCAACTTGGCAGTCGACAGGTTATCTTTGGAACATATGGGACAAGAATTCATCCTCAATCTCTTACTAATGGCATTGATTACACTCAGCTCTGATATAACTCTACTATCTCCTACCTTGAAGTGTTCCACTACTGAGCTCTATTAGCCCTCACTAGAAGTTTGCTAAAGGACTAAAACTGTTTTGTCACATCCACGTTGGAATCTCACAGTTT
This sequence comes from Brachypteracias leptosomus, assembly GCA_013401335.1. Lineage (NCBI taxonomy): Eukaryota > Metazoa > Chordata > Aves > Coraciiformes > Brachypteraciidae > Brachypteracias > Brachypteracias leptosomus. The sequence continues at coordinate 60,307 of VYZX01002231.1, read as the reverse complement.
ATTGTAACCGCAGATGCAGAACATTGCGATCAGGGTTCAGATTGCTCAATTCAACTGCTACTACTCGACCTCACGCAGTCAGTGGACAAAGTACACCAGTTAAGGTCTTCCTCGTGGTTAGGAGATCCTCCAGCTTACCTTGCCATCAGATGCAGTGTTGATTCTGTAGTGGTAGACCCTCCCTTCGTATCGCAGTGAGATGGATCTCTGCCCGGGGCTGCTCTCGCTCTCCCGCACGAGGAAGCTGCCGTTGATGCCGCTGCTCAGCAGGTACTCTGCAGCGTTCCGTGACACTGGCCCGTGGTACCAGGAATGCTTCTCCAAACTATTCACTGGGGTGATGTAGTTGCTGGGCACCCAGCCTTGTCCATTCTTGGTCTGGGCCTCGCACCACTCCCCATTATGATTGTAGCCCAGGACACGGAGCTTTTCACCTTAGCGCAAGAAGAAAATATATTTAGACATGACACCTGGGAGCTGAGGACAAAGACAGGCTCAAGGAACTACTGGAGTGAGTCCAGTGGAGGCTACAAAGATGCTGATGGGACTGGAGCACCTCTGTGCTGAGGAAAGGCTGAGAGCCCTGGGGCTGTTTAGTCTGGAGAAGAGAAGAATGAGAGGGAATCTGATCAATGATGATCAATAGCTAAAGGGCTGTGGGCAAGAGGATGGGGCCAGACTCTTATCAGTGGTGCCCAGTGACAGCACAAGGGGCAACGGGCACAAACTGGAACCCAGGAGGTTCCATCCAAACAGGAGGAAAAACTTCTCTGCTGTGAGGGTGACAGAGCCTGGCCCAGGTTGCCCAGAGAGGTTGTGGAGTCTCCTTCTCTGGAGAGATTCCAAAGGTGTCTGGACACGATCCTGGGCACCCTGCTCTGGGTGAACTGCAGGAGTAGGGGGCTTGGATGAGGTGATCTCCAGAGGTCCCTTCCAACCCCTGCCATGCTGGAATTCTGTGATTTTACTAACAGATCATTAAATAATCTCATAAAAGAACATGTATCTGACTGATCAAGGAGTATGTGCATTACTTTAAGCTTGAGTTGACCTCTCAAAGCCAAATAGTCACATGCAAGCTCTGGGATTTGTTAGGCTCTTGTGCAGGTATGCACCAGCTCTGACATTGCTTGAACTTAAAAAATTAATCCAGCAAACTTTATTTGAATTGAGTTGGCTTGATGGGACTAGGAGAGAATAGGAGTGGATAAACAACAACAAAAAGATTTCAATTAGCAAGGTAAGCAGATGTGACTTGGGGTACCCAAGGAAGATAAGAAAACATTGTATCTGTACCTTTTTAGTACAGGGACTATGTTTTGCAGAACTATGGAAACAATAAAGGCCAGCCTCTAAAATCAGCTTAATTTAATTTATCTGTTCAAATTCTTGCTCTTAATGGAGACCTTACTTTTTGCAGTTTCTGGCCCAATGCAAAAACTTCAGACAGTTTTAATCTTTTAAGAGGTTACGACTTTATGAAATATTTGTATTCATTTAAGAACAATTCCCACAGTAAAAAAAAATCCATAGAATTTAGTGTATAACTCAGTTATTCCACAGTGACTTTTCTTTCTATGCCTCCTCACACACTCCCAGCACAGTTTCTGCCCAGCCACCTTACCTTTAGTTATGCTGAGAGTGTTGTCCCCACTCGCCACAAAGTCGTAGAGTGCAACAAAGAGATGGGGGTCATTTTCACTAGGACAGGACAGAAGGTTTTCCTTGGAGTTCCAGCGAGCTGCTTCACTCAGACCTTGGGGCTCAAAGTCTGACACTACTGGTCTCTGAAGGGCTTCTGAAGGAGAATTGAGAGAGAGAGGAAAAAGCAGGTTTATTTTTGCTGATAAAAGCCATCTGCTTAACCCACGCACTCTGATTTTCTAATTTGCATTGTTTCTTGACATGTGTGCTCCTCATGCATCAGGGGACAGATATGGACAACCCTTTAATGCACATCTCCTGCCACATAGGCAGGACCCCCTTGTTCCAGAGCTGTCCCCCAACTCCTGCCTCCCATGGCACACAGGAGGTGGAAAGTCCTTCTCCCTCCCTCCAGTTCATGCCGCTCACGTAGGCTGTTTGCTGCTTGTAAATCCTTTGGCTCAGGCCTAACTGCTGGCATGGTTAGATTTGAAAACAAACCCGAGACCTTTAAAAGATAAATCCCTTAATTATCCTCTAAATGAAAACGCCAGAACATGCAGCACAGAAAGCCAGGCAGGGCAAGATTTAGAAGACAGGGTATTTAAGAATGAGATACGTACTTCCATTCTTCACAGTATCTTTAATAATTTCTCCTCTTATTTGAGTACAAGGTTGTGCTTTCTTGTTGCCCTCTCTCCTGCCTGCCACTCTTGAAACCAGAGCACAGTGCTGAGCATACTTCACACAATAAGCTTTCTACAGTTTTAGGAACCCTGAGACACCTCTAAAAAAAGAGATTCCTAAAAACTGAGCTTCACAGGTGAGTGAAAACCAGCCACCAAAGTTGTTTCACCACTGCAGCACATTAGGTGTGTAATATTCAGTAGGTATCAGGCAAGATGAAATATCAGGAAGGAATTTTATTGCAGTGGCTCCTGCAAACCCTTCCCTCTGGACCACGACTCAAGAGTGTGGGGCAGTGATGCTCCAGGTAGTTGTTCCCCCCCCCCAGCACTATGCTGGCACAAACCCAGGACAATAAGCTGTGAAAATATTGGTTCTTTTCTATCTGGATGAGTTCGCTGAGCAAGATCACAGCACCACACACAAAGCATCGTGTCAGTGTGGCTGTGGGGACAGGAAACAAGGACACACAGCACTGTCACACCCAGCCCCTTCTACCATGAAATTGCTCTTCATCACTCAGCATCAGCCCACACCTGCTCCCCCCACTCTCTACCACGTCCTCCTCCTGCACAGGCAAATGCAGCAGGGCTTTGGATGGAGAAATCCCAGTCCAAGTGGTTTTGATGTTATCTGGTCAGCTGGGAACACAGTTCTCTCTTTATACTGGTAATACTCACCAGCAAAGGGCTGCTACACTGATATAATTACACCAAAATATGATTAAACTCTATTGCTTGTTTGGTCTGGAAATCCAGTATAAGCTGCCCAGTAAACCAGTGAAGAACTGATAACATTGACACCAGAAAATGTACGGAAATCAAGTGTTGATTGGGACAGGTCCAAAATACATTTCCCAGTGAAGTAATGCTAAAAAACACCCCTAATAACCCACAAACAAAACCCCAACCCTGCAAACAATAACAAATCCCATTCTTTTCTAAGCTTCGGTTGTGAAAGTGCCACTATTCACCCACAGACAGTCAGATCACCCCTGGCAAAGGCTCTCTGGATGATTATTTGTGAACACGTGTACTATTGCATTCCTTGGGAAAGGTAATGCCAGAACAGCCAGTGCACACACCATTGGGCCTCTTTTCCCAGCCAAACCCTATCTGCAGGGAGATACGTTTTTATAGTGAATCAGAGAATTCAAATAATTCTGCTTTCTAAGTGATTCCACAGGCAGGAAAGGTGGTGGTATGTTGGGGGTTTTTAAAGCACCTTGACATCCTTTCTTCCCCCTCCAGTTTCCTGTAGGAGAATGTATTTTAATAGCCTCAGTTTGCTTCAAGACAAAGAGAAAAGAAACAGAAAATCCACTTTCAGAAAATTAAGCTATAATCATTTTACCATGAGAACGCTTTGATGCTGTCAAGCTCATTAAGCTCCCTTATCAAGCACAGGGTGCTGCAGTGACTGGAGATCCTCCAAGGACTGACACCACCAGTGAACACCGTTAGGAAGCAAAATGCCTCCCCCACAGGGGGCTGATTTGACAGGAAGGCAGGAAATCCAAAGCAGGCTCCCCTCCAAGTCCAGCGTGGTTGCAGCCCAGTGAAGGATGGCTCATGCATGGCCACGGATGGGGAGGTGGGAGAAGAGCCAAGTGCTTCGTAAGAATCCCTCCCTCATGCCCAGGCCACAGCAGTGCTGGGACTGACTCATTCCACACGGGTGCCAAGGTATGTGCTTCGGTTCAGAGGAGACAACAGTGTGTCAAACACCAAAAACACCCACCAGCTGCGGTACACAAGTCAAGGAAGGCTGGTTTGCTCGATGACATCCCTACAAACACTGACTCAGTGCTAACTGTCTGCAAACTCAAGGACTAGCAAGAGCAAGAGCTGTTAAATAAATGTACTAGAATTTGCTAAAACAGACAAGTTCTGCAGTGAATACAGAGGATGCTATGCACAGATGGGCTCCTATCTCCTGTATCCTCCAAGCTGAATCCCCTGCTCAGCCGCTGGCACCCCAGAGATGCTCACTGTGTGTGAACACTGCTGTGCAGGAGAGATGCAAGACCCACCTCCTGGCTTGGGTTAGGGCTGGTGTTTCCAGAGGGTAGGAAGCTCAAGTTAAGAACTGTGGTGAGGAAGGCAGTGGCTGAATGAAGCTGGAAGGGAGGATGAGGCCCTGAGTCAACACAGAGAAGAGTGTAAAGGAAAGAGCAGAGTTGTGGTGACCCGAGAGTAGCAGAAGCTTGATAGACCATGACAAAACACACTTTTAAAGGCCTGAGCCCCAAGAGGAGGCTGTCAGCAGACTCAGGACACAAAGCCATGAAGCGAGAGAAGCAGACAGGACATGTCCATCTGGGAGCCACGTACAGCCGGCTGTCAGCAGCATTTATCCCCCTCAGCTACTCTCTAGCAAATCTGCCCAGACACTAGAGTCCTTCAGAACAGGAATCAGACATCGCTCCTCATATGTGCTGAGGGTTTTCCTCAACACACTACAGCTTCTTCACCTCCTACTGCTGGTTTTAACTACAATTTTACAGCACTGCCGAGCTCTTCAATGGTCCAGATTCCTCCCAGTAGATCAGCCCGGCTGCTATACCCACAGGAGGGTATCCTGGCACAGCGATGGGGCAGGAAGGGAGTGTAATTCAATCTGGTGTATCTGTGCTCTCATTCCTTCCACGCATCCACTTTGTCTTCTGCTGTGTCTCAGCAAGACTGTAATTTATGACTTTGATCATACCATGCTCTGGATGACACCTGGATTCCTGGGAGGAGTCCCGAGGCAATCCTGTAATTCAGTTCTCTGCTAGCAGCAACTAAATGACAACTCTTAATTAAAGTGGAGCAGACTCTGAAGTAAGGCAACAGCAGCTTTTATTTTGGGGCATTAGCCGTAAGAATGTCTTCAATTCCCCCTCAATTTAAGTTTTTACCAGGAGATATTTATGTTTGCACACTAAGAGGTTTCATCAGCATAACTACCTCCTGCTAATGACTGGTTATACAAAGTCATGAATCATTGTTAGGGACTATGTAGGAAATTCTCAGATATGAACAATTCTGGCCTAGACTAACACAAGCAAATTTCCTCAGTAATTTAAGGGAAGGGTTGGAAAACAGGCAGAAGCACAGAATTACACCCGGCTCCTCCACAATCCCGAGGGAAGGAAGAGACCTCCTGTCTCCCTACAAAACAAACATCCTGTGGGCTTACAAACCGTGCTGGCATTTTTTCCACGAGGTTTCTAGAGCAAGGGAACACATTGAGTAATCTCTTTGGAGCTACAGCACATGCTGTCTAAAGCTTCTCCTTCCCCTGTATTTCCCCTACTCTCCTTTCCCCCTGGAAGAAATTAAGATAAATGGCAGAACAGCTCTGCAGATTTAATACATCCAAATGTTCCCAACTCTGAGCACGTATGATGCAGCAGCTGCCCCTGCCTCAAGATTTCCTTAGTGGACCTCATGGATTCCCTACACCTGACGGAATATGGATTTAAAAAATAAAAAAATCTGCAAACCATATTTTTCCAAAAAGAAGGAAGGTTTCAAGTTTTATTTCAGACTCATCCCTTTAGTGAGATCATGCTCAGCCTCTCCTGCCACCCACTCCACAGGCCATATAACCTTCTGCAACAAAACCTATCACTTCTGCTCTTCACCAGTGCTTGGAAAGTCCACGTTCTTACAGCCAGCATGAGGACAAATAATCACTTTTTAAATACTGTGTATTTCTATATAGAGATGAGGAAGAAGCCTCTCTCAATCAGACCCACTCCCCCTATGCTCCCCTATTTCCACCCCTAGTGCGATGCCTTTGTCCTGCAGGCAGGTCGGGCTCCTCGCATGGCCACCAGCAACCTCCAGCACTCCACAGACTGACAGCCAAGTCTGCTGAATGCAGACAGGAGAGAACGTGGCCACCACGGCTCCCGCTGCACTGCCCAGGAACAACCAGGCCCTCACTCAGCTGTAGGGTTAGATCTTGTCTGATGTCAAGCTCCCGAATGAGGTGGCTTCTCACACTCCTCCAAGAGATGGTTCTGTCATCTTGGGGCTCCTGTTGTTGGTGGGTTTTGTTTATTTGGTTGTGGGTTTGTTTGGGTTTTTTATTATTTGAAAGTTCACTCCTACATTAGCCTGCAGGTTCCACTTGAATACATTCACTGAATTTACTCCACTTATAATCCCTTAGTGACATGGTAAATACCATCTTTCTCCAGCCAGCTAATCACAGCTGTAGATGTATGGAGTGGAACAGTGGGTATAGCAAAAACTTGGATTTTATTTCCATATCCCCTACTATACTGCTGCCTGACCTTGGGTTATAACCTCTGGGAGAGGAAAGGGAAAGTAACTAGATCCAAGTGAATTTCAATGACACTTGTGTATTTCTGAAAACTTCTACCTTCACAATTTTTGTTTTGGTTTCCTCACTAAGGGAGCAGGAGGTTTGCACCTTTCTGAGCCCTGGCAAGAGAAAGCACCAAGTAAGAATCACTGAGATTTACTGGTTTATTTCTCTGTTTTAATAAGAAGCCCCAGACTGCTCAGGGCAGGACTAACATGTCTATGGGTGACCAAGTTTAGGGCTGAAGACAGTTGCAGCTTTTCCCATGAAATGATAATCCTTTGGTCACCACAACCCATGGGAAATGGGAGCAAGCACCAGCAGCCAGATTTTTCAACAAGGATGAGACAGGAGAGAACTGCTGGAACAAGCACATAACTAACAGCCCATTACAAAGCCAGAAACAAATTTAAAAGCAAGAACTCTACTGAGTGAGTGATGGTAGATGAGAGGCCAAGAGGTGAAGAGCAGAAAATAGCCAAGGAAGAGAGGAAGCAATCAGGAGGCTCTTCCCTGGGAGGCAGCAACACTGTCTTAATGCACTTGCTCTTCCCAATTGATCAAGCAAATCCCTGCCTGCTGATCCCAGCAGCACCAGGGCAGGGTGAGTTGCTGGCATTCTGGATGTGAGTCTGGCTCAATATGTGCCCAAACATAAAAAGAAACTCTCCAGGAATGGGGCAAATGGACACAGGCTGCTGCTGCTGCTCCCCAGGCTTCTCTGCTTGATCTGTAACAAGACACACTAAAAAAAAAAAAAAAAAAAAAAAAAAAAAATTAAAAAAAAAACCCAAAGAGAGAGACAATCTGACAGCTGGCAGGACAGAAATCATTTCAGCTAGAAAACAAAAGACTTTACTAGCGTCCCTCAAACAGTTTTTAAGCTTTACAGAGAACGCTGACAGGTTTTAAACAAGGCTCCTGCCTTCCAGTGGCAGAGCAAGCCCAAAAAGGCAGCAAGACTATTTCAGCCCCTATTTGGGACATGGACACGTTCTGTTTCCCAGATCAGATTGGCAGCAGTACTTGCTGTGCCTCTTCCCTTCTACTCTCTACCCTTTCTTGGTGTGAAGTGGGTGAGGAGTTATTCACTTTGGCAAAGGCAGAAAGGAGAAAGCAGATGACAGAAATCCAGATCTCTCACTTTTAAAATAGTATTTACTAGTGGGAATAGAAGTGAAGGCAAAAAAATTGGCCAGCTCAAACACCAATATGAGATCTCAGTAATTGTTAGGACCAGCTTAAACTTATTTTTGATCAAGTTAGGAAGAAGTCTCAACTTTCCCAGTGAGCAGGCAAGCCTGCCCATGCACAGCACTGAACCCAGCACTGGGACGTGGCACCTGCCACCCCTCCACACCACCACAAACTCCACAAACAATCCTCATTCCTGCAAACCAACAGAGCATAAAAGCCTTTCAGAAGAGACCACCATGAAAAAAAAAACATTTCTGATTACTTGGTCAAAAGACACATGCACACATGGGCCTGCCTCTAAATCAGCCTCATCTCAACCCCAATCTCCACACAACATTCTTGGGAAGAATGGTTAAAACCACAACAAACAAAACTGATTTTATTACAGTCAAATCGTTGCTATTCATCAATCAAACACCGTTGTGTTTTTGTTAAGGCATGAAAACCAAAATAAGAAATTGAAGGAAGCACAATTTCATCTATCCTCCTGGCTACAACTGGTTTTCCACACAACTAATGGACCTTCCACCCTTTAAGCAGTTATGTTTAAGGTTTTATAGCTACTAGAGTAAAGAAACTTTCAGCTTTCCCCTCGTGTCCTCAACAGCTTCCCATAAAACTAAGAAAACAAGAGCACAGTTAAATCCTCCAATGATATCACCATCATCTCCTTAATCCTTTTAGAAGCTTCAGCAAGGCCATGGGACATGCATGGGAATGGTCTGACCATTATACGCTGTTCAGAGGGATCCAGGAGCAATGGTCTCTAGTTTCTGACCTTTCCTTGACACAAACCTACCCCCTTCTCAAGATCTGCCAAGCTTAAGTGGTCTCTATCAAAAATTAACAAACCCATTTGTAAACCCTTGTTATCTCCTTACGGGTAATGCAAGCAAATGGTTTTCACTTGTGCCCTTGGAGTACAGGGGTTTGGGGCAAGCCACCAAACTCTTGTGAAGAGTCCTCAACAATTTTTCAACCTCACAATAATTTTAATAAGAAAGCTGCCTAAGAATACCACGTGAGGACCTTCAGCTTTGAAAAGAAGTAACAGAAAATCCTACTTTAAGGTTTTTTCCCAGATGAATATAGATTCTTGCTTCTCACCCTGCTCTCCAGGAGACCCACAGCCAACAGGGGGGGTCCTGGGGTGCCTGTGTCCAAACCATCACAGCATTAGGGTTGCAGTTGCCACATTTGTTCACCTTTAAGACACCACTTGGATACTGGTTTGGCTTTGCCCCATGCTGCGCTGAGAAAAGAGACAGAGCTACTTTGATAGGAGATGGTTTAAAAGTTGTTTCAATGCTCTTTTCCCATCATGAAAGAGAAATATGCAGCCAGAGTCCCAGGGAAGAAGGCGGAAATAGTGCAGAATTTATTGTGTCAATGATCATTTTCTTACCTCAACACAAGTCAAACAATGCCCTAATCCTCTTATGCAACTGCACTGCAAATCGGGGAGGGGGGGGAGTGGTTCTAACATACACAAAAGAGAAAACTTGCAAAAACACTCAGGGTAACACCCTTGTAACATCATCCCTCAGCATTCATTTCTACAGGGAAGAGAGGCCCCAGATGCTCTGCCTGTTCTCCGAGGGCTGTGTTGAAAGATCCAAGGCACAGAAAGGAGAGGCCCAGCATGGTCAGAGATCCTCCTCAACAGGCAGCCTGGCCATGCCTGGGCAACACCACCACCAAGTTTTAGATACCCCAAAAGATCACCAAATAATTCAGTTGCATAGGAATGATCAAAATTATTCATAGCATCCACCCACCATTAAGTTTCTAAAACTTTAAGTAAATACCAAAAGTCCTCTAGAAACTGTGCTTTGATTTTAGACAACAGAAAATTCTTCAGAGACACTAAATGCATCTGATAAATAGAGACTCTTGATCCAAAATGTCTTCAGATGGGTTTGCCATAAGAAGCCATTTGTAGATGTTGAGATTCCTAACCTATGAATTTCCAAGGATCATTTCTCCACTGAATATTCGAGAGTTGAGCAACAGTGACTTGCGATAGGCCCCAGGAAATCAGCTGCTGCCTTCCGTGCCTCTGATTTGATGAGTTAGCACAGTCCTCCTGGCATGCAGATTATTTTTACTGAAGCAACATCCAGCAACACAAAAGAAGCTGAAGAAGCCCAGACAGCCCTGGTGGGATGGACACAGCCCCATGAACATGGTGAAGAGGCCGGGGCCGCAGAGGGGGACCCAATAAAGCTGCTCCACAGATGGGGTGCGAAGCCACGATGCGGTAAAGAGCTTGCCTGGGGTCACACCAAGCAAGATCTCAGCCCAAAGTCCCACAGCCCAGTTTCCAATCTGAACTATCAGGTCCATACGTTTAACATCTCAGTGTCTACAAAAAGCCGCAGCTGTGACTCAAAAAATCATCTTTTAGAAGTAAACACTCAAGAAAATTCAGTTAAATGAATGCCTGCAGAAAGCAAACTTACACAGGGATAACCAAAGTCAGCTAAGAGATTATGTATTAACTCACGCTGAAAATATTTACTGATGGACTCCTCAATTTTCTTCCTGAGCCTGGAGTTGGTTTTACCAACTTCCTTTCATGTCCAAAATAAGGGAGATTCTTCCCCGGGCAAAAACAATAAAGCTGAGGCCTGAAGATACAGCTTTGTTTATGGGCTCGGCAATAAGATCAGTTGACATTTTACAACCATAAATGGTAGAGCCGCGTTCCCTTTGTATACTGCAGCTAATGAAAGTCACCTGGGGGCTGGATGCCGCTTACACCGCTTGGGTCCCTCACCCCCAAAAGCCTGGCCTAAAGCTGGCCAGGACCAAACATCTCCCCAAACCTGGCCCCAACTTGCAAACAAGGGATAAAACTTGTGTCTGGGATGGCAGTGGGGTCGGGTCGTGCCCCTCCAAGAGCTGCCGGTGGGCTCTGGCTGTTTGGCTCCCAAAGGGACACGACTCAATCCCAGGCCCTTTGGGTACTCACCTTCCAGGTAGCAGCTGGAGGAGGAGGAAAGCCCCTTCTTGGATTTGCAACCCACCAATTTCAAGCAAATCTCCAACATTTTCATTTGTTAGAGTTTGGCTTCAGCTGTCTGGTTTCCCTTCCCCCCCTTCAGCTTCTTCTCGCACTGTTGAATTATCCGGTAAAAGTCTAAAAAAGTCTTTTAAAAAATCCGGTAAGAGTCTTAAAAAAAAAAAAATCCAGGAAAAGTCTAAAACAAAATATCCAGGGAAAGTCTAAAAGAAAACATCCAGGGGAAGTCTAAAAACAAAATATCCAGGGAAAGTCTAAGAAATCCAGCGCTCTGAAAACCATTACAAGGGCGAGCCCGAGAGGCGGAAAATCCTGGGGCCCCACATCTCCTCTCCCGGAGAGTTAACTCCAGCCATCTTCCCTCCTTCCTAACTCTTTTGGCGGGAGAGAAGATAGGGGGGTGGGGGAATAAAAATTTTAAAAAAAGAAAAAAAGAGAAAAAAATGAAGTAAAATAAAAAAGAAGAGCTAAAGCAAAGCCAACCAAGTTGGGGAGTCAGTCCTGGCCGTTGGCGGCCGCTGCCCGCATGTTGCTGGGTGCAGGCAGAGCTGCTGGGGCTCAGCTGCCAACAAAGGGCCCCTTCAGCCGCTGCCTGCCTCCATGACATCAGGCAGCAACGCCCTCGCTCCTTAACCCTCCTCCTGCCTGCACCCCGCCTGCCTCCGCTCCCAGCCACACGGGGAAACTCAACAAGTTTCTCCCAGCCCGGGAGAGCTCTTCTTGGTTTGGGATGGGGGAAAGGCAGGATGAAGGGGTGAGGGGGCTTGTGGTGCTTTGTGCGCGGCAAAGCGAAGGCAAAGTCTTAAAAGCGTCTATTAAAGGAACTGTTTAAACGCCGAGCCTTGTAACTGGGAGAAGCAAACTGAGCTATGGCCACTGGCAAAGCGGGACACACACTGCAGGGGAGCTGGGGGTCCTCCCCACAAGATATGTCTTAGCATCCCTGTGCTAATTACAGGCAAACAGATTGAAATCTCAGCTGATGCATTCACACTCCCAGGATTCTGCTCCTCTTGCATGAGGGGCCAAAAGTTTTCACTCTCCCACTACCAACTATTCTTTTCCCCTACAAAGTGTGCCCTTCCCTGCAGGTTTCTCAAAGCTATACATTAATTACAGCTCCCCAGTTTTGCATTTTTTATAAACTACTTTCTAACACTATTGTGTGTCTTGTTTTTAAACCAATCACCGCTTTTGTTATATTCTATATGTGTATATATATCATTTAGATATATAAAAAGTAGATAGCAAGTTGGCTCTCAATACAATTGTATTTTTTCCCCACTCAAAAATCCCCTTTCATGTCTCGAACCTCAGGGTGCTTTTGCTGCTTGCAGCAAGAGGTGCCCAAGGGTTCAGAATTCATCAGGGGTGCAAAGGAGAGAGGCTGGAGAAGTGCCCTGGGAAGCCCAAACTCCACGACACCACGGGGAGCGCTCAGTGTGTCACACACAGGATCAACAGAGCAGCAAATCTTCATTTTGGTCCCTGAAAACTTCCCTTCACAACTGACAGTTTATTTTGGCAAGGTTACTGACTAGCTAGTGCTCTTTTGCCCTCCAACATTTTCAAACATTTAATACTTCAGGGGAAACTCTGCAGGCTTCCAGCATCTGAGGGCCATGCCTCCGAAACAGCAAACATTGCTCAGACTCTTTAAACATTATTTTACAGCATTACTTTGCCTCAGTCTTCTGATCCATGGGGTGTACACATGAAAGACAGCTTGGAAAGGAATCCTTGGGCTCTCAACCCATACTGAACTGCAATAACAGCATTCGCTTTTTTTTTTTAAATACCACAAGTCACATCATTTCTAGCATGGAAATAATCACGGGAATGACAGCATGATGTTCAAAGTGCTGTCACGCTTTTTCTCAGGGAAGACAAACATGGATATCCCCATTTAATAAATGAGGAAACAGCACAAGAACTTAAATGTTTCCTCAACTTAGACAGTTCAGGGAAGAGATGAGGCTATGGATCTGATTTCCAACCTCTGGCAGCCTGCACATGCATTAGAAAGACGATGATGCCGTTCTCTCCACCTCTCCCTTCCTCTCTCCACTTCTGGAGGAGGATTTCTATTTTTTGGAAACATGGGATTTTCAAGAGAACCCAACACCGATCTACGTGTTCCCTGCCCACCTAACTTCAGATGAGGCTGCAACAGAGAACTTGCGCTGAACTGCACTGGAGGAGGGGGGGAAGAAAAAAGAAAAAAAAGAAGGGGGGGAAGAAGTTAAAGGAGATTTGGAGGAGAAAAGTTATGTAAGTCACAGGAGGAGCTCCATCATGATGTGTTTAGGCCCAGTGTCATGTTTGGGGAATTGGGATGAAGTAACACTGTAAGAGCATCTTGCACACAACTTCTTTTCCATGTGAGGAGCATTCCTATCCTGCTTCTCCTCTGCTGCAGGAACGCGGAATCCCCACAGCATCCCTGGAATCCCCACAGCATCCCCGGCAGTACAAAGGTTGCCCCCCGTGAACACCACCCAGCCACTACAATTAAGGTTAATACAATGAAGCACCAGCAGAATTAATGAGGATTACAGTCCTGATGAACTCCTGGGGTTCTTATTCCCGAAGAAGAATGCCTCATCTCAAATTAAATTAACCCGCTTGCAGAAGAACTTCACTGCAGGAGAAAGGCATCTACTCTGGGAGTTAAACTGGGATAACTTCCTCTGTAGATAAACAAATTAATTCCCTTTATGTTTCCATGCAGACAAGCTTGTGTGGTCTCTCTGCTACAAATGTCATCCTTCAACATTTCCTCTCTTGTGCCACAGCAAACCAAGCTGTAAATACTTCCAGCAAACACCCTCTGCCTTTCCTGCATGCCATCAAATCAACTGGCAATACAGAAATCAAAGCCATATTGGTGGTGCCACACAAACCCTGCTACTCCTACGGCTGACATCTATTAATCCCTTCCATGTCTGTTTGTCATATGCAGATCTTACAACAAAATCAGTCATGAAAAGCGTGCTGGCTTCTGGACTAGAGTGATTGCTGCAACCTTCAACTCTGGCTCTCCGTTGCAGGATGGCAAAACAATTTTGGTTGGGAGCAGGCTTGGAAGGTGTCCAAGTTCATCCTCCTGCTCAGAGGGCAACTATCTATCTACATCAGGTTGTTCCAGGCTTTTTGCAGCTGAACTTTAACTGAGTCTTCTGGGCAGTATGAAGGACGTTTTATCCTCTTACACCTATCCTGCTTTGCCTCATCACAAGTTGTGAGCGCTGCTTCTCCTTGTGCTGTGCACCCTTGAGAAGAGTCTCCCTGGTCCCAGTTGGATGGTTACAAGAGCACTGGGACCCTTCCAGCCCCCTCTTCCCCAACCAGGCAAAGGCAGATCCCCCTGCCCGGGGGGCACTGCCTGCTCCAGCCCCCACCAGGCTCCCCATCCAGTGTCAGTGTCTGCCATGGGAGAAAGAAGGGAGCTGGATGGGGGAAGGACAGAGCTGGACTGGGGGGAAGGAGGGAGCTGGACGTTGTACTCCAGATGTGGCTTCACAAGTGCCAAAAAGAGGGAAATAATCACTTCCTTCGACCTGCTGGCTCTGCTCTTGCTAATGCAATCCAGTATCCATTAGCCTTTATTGTTCATGCTCATACAAGAGTATAAACCTATTTAGCCAACTGCCTTCATGTCTGAGTTGCTTCTAGCAGGCAGCTATTTATTCTTTACTTTCTTAAAGCTACCCAAAACTTGAGGACAGATTTTTTTTTTCCAAAAGAGAACAATCACACACATGCACGACAGCAGCAGCAAAAGGCCTGGACTTCATGAGCAGAAAGTGAGTTTTGGCATGGGCCCATAACTTTAGCAGCTGGAGCGAATTTTGTTGCCATACCATTAAAAACAGCTTGAGAGCTCGTCACCCATTTAAAAGCAGAGCTTAATTTTATTTTAAAATCCTCTTATGAAACATGGAAAGGTAACAGAGTTTGAAGCCCCAAATACTGGACATTTTTGATAGGCATGTTCAGCTGTTTTGGGATGGAAAAAGTCACTTCAAACAGAAGGAGCACAAATGAGTGGTTAAAGCAAAGCAGTAAAGGAGCATGCCTGGAAAAAAGCAGATTCTTGCAGCTACCTGTGCCTTATCTTGCTCTTCTGTAAATGCAGCTGAGAATTTCTCCAACAGGTCTTAAAGACTCACTCAGTGCTGGTTGTGAAGCATTTCTGCTGTCTCTGGATGTATGGAGCAAACTAAGTGTAGGATCATACAATTTGTAAGATGCCTTTTTCTTAGTAAGTGACAAGGTTACATGGGATTTTGGGCATTCACAGGTCACTGTCCTTAGGATTAAAATAACACAGCACTGCCATACTACATAGCTCTCTTGTGATAACATCTTTCACATACTGAAATGACACATTCTAACACCATTACCTGATTAAAAATATATGTGTAGATGCAAATGATCAAAGCAGCCCATGCTGAAATCCCTGAATGACCACAGTATGTGCTACAGCTACAGCTGTAACAAAGCTGGGCTTTGATCCCACAGCAAACCCAGCATTTTCCTGGGGGATGGTCCAGCTTTGTCTGACAGATTCCAGTTTTCCTTGGGGTTTTCAGATCCTCCACCATTAAACACCTCCATCCATTCTATCTATCCTTTGGGAAGATACTGGTGTGGATTGGAACGAGAGGACGAGCAGCTTTAAAATCATGGCTATGAAACTCTACCTTCCTGGCACATGCAGCACAAAACATGGGTCTTGTAAAAGGCTTTGCAATGCAGATAACTTGAGTGGGTTGTGGATGCTGAGCCATGAGAGCTTCACTGGGGAATGCCAAAGGAAGCAGGGCAGAACGTGAGCCCCAGATCAGCAGGGCTAGAGCTGAGCACACATAGAATCACAGGATCATTTAGGTTGGAAAAGACCTTTAAGATAATTGAGTCCAACCATTAACCTGACTCTACCAAGTCCACTGCTAAACCAGATCCCTCAGCACCACATCTACACAACTTTTAAACACACTCAGGGATGGTGATTCAACCACTACCCTGGGCAGACTCGGCCAGGCCTTGACAACCCTTTCAATGAATAATTTTTTTCTATTATCCAACCTAAACCTTCCCTGGCACAACTTGATGTCATTTCTTCTTGTCCAAGCACTTGTTACTTGGGAGAACAGACTATCACCCACCCCTCTACAACCTCCTACACCCAAAGCCACTCACTGCAGACATTTAAACAACTGTCCCTTGAGTCAATCACCTCTTAGTCTCAATAACTGTTCATTTTCACCTTGTAACTACTCCAAATGACAAGTGAAAACAAGTCTCCCAGGATATTTCGACGGTCTCCCCTTACTTGGCAATGACTGGACTGACAAGAGGTGATTACGTGCACGATTTATTTGTAATACTTGCCACGTAACAGGTAGAGGGTGAGAAAAGTCCTTGTCGGTGTCTGCACACAGAATGACTACATCAGCCCTGGAAAACTTTCCAAGTTTGTTCATACACCCGAGGAGAAAGCCCAAGTGGTGCAGGATACTAAAGGATCTCTGACTACCACAGTTTTGATGCTAACTAGGAACCAGTAACACCACTGGCATTAGTAACATACACCCAGACTAACAGGGCTCAAGTGGTTTTACTGCTCTACCCAGATACCTTCCTCAGATGAACCTTCATGCCTGCAGTGATGTGTGTCACACCACCCTGAGTTTCTCCAGCACTGCCCCACCTCAAAGTCACTCCACCACTGCTGCCACTGTTTTCCTCCAGCTTTTTACATAGACATCTCTGCCTTTCGTTTTCCAGTTCACGTACAAAACATTTTTATAGAGACCATTATTCTACCTTGCCACTGAAGCTCTTCTCAAAATTCAGCTGACGTGTTTACAATAGCTAGTTAAAATAGCACCTTAAAAACAAAAGCCTCCTGCTACTATTCTGACCATTCCACAATAGGCATTACTGTAAATGATAAAAAAACCCAACCCACACACGAATTTGAACAAAGGGTAGTTAACACCTGAGGGCAAAGAGTGTTTTCCTTCCTTCAGAAACCATCCAAGCACAGCATGAATGGCCCTGCAAGAGCACTGACATATCTGCACATACAATGAGATATTAGCACTTCTGGCACTTGCACTTAGCAAATCCCACTCTCACAGGAAGAAACTTTTTTTTTCCAAAAAAAAAAAAAAAAAAAGCCAGGTTACAAGTCGTCCACAGCACACATCAACAGAAGAAGATTTTGCAATACAGCAAGAGCATTTGTTGTTTTTTTTCTCCATGATTTAACAGATGTTTGTTATTTGCAATCTTCATGAGCGAAGGAGGTGGCTGAGAAGTGCTGGGGTTTCAGAGAGGGGATGTTCAACTATTTGAAATTCCTTTCAAGCACCAGGGCAGAATCCTTCTTTTTAAGGTAGTAACAAGGCAGAGGGTACTACTAAAGTCCTGCAATAGTGGTTTGTCTCCACCATGCTCACATAAAAAAAAGCAAGATGGGTTGTGAGCTGTGCAGGGAATTGCCTGAGGTATTAGCATCTGAAGCCTGCGAGGTTAAGTCCAAGTCCAAAGGGGCTCTTCACAAATCACTGCAAAAGTTTTGGGCTTCTTCCACGAAAAGCTTTTTGAAACATCTGCAGGCAAATAAAGAGAGAGACGCATCTTGCACTTTTTTAAAACTGAAAAAAAAATAGCAGCTTAAAGACACAAAAATCACACAAGCTCCTACTTACTATAATTACTTAACTTCCATTGTCTGGGCAGTATTAAGGTTACAAAAGAGAGAGCAGGGACTGAGAGTCTCTATGTGATAGAGTCACACCAGTTTAGGGATCCTCCCGAAGCTCAGTATTTTCTGCCAGACCAGAGCAGAGAGGGCTCACAGCCAGCCAGGACACAACCAGAAAAGATACATACTTGGAAAGTATCAGAAAATAAATTTTAGAGCAGTTTCTTTGCCAAATACTGACTCAGATCTTGAGTGGGGGCATTTCTGCGTTTCGTTTAAACGAAAAGGTGAGGAAATAGAGATGAAAAATACAAGTTAAAACAAGAGGTTAAACCGAGGAGCTCTGAGCTGATGAATTCATGGGCTATTGAGTGTAATTCTGAGCACGTCCGCAGGAAGAGGCAGGAGGAGCACTAAAATGTGCTTGAGCCCCACCAGTAACGAAGTGGTTAACTTCTTCCATTCAAAAGCTGAAAAATCTGCCAAAGCAGAAGACCAGGCCTAAGAGATCAGATTACACATGAGGAGGGGGTGGAAGGGGAGAAGAAGAAAAGAAAACAAGTATTACTGAGCCACTGCTGCCTGAGACCCAGCAGGGACTAGGAGGGACATGGAGCAGCCCAGGTCCCTCCAGCACCATCTCCCCACAGCTGGGAACACCCGCTCAGTTCTTCACATTTTGGGAACATCAACCTGTACTGAGCACCTTAACTCTGGCCAATGTGAAAACCCTTTTGTGCATCAGCTGTTGAATTAATATTATGGGAAGAGCTGAAACTCCTCCCGTGCTGTGTTGGGCAGCCTGGGCAGTCGTGCTGTGGTTTCCCCTCCCAATTGAAACGTTTCACTCGGGGCACAGCTCTGGGAACATGTCCAGCACACTTGCTGCTGCCACAGCCATGGGAATCACCAAAGCACTTGAAAAGCAAAGAAAAAAGATCATGTCTAGCAGAAGACACAAATAATAATCCATCAATAAACAAACCCCATAGCAATCCAACAGCTTTGCCTTGAAGTTGATCAACACAAAGGAGGTCTTCATAGTGAGGTCTCATTCACATTTTCACAGCAATCTCAGGGCTCCCTACCCAGCCATCCACTGCTCCTCCAGTCCTCACTCACCTGAGCACTGAATTCAGCAAACTCTACCGTTATTTTCCAAAATGCAGAAAATTTCAAGTAGCACACACAGCAATGGGAGACTAGGATAAATTCAGCTGCAATGAGCCTTTTTCTCCAGGGATCTAGTCCTAAACAGAGTGACGCTTTGGAACAGTATCAATAGTAATGAACAGTAATCTTTACAGGATCACAGCACACACATTATCTGACACTGTAATGAGTGTCCTTTTTAATTAAAAAAAACCAACAAAAACCAACAAAACAATGAAAACCAACCAACAACAAAACCCCAAAGCAGTGCCTTCTGATCAGGAACCCAAGGCTTCACCAATTCATCCACAGGGGAATACATATTATGTTGAGACAGTAGAAGTCCTTTGTAACAATATAAATTAAAAAACATCTGTAAGTATGAAAAAGATTCTATACAGAAAACCTCTACAACCACTTGATTTGAATTACAAGGTTTATCCACCCGCAGTATCTCTTCTCAGCCTGCCTCCAAAATGCAGGTAAAGAGCCTGGTGCTCCACAGCACTAATTGCTTATTATTCCCAGTATAAGAAATTAAGTATACACTCCCAGAAAGGAAAAGCATCTAGTTAATTAGAGATGCCTGCAGCAATGGCTCCCTCCAAACAGTTTTGCATTTTATTTTGTTGTCAGGACATAATATAAAAAGTTTTAAGAGTCCTGCTGGGGCTATGACATAAAGGCAGGACTGGTGTTTTCTCTTGTGAAAACTGGAGCCAACAAGCAGGAACTTTGGACAGAAATAAGTTACTTTACTATGAAGAAAGGCAAATACAGAAATGTCTGTGTACACCTCCATGCTGGTCCAACTGGAGCAAGGATGCAGCAAGATGCATCCGTGGCACTCATGCATTGCTGAGCATAAATAGACACAGTTCAGCCTTCACAAGGGTTTCAAACACTGGTTTCCAATTCCTAAACATAAAAACACATTGCAGGAAGCATTTTAATTTGAACTTTCTTGGAAAAGCCAGGCAACATTCCCTTTAGGCTGCACCATTAAGACAAAGCAGAAGTCTGATGTTGAATTCATCAGGAGCAGACATTCTTAAATTAAACCCTTCCAGGATGAATTCCCTTGGTTATAAGGAGTATAACGCTTGTCATATCTCTGCTTAGATTTAGAAAATGGAATGAGACTGTGCAATACCTCTGCCTTTCCAGGCAAAACAGGCAAGATAAAGAAGGAAGGTGTAAAAGAGAAATCAGTGCTACTGATCTCCAGTAACCCCAAACTCTGCCTCTCCGTGTATTTTGAGAAATCCAAAGCCCCTTTCTATTCATTCCCTCTTTACCTGCCCATCATTAAGCAGAGCCATTCACAGAGCAGATACATTACATGTGGTCTGAGGTTTACGGCTGCTGGCGTGAATAGAGACTGTCGATTCTGTCTGCCTGCATACCAGACAGAAAATAAAGACAAGTGGGGAAGTATAAAAGAATAGCAACAGTCAGCACCCTCCAAGCTCCCAGCCCTAGACCTGCCACATCCTGCAGTTCAGGCTCAGCCGAGTCCCTTCACAGGGAGAGAATGAAGGTTTTGAAGACCTGCACAAATGATTAAACAAAAAAAACCCCAAATTAAGTAAAATACCTGCCATTGCTCTGAAAATATGCACAATGGAGCACAAAGGCAGGAAGCTGGATAATGCCATGGGCAAACACAGAGATTATTTGGGAAGAGGTGATGCTGACAGGGAGGGAGGGTCCTCAGCCTTTCAGCACCATCTAAACCCAGAGAGACTCAGTCCCACCTTTCCCATCTTCTCCCTGTTGGCACCGGTGCTCACAGAACCAGGTGGTGACCCAGTTCAAGAATGTGAAGACTCCTCACTACGTGTTCATACAAATAACAGTGCTGGCAAAGGGGCCAGGAGGGCTGCTTCTCATCCAAAATACCAAGAAAATCATCTGCACTGGCATGTACTGAGTTGTATGGACAGCTTAATCACACCAACTCTTCCCACTGAAAGATCTACAAACGAATTCAAAAGAAATAGATGTGAATGTAGGAGTGGATCGGATATAGATGCATTTCATTAATCATTCAGAGACCATCAAGTGGACCATAAAGTCACTCAGCACTAGCAGACCTGTTTCCACCTGAAATGGAAGAACTTCAGCCAGCCTCGAGTAACTGGCCACGCTCCAGTCTGGATCTAGGGAAGGCAATGTCTCAAATTCCTCGAGAGCTGACAGATACCCAGATATGCAACTGTGCCGCAATCGAGACAACGCCCTCTGAAAACACAGCTTCGTGAGAAACCCTTCCTTGGGTAGGAAGTTCTTCTGCAGCTCCTCTGTGAGCCTCTCCTGATTCTGGAGGTGTTCTATGAAGTTCCAAGTAGAAGACATCACCACCCCCCTGTAATTAAATTCACAGCTTTTCCTATTTCTCATCAAGCTCCAGTCCATACCAAGTCTCATGTCAGTGATATATGAATCAGCTGAACTCCAAGTTATTTCTATCAGAGCCTATGGTATAATATCTTCTTGTATTTTCTTATATAAGTATTATTTTATATATATATATAATTATATATATTGTATGTTCTTACTTTCTCACGAAGGAAAAGTCACGCAACACTCCAAGTAAAAATAAATATCCAACACTTCCTGAAATTGCATCTCTCTCCCAACATGTTGTAAGAGGAATGGAAGGTATCACATATTGCCCAGGTAGGATACAAATGAAACTCTTTTGTTTGACTTTGCCCGATGGCATCTAATATAAAAAATTGGGTTTACCTGGATGATACTTGAAGTTCAGAAAGCCCAGACTTCACTAATCCATGATGTGTTCAAGACTCCCTGTCCAAGTTCCTCTGCCTGCCCAGCCAAGTTAGATACATTATGTGAAGTTATTACAAGAATGAAGACTAAACCTCAAAAAATAAGTGAACTAACAAAAGCAGCCTAGAACAGGTACCACTAAAGCAGAAGGAAGGTTCTGGCTTGAACCAACAAGAGGTGGGAAAACTCAGGGTGGAAGCCAACTGGTTTTTGTTAGGCCACACGTCCCAATTTCCTCCTCTCTCTTGGTTCAGCTCAGGCTTTGCAAGTCTCGTGCCTGGAACGTGGCCAGAGGATTTTCACAGCATGAAAGAGCTGCTGTGTTCCCCCAGTCCCTCCCTCCAACACGCACTGCAGTAGGGTGCCAGGAGAACCTATTTTAAAATTAATCTCAAAGCCGAGGAAGGTTTGGAGAAAGAAACACGACTAGAAATCTTGAGCAGTTCTGGAGTCAAGGGAGGGATGAAGATATGGGTAATGGAAGATACAGAAGAGGTAACAAAAGGATTTTAAGCCATGTAATGTACCATTTCTAGAATCAAGAAAAGGCACAGAGAGAGAACTCCACAGATTATGTGATCTCTCATTTTTTAATTGCACCTGAAGTGTTATATAAAGGATGTCAGAGCATTGCTGGGAGGATTAGCAGGTTATCATTTTGGAAAGAGCTTGTAATAAGTTGGTTCCTTTCTGCTTACACTTATCAATCCCTCCAACAGGGTCTGGATTTTAAGATTGTAATAGGGAAAAATGAACCATTCAGCCTAATCACACGTTCTAGGAGCAGGCATGCCATAGTTTTATTTCCAACTCTATTTAGATTTCTCTTGCAACTGTAGATAAACTCATTACCCAACTCGTGCCTCTATTTTTTTCCAAACGTTAAAGATTTTCATGCCAATTGGCTTCTGGACAAGCTAACTCCAAATCAGGTCCCAGCCTTGAGATCCACTGTGAGAAGGTACTACACAAATGCAAAACGTTCCGTAACGTGCCCAATACACCAGCTTCCAGTCTATAAAACACATTTCTCATGGACTTTGAGAGCACGCACATTCTTTCCATCCAGTGGAGCTGCCTCACGGCAGCGTGGCCGTGGCACAGGGCTGGATATAAAGACTCCTGACGTTGAACTTGCTGCAGGCTTTTCACAGCTCGCCCAGGGTGTGTTCAGTATCAACAACACATCCTGCACAATCTGCGAAAAGCCTGCACATGCAGAAATTATAACAGACATGAAAAGGAGCTAGGTCCAAGGATAACAGACAATTTTTTTCCCTCCTCGCACAGCAATGCTTCGTTCGTATCCAAGAAAGAGGAGGGGGTTGTGTGTTGGAGTCCCAAGAAGCTTATCCCATGGGGCAGAAGCAGGGGAAAGCAGATATCTCAGATGACAAGCTGTTGCACAGAAATGTTCTGGGACTCCCCGAGGTCTCCAAGACTGATGGAGGAATAACAGAAATGTAGTGAGCTCTGCAGCCTAATGACAAAAGTGCTCCAAACCACTTCAGGCTTGAAAGCTGTGAGGAGTCAACAAAGGTGCAGTACCTTAATTGGAAAATACAACAGCTTTCACAAATGCCTGTTACCACTGATTATTGCCCTTCTCTGAATCCACTCTCTTCAAGCTTCTTATAATATCATAAGAAAAAGCAAACATGAACAGCAATGAGGAACAGCCTATTCTGAAACCACTTCCAGGAACGGGGATTGTTTAAACAAAATACATTAAGTGAAACCATCTGTATTAAGGGTCAAACGCCATCTGAGGCTGAATGTGCAAAAATAGCCATTTTACAAAATTTGGGCAATTATCCCTTTGTTGATTTTGTTCTTAATATGAATACATCAGTGGCACGGAGGTGTTACCAAGGGGGTAAGATTGAGCAAGGAATTTAACTCTGCAGCTCTGGAGTCTACGGTGCCAAGAAAACATTCCTGATAATCTCTCAAGCAGGGGAAGGTTTTCTCAATCCCATTCACCGAGCATCCTACTACTGAGCGACGTGCGGCCGGTGCAGGGGGTTAGGCAACGGCCCCTGGCTCGCTCCCCATGGGAGGGGTCCTCCCTCGCACCGCCTCACGGTGCCAGACAGTCAGTTGATCTGAATCACAAGAGATGCTGCTTTCACAAGACTTGCTGGCAGAAGAGAGGTGACAGAAGAGGTTCAGGGAAGGAAAAAAAAAAGGCAATTTAAAGTTACAGAGCGACCAAAGATGTGTTTTAACCCGTTTCAGCTAGTGCTGGAACTCAGTAGGATTCAAAGATGGTTTGCCATTGCTAAGGATAATAAATATTAAGATAAAATATGCAACATTTATATGAAGACTTTGAGTAGGCACCTTGTAAGGGACTGACACATTGTACTGCTACAATTGTATGTTGATCCTTTCCCACCCCAAAGGATTCATACAAGTGTCATCCCACTTGTCTGAAATGTAACATTAATCGGAGCAGCGTGGAAACCACAGTGCCTCAGAGCAAGGTGAATGGCAGCAGATCTTGAACACTAAGGCCCTCAGGTATTTCTTTAAATAATGTAAATTGTGAACTGATATCACCATAAAAGGGGGAAAGTGCTGTGGCAGGGAACTGCCCCTCAGTGATCCCGCTTGCTGCAACAGAGGGAGAACAGCTACAGCTGAGTATGGTCTTAGTCACCTGCTGGGGATTTGATAACATCCAATTAACTGCAGAAATATTTCCTTATGTATCACTAGTGAAGTCAGACTGCAATCAAATATTGCAGCTGCAAAGGCAAAAAGATCATTAATCATTTTTTCTGGAAACCAAACAGAGAGTGATGATGGAAGGGAAAACTACGATTCATTTGTTTTCAACAAAACCTCCAGCAAGAACACCAAAAGAATCCCAATTTTTAAATTCTTGTTTTATTAACACTTCATGCTAACTTGTAAATTCCTGGCAGCCTGTTAAGCAGACAAATATTTAATGGATCCAACATAAATGCAAGTGTCAGCTATCAAAAATCAAATTGCACAGTTATGATGTAATGAAATGCTTTCTGGGAATGAAGTCACAGGTTTGAAATATGGCCTTAGGTATTAAAAAAAAATCTTTCACAAAAGTTGCAAAACTATAATGCAATTACTTGCCTAAGTCTAAAGTTTTATAGATATTTAAATTCAACTACGAAGATATAAATGAGTCATCAATTTGCATAAGCATTGCTGGGGACCATAATCACTCTTCAATCTAACGAAGCTTTCATGGTCTGAATATAACGGCTACAGTTAAAGTTGAACCATAACACTGAAGTGCAGGCAAGCTGCAATCACAAAACACTTTTACATTCCTGATAATAAAGTGCCAGAACAGCCTATACATAAAGAAAAGACATAGGTCAGTGTACAGCCCAATGGAAGTAAAGTCAAGGAATGGGAATATTTAGAGAAAATCAGCAAATACCAGGGAATCAAAGGCCCACATTTGTTCAAACAATCCAGTTTGAAATGAGCTAACCATAGAGGGACAGCAACAAACCCTAGGAGCTAGAAGGTTTTTTTATTTCACTTTGCAGAGCAGGACGAGGCTGGTGGGACAGATGAGAACATTCACTCAAAATGCTTCGGCACCCCGTTACCGACACAGCTACCAGCCACCCTGGCAGGACTCCTGAGGGAGCTCAAAGACTGAGCTGCCCTGCTCAAAAAACCCTGAGCAGATGGGAAAAGCCAGGTTTGCTCATTTCTCTTCAGTCTTGGCTCTCCAGAAATGAGTTATTTTCTTTTTGGAAAAACCACTCTGGAGGCTCACCTTACACCTTAGCTTTGATGCACCTTACTCTGTTGTACTCAGATAAAAATCAACCAAGTTCAGCACCTGAAGTTGCTCTCTCTCAGCAGGTAAAAGCCTCCCTCGAGGGGAGATTCATTAGGGGTTTTTTGCTGTGTTCTTCTACCTCTGCTGGGAGGAACAGCCTCAGTCTCTTGGCCTTGTACATGAGGAAAACAGGCTCTCAATTCTGAAGCAAAAATAATAGAGATTCAATAGGAAATATATGAAGCATAAGACATATTATAACACTGTATGGATACTTTTGCCCTCCAGAAATATATCATAAAGATGAATTCATCTGTGGTTTTGAGGCACCCAAGTACTACAGTGGTTAGCATCACAGAAAGTTTTTAAATAACCCACCAATGCACCAACAGTATCACAACAGACCATGGCTATTTCACCTGTGATAAGATCTGAAAGCATTTTAAGAAGAGCACACCTAATCCCTGAAACGACCCCCTGTGAATCCATGTTTGATGTGAGGGAAGGAGGTATCCCATAGATCCATTTTGTCTAGCTGTGGGTGGGCATGAAGAGAAAGAGCAGCACCCATTAACAGCAAACCTCCTTGTGGTGGTGGCACCAGTGAGTGCTTCCAACACCCGCTCCAACCCAGCTGGGATCTGGGCACAAACACATGATGGTTCCTCAGCAGGACCTTGTCTTCCCCAAGCAGAGGAAAAGGCCCCAGAGCAATCCCAGCACAGCTGCACCGCAGCAAGAGCATTAGCTTGTGATGCTGTAGAAACCATCCCAAATCTGAAGGCGGTTGAAAATGTTGAGGAAAAGGATGAGCGGGGGCCAAACCAAGAGGCTGCCCCCCGCCTTCCTTCCTGTCCCTCCCAATAAGTTTTTCATTAACATACCAAAACACACATATCAATGAAGAATTCATGGAGATTCCCTGAATACCAAAATACTGAGTATAATGGCAAGCAGGACTAGCTTAACACCCTCTTCCAGCTCCACACCCTGCCCCGGGTGGATCATTCTCATAAGGCTCCACTTGTATTTACAGCAGCAGAGCTCTTGCTGAACCCCTTCATCACCAATGCCCTGGATGAATGCAGACCCTCTCTGCACACGGCAGCGGCCACAGATGCTGTATCTTTAAATCCATCCCCATTTCTTTTTCCAAGTTTCTGTTTGAGCCGTTACAGCTCCCTCAGGACTCCACTGACTCACTGCATTTTCTGGATGACGCAAGGACGCTCTTCTGCACAGCTTCAAAACAGGCTCCAAACATTTCCAGTCAGAAAGCGGCCACCAAAGAACCATAAAAATCAGGTGTTCTTCCTGAGCAGGCATCACCCCCATGAAGCACTGAGCAAACTTCAGTTCCTATCCTTACTGGAAGTGTACATTAATAATCACTGGCACTTCTGCTCCTTGGGAATACTTCTAGGAAGGCTTAAGTTTCCACTCTGAAATCCTGTGGAAAATAGTTTGCTCCTGACTGAACACCTATGAGAGCTGGCCCACCACCTCCTCTGACCCGTCCAGCTCAGCCCCTTCTCCTTGTCAGTTTGTGATTCCAGTTCTATGACTGAGTGATCATGGAAACCTCTGCTCCCAAGCTGCACCCTTTCAAAGAGCCCCACAAATCTAATATCCCTCCCAAGTTCTCCACACTGGTTCCCAGTTTCTCAGTTCTACCTGCCAGTAAGGGCAGGCAGGTAAAGAAAGAGAAAATCTGTTCCAGGTGGGAACATTTAGGGAACACCCAAACAGGCTGAGCACTGGTGCCAGTGGGTGGACTCTACAGAGAGACCCGAAGTCATCACGGGGACAGACACATGTGAAAGCACTGGATCAGGGAAAGCATCTTCCATGACTCAAGACTGAACTCTTATCTCCTCCTTCCGAATCCCTTCACTCAGCTCTTCGTGCTCCCCTAATCACTGCAAGTCAGCAAACAGACCTTTTATGTACATTTTTTTCATACAGGAATGGTAACAAAAGCAAAACAAACACTGGGCTTCTGACTTATGTTTGCTGCTTGATAGCAAAGGCAGCTGAAAAATTTTGGGTTCTGCTCATAGCTTTCAGCTTTTATCCACTCTGAAAGATTTCACGGTGATAAGAGAACTGGAAGTGACATAAAAATGTAAAACTTCATTATGAAGTGGAGAAAAAATTCAGAGAGAAAGATGAGAGTGTCTTGTTTTATCATCTACACTAACATCTATAACACACATCTTGGGAAAAAGGCATCCTTGCTAGAGAGCCTGCTTATTCCCTTCAAGCCAAATTGAGTAAGATAAATGTCCAAGACAAACCTGTTCATGGTTCACTCCCTGCATGCACCACACAGGCCAAATCTCCTGCGAGCAGAGGGTTCCTGGCTGGTTCACCAGACCTGCACCTGGGCAGCCAAGGGAGGTACCAGCAGCACCTCCCATCGCAGAGTAACACAACCAGTGTTGTCACAGACATGGCAATACCTGTCACAGTACGGAGCAGATGGGTAGCCTGGAGCCACCAGAAGAGCAGGCAGAGGGGCTGGAGCACGTATGTGCTAAGAAATGCAGGATGGCTCCACATGGTTAGTTAACAGAACAGCAACCAGGGCCCTGGCTCCAATCCTCCTGCAAAACAATGACTTAGAGGAGATTTACAAAATTAGCTTTAATCTTTATTTTCAGTCATTCAAGAAAAGCACACGCAGCTCAGCGCTCTCTGTATAGACATTGGGAGGTTTATATTGAGCCATCTGTGAAAAGGTACCTAGAGTGTAAGTTTACTCAAACAACTTGATTTACATTTAGATTTTTTAATTGGGTTTTGCAAAATCTTGGAACGCCAGAGAATTGAGGATCCTGCCAATTCAGGACAAAAAAAGCAGATTTTCTAAACAGATAAACATACTCTGTTTTAAGCTGTGGACTGAAAACTGCACACATCACATACTGCTTCTCACAATCAAATTACTGGATACTAACTAAATTTCTTTTTCTCCATTTGTGTGTCTCCTGGTTCACTCTTAAAGCAACAGAGAAAAGAAAGGAGCCAGAAAGATGGAATTCTGATGCAGGATTAATGTATTGGTGTAGGAAATTGGCCAGCTTTTAAACTGCTTGAAAGCTTGCTCCTTCCAATCAGACTGGATTTGCAGCCCGTGAAGCAAGGACGCACTAAGGACAGCGATTAGAAAAGTGTCAGGAATTATGATTCAGAGCAGTGAATCACCGCCAGCTCCCCTGAGGGGTGGGATTTGGGATAAGCATACCCAACTGTAGCCCTACACAAGCTTACACAACCCCAGGGCAGCAAGCAGAGCCATCAGGATCATTTACTTGGAGCCAGAACTCAGGTCCTCGTTCCCAATCCTCTCTCCATGGCACAGCACAAGGCGTCTGCTGCTCTTGCTGGGTTCTTTCCACTTGCAGCTTGAGGTTTCAGTTGCCCAGAAGCCCACACACCAGCACAGCCTCACTGCCAAGCACGTGATAGAGCCCTGGCATGGAAGTTGTACTTGATCTTCTCAAGAGCTGTTTTGTTATTCAACAGCCACAGATTAGCCAACTTGAACTTCACACGGGAAGAGCGGCCGTGGTTGCTTTGCTCCACTCTTTCCATTTCAGACATTACCTTTATGCAACACAGACTCTACAATTGCCTAATAGTTTTATCTCTAGCAAAAGCACCTCCCAAGCTCAGGGTTGGCCAAATAAGCCATAATGTTTTCAGAAAGTGCATTTTGATCCACAGGAAACTCAAATAAGATGCCTTTTAACAAGGGTCCTCTGAATCACGGATGTGCAAACAGGGAGAGTGATTCTGCAGCCTGTATTTGAAGACAGATGATGGCTTTTTGCTCGAGTAGAAACTGTGGAATTTGGCCTGTGGAGCTTTACCCAAGAAGCCATCCGATCTCATGACTAAGAGATGGGGGTAGTGGGAGGAAGAGACACGCAGGAAGATGGAGCTCTTATAGTAAACATCTGAGCTGTCTGGAATAAAGGCTGTGCTATTAAAATGAAGCCGCTGCTGGTTTTCCAGTATCTTTTCCTCTGTTTATCTCAGTTGCCATGGCTCTCCCTTGAATCATCTGAACAAATTACATACACATGTCCCAGGCCACATTATTTCCACTCACTCCACAACTCCAGATTGACTTTCACTCACCTGGCAGCAGCTCGTGCCAAACAACGTCATCAGAGCTAGCGATGGAGCCCTGCTTCATGGACACCACTGATTAGAAACTGATGGCAATTATTTCAAAATGGCTTAATAATATTTCAGGAAATGCAAGAAAGAGGAATAACACAGGGGGGGGGGAGGCATCATGTTATCCTTCATGACCTGTGTTCTCAGAGGGTTGAGTCTCCAGTGTTGACGTGACCAAGGGCTGTTTTGGGTCAGCTGGGGCAGACCAGCTTTGAGCTGCAGAAGCTGCTCCTCCAGTGTATGAGTGAGATTGAAAGGAATGGAGTCAAAATTAATGTCCCTGGCACATCAAGCCATCTAAATAATCCAGCATATTGTGCTCTGATTGTGGTCATGTGCCAAGTGTCCCAAACTAATTACTTACACAACCCAAAGTTAGATATCAGCCTACCGAAAGTGGGCCAGACGGTGCCCTTGGGTGCTACTAATCCTCAGCTCTCAGGAATATACTTTATTGTGTTGGAAACTCTGAGCTCAACAAGATAACTCTAAAGCATCCCACACCTTCAGTAATAAAGATACGTTTTCCAAGCATTAGTCTCTGCAACAGAAGATTTACAGGTGGGAACTGTGTCCTGCCTTAGACATACAGCATGGAAACCAATCTATATCACTGGTGCCATGTCAAAATTGGAAATCTGGAGGATTTCTGCCCTTCCTCCCCCTTCTGTCCTCTCCAAACCATTAAGAATCAGAAGGCGAGAGCTGATCCTGTCTGAAAGCAGCAGCTGAAGCAGCACTGCAGACAGCGTCCTTTGCCCAGACAGAGGATCTACTGCTGCTGGAGACACAAAGACGGGCTGGAGAGACTTGCTGTGCTCCAGTGTCAGAGACCAGACGTGCACACCACAAGGAGAGGCTGCTGCATCTCAGGTTGCAAAAAACCAAGAATCTCTCAGAGTCTGTGTTGGGAATGACCTTTTGTCTGGAGCTGAACAAGATGGAAACATAAGGGGTTGTCCTCAGGGTCTGTGGGAGGCCTGGATTTCTCCTGCTCATCTGTCACCCAGTCCTCAGCTAACAAAAATCTATCCAGCCTTGTGCAGGCACCTGCACTCCCTGCACAGCTCCCAAACAGAGCCTTCATGATGCTGAAAATGGAAAATCATTTTCTGTAACAACAATGTTCCCACCCTGGGAATTTAAGGAACAAGCAAAATCCAACAAGGAAACTGCTACTGTAATGCTGATGTTCCAGTTGAAAGCTTGCACTAGGTGAGGAGCAGGACCTACATCAGATTCTCTCTGTTGCATTCAGCAGCCCCATTAATTCTAGTGGAAACTCTAAGTCTTTACCAGGTATTCTTTCTGTTTTACAATCCTGGGATATAGCTACAAATTAAAAAACAAGCAAACAAAAAAAAACCCAAACAATGAACCACCACTAAGAGCACTAATGCTTTGACTTTACTGTGTGGCTCCACAATTTCACGCTGAACTGAACACAACACAAATTAGCTCACTTTGTAGCACACCAGATTTCAGAACCTCAGTAAATTGATTCCAAATTCCTGAGATTACCAATTTGCTCCAGGACTGTATCTGCTAGAAAGGCTCTCCTGGCACCAGCAAGCACAAAATCCACTAAAATAGCTCAATACTAGATGGGTTCATGAACGTTTCAATAGCCGAAGTGTTACCATACAGAAGCACAAAGAGAGCAAACTGCTAATTTATTTTTTTCTTCTTCTACTTCTCTGACATTCTGGGAGAATTTTACCAGAGCTGAATGGAAAGCAAAGATAAAATACAGACAGACAAAAGGGATAAACAGGAACGAATATGTGATAAATAGGAGGAAAGTGGAAAATAAGTATGTGCGATTTTGGTGACCAAAATAAATCCTAGTGCAGGCATCATGGTGGTCGTCTGCTCAAAACACAAGTCCCTCAAAGCAAAGGACACATTCCAAGACATCTTTTGTGAGCTTACAACGATTCATCTAAACATTTGTACCAGCTTTTCTGGATCACAGAAGACAAATTCAAAACAGAACTGCAAAGTGAGACCTCAGCACTTCCACAACTCAGACAGCAACTGGTGTCTGTCACAGTAATTGCACCTACTGTCCTTGATTAGGAATCACAGAATGTTTTGGGTTGGAGGGGACCTCTAAAGGTCACCCTGTCCAACCCCCATGCACTGAGCAGGGACATCTTCAACTAGATCAGGTTGCTTAGAGCTGCATTCCAACCTGACCTTGAATGTTTCCAGGGATGGGGAATTGTATTTGAAACCTAGATAATGGCCAACATAGGATTTTTCAAAGAAAAAAAACCCTTCATCCTTTTTATTCTTTAACCTTAGATAGAGAGAACAGAAAATACAATTTCTGAGCACTGTGAGAAAATTCAATCCAGGCTGTGTAAAGAAGATTTCAAAGTTTGAGTAAGGACCTGTGTGCCTGGACCACTGGAAGAGAGAAAAAGGTGAGATGTGTGAGCAGGAAGGGGAATGGGAAGAGATGAAAAGCTTGCAGAAAGCCTGACCAGGAGGGCAAACGTTGGCCAAGTCCTGCCCTGTGGAGACAGATCTATATTCCCCTCCAAACAAGCAACCCCAGCTCTGTCTGCCACATGGAAAAGGCAGCTGCCTGGGGCTGTACAAAAGACATGAGAAATGGAGAGAGACTGATTTCTGTGTCTCCTCACACCTGTCCCTCAGCTCCATGCAGGCTCTGCTCTCCACAGTATAATACTTAGAGCTTCCCTGTATTACTTTTTGGCCACCCACTTCAAGAAAATGTGCTGTGCTTAATCCAGCATGACACGTTTGCTGGACTGACCAGATCTACCTGGGTGGGAAGGCTGACAGCTGAATTTTTCCTGCTCCCTATTCTTGGGTTAAATTTGGCTGCATGTTACAGGGTATGGACCATATGGACCAGCTACCAAACAGACAGAAAGACACCACCCAGGAAACCTGCACAAAACATTTTTTTTCACTTGAAAACATGCCAGCTAACAGATTCACTGTCTCAAACAAACTCGTCAAAACCTCACTGGCATCTGGATTGTGCCTTTGTATGCACCTATGGAGAGATGGAGCAAAATGGCCTCAACAGCCTTTAAGAGGCTGCTCACAAGGTGTGAACATGTGGGTATGTGTCACCCTTGGTGACAACCCCTCTGAGCTCCAGCAATGGAGACCTGTCATTTACCACATTTGATTGCTCCAAAAGAAAGTCCTACCAGCACATGATGTTCCAGGGGGTGATGTAATGGGAACTGATAATGTGGCATTTAGAGCAAATTGGCAACGGATAGCTAGAAACCCACACCTCTGCTTCACAGACACATAAAACTCTCATACACCAGTACTTATTTATACTGAGATTTGCTGCAGAGAAGCACACGCTACTCAGTTAAATTCAAGCCTTCATTCCACCGGAGCTGGTTTTATTTTGAAAGACTGTCACCAAGTGGCAGAGCTCCGAAGCGCTGGGGTCACACCACACTGCGGTGCTCGGAGAAGCACAGCCACAAACCCACCATCAGCTGAAGTGACACAATCCAAAAAATCGAGCATCCCAAGACACCCTGTGCATCTAAGCACACTGATGGAGATGTTGGGGTGGATCAGGCAACAAAAGCAAAATAAGCCATGAAAAAAAAAAAAATTACCTCAGAAGGAAGCTTCAAATGCTGTGAGGTTTGTTCTTTCAGTATAAAAACTGATAGATTTGGTTTCTGATTCTTTCCTTTGAAGCACAAAAATCACTAACAACAAAGTGCACTGATAGTATCTCATATGAAGCAGCCACCTTTGGGGGCTGGAGGCTCGCAAGGGAGGCCAACAAAGGATGTGGCTTGTTTAAAACAAAAAAAGGTAAAACACAGCCTCCCACTTTAATCTACAACTTGAGTCAAAGTGCAGTGTTTTATCCCTGACATCAAGTCATAGCAGTTATTTTTAACTCTTACACTTTGTGTTTTCACAGAGCACTCAAAAAGGCTGGTTTGAACAACACATACATGTACTCAGAGCAGGCATCTGGGGATTCACCTATTGATCCAGCCAGAGCCTGGCTGGCTGAGCTGTCAGCGCACGGCACCAGCATCATCCCCATGGGGACGGGCGGCTCCTCAGCTGCACCAGACACATCCCCATCCCAGCAGGAATTACAGGATCCATTTGTCTCATCCCATACCTGTAAATCGTCATCTGCAATGCAACAGGAGCCGGGCTGTGCTTTTTGTTACTGCTCTGAGCAAAAAGCCAGTTTCTCTTTTAAATCACATGTTGTCTTAATTCATTTGAAGTGGTTGACTTCTCTAGACATAGAATCATAGAATACCAGGTTGGAAGAGATCTCAAGGATCATCCAGTCCAACCTTTCAAGGTGAAAATATAGTTTAAATGAGATGGCCCAGCACCCTGTCAAGATGAATCTTAAAACTGCGCAATGTAGGGGAACCCACCAGTTCCCTTGGGAGATAATTCCATAACTGAAGGTAAGGATGGACAAGGGTAATTCCAGGTGTCACCAAGATTTACATCAGCTACAACCAATCTTTGCGTGTCATTGCTGGATACAGACCAGCAGAGCACACGGACAACTGGCTGTCAGTGCTTTCAAAGAGCTTTGACACACCACAGCTAAAGCTAAATCAGCTCTCCAGGTCTAAACTTTCACCAAATGAAGCTTGTGGAAATAATTCTGGGCCTGCTTTCCTATTAGAGACTTGCCTTGTAATTTGTCTGGGGAGTAAATCAAGTTAGTTTATAGGGAAATTCCTTTGCACTCTCCACTTACTACCCAGAAATCTGTAACAGTGTTAAGGACTTGGGAAGATTTTTCAAGAGTAAATTGGAAATAGTGACTTTCTTGCAAGCTTCTCACTACATAGCTGATGTTTATTTAGTAGGGTCTTCTCTCAAATCAGCAAAGTTTCTCATGCCTGAGACGTTAGAGAAATTTGATAGATTTCAATGTTCTGCTGCAGGCTGTAAGACCCAGCTGCAATTGGTCTGGGTGGCTGAGGATGAATGTTCTCCGGCTGCCTGGAGGAGAGGGGATCCTGGCAGCACATGAAGGATTTGCACTGAACACCACAAAGAGAAGACGGTGCCACATTCCTTCTGCAACTGACAGTCTAGTTAGAAACGGTGTCGCTTGAGAGGAGAACAAACATGTAAACCAGAGTCTCCACACTTCAGCTGTAGCTGTAGCTGCACAACACAATTTGAGAAACACCATCTGCTGCACTATGGCACTACCTGTTAAAGCACCAACACACCTTCATCCCAGCACAGCAGGACCAAGCTCCCAGCACAGGCTGACAGCTCCCACCACATGCTGTCCCTCAGCCGCTTCCAGCACCGAGCCAGCTGGCACATCCACAGGGACACGCTGCCCTGGCCAGGCATGTACCCACCAAACCCACATACAGAGGCACCAACCCCAACATGGACTTCTGTGGCTCCAGGAGGTTGTGTGCCCCAAGAAACACAACCCATGAAACAGTGAGATGGCAATAATTTCACTTAATTGCTCTACTCTAGATGACAATAATGATGCTAAAGAAACAGCCGCCAGCCACTCCCTGAAATAACCAATCATTTCCACCACCCTACTTGTCTCTCAAAGAAAAAAAATCCCTTTGCCACAGCAAACTGATCTGGAAGCTTTACAGCTCCTGGAGGAAATCTTGCATCACGCCTAGAGACCTTTAGAAAAGCACTGGCAGCAAAATAAATTATTTACAGCACTATTTCTGACAATACAATCTCCATAAATGATACAAGATTGAAGGGTTTAAAAATGAGTGCTTGTGGCATGGGGCCCAAGTATGTGTCTACTAGAAATATTGATTAACTCCATTTCCAGACTCTGTAAACAGTCTGATGAAAAGGAAAACTGAAAAAAATATTACTTTTTTTTTCCCCTTTGCTGTAATGTAGAACAGAGCAATCATTTCACCCATTCAAACTAAGCCAAATTAAAGCAGTTTTGGATATTTACAGAATTATTTTCTCTTTAAAACAATCCAGTCGACATGTTGTTTACCTGATTCTAATTCATTACTTATTTCATTTCCCCAGAACAACTTAAGTCAGTCGAGGCTTCTGGCTTCCAGCAAGGTTCCTGCTGTTTACTTGGGTTTTCCAGCTGGGTTGAATGATATGCAAAAAGGTCTGAGGACTTGCTGGAGGTCACACAGAGGAAAGTCAGTTGGCTCCGCCAGCGTAATGGCCCTGCACTTTTACAGCTCCCAGGACTTTGCTCTAAGCACCAGGCTAACCTCATCAGAAGATGCTAAATCTGTTCTCAACATTTCAAACAGTCCCAGATTCTTAGGAAAAGGCACTTCCCTCCATAAAGAGCCTGAAGCAACCCTGCTAAAGGGCGTGATGAGAACCTGAAGGCACCAAAGGCACGTGCTCACAATTAGAAGATTCGATGGAAACTGCTCACGTGAGGCTTTCCACTTTCAACAGCAGAATTTTCAAACGTATTTTGGCACGCCATTTAGAAGAAAGGGAACTCCAGGGGATGTTTAAATAAAGTCTGCCTAAATATTTTGTTTAAGGAAACTATTTTAATTTTGGCTCGAATTTATAGGGCAAAACATCCTAGGCAATCCACAACGGCCATCAGTCTCCAACTCATCCCAAGCTGGACTTTCCACATGGCCAAGGACGAACCATTGCAGTCTCAATGCCCCAGTTTCTGCAGAGATCCAAGGAAGATGAGGAGTGCTCACTCAGGTTCTCCCACTCCTACAATTCCATCAGGACAAACCAGGGCTCAGGAGTGTACTTTTTGGATGGGCTGCAGAGCTTTTGATTTGTGGGGTTTTGTTCTGTTTCCCCAGAGCAGCACCAGGGACACGTACCACTTGAAGAGCAATTTACCTCCCTTGCACCGCTGCAAACATGCTTGACATAAACAAAACCCCTTGAAACTCCAATGTGACAAAAGCAAGGGCTGCAAACTTCTATTTAAACACAGCACTGACACTAAGATAGATTAGCAACGATATTTTGGAGAAAAGGCATTTCTGCTAGTAATTCAACACCCACTGCCATTCATCAGGGCACGAGCATTACAATATATCCTCTAAGAACTGCAGGGCCCTCCAGCAAACCACTTTCCCACTTGCCACTTCACCCCAACAGGCCTCCTGCCCTTCTCCATTTATGCTTCTGTCACCCAAGAAACACTCCTTTTCACTTCCAAGCTCTTCAAATTCATGCCCTGATGTTCCTCAGCTCCTCTTCTATCCCAGAATAATTCAGGCAATTGTCACTTCTGAGATCTGATCAGCCAACTCAGCTCTTCTAATGCCCTTTGGTTCTTCAGCCCTTTTTTTTGCTCTTCCATTGCACCAATATTGCAGCAGCTTCCATATCTCTTTATTCTTCTTTAAACTTTCTCCTTCTTTTAAACCTTCACAGTTTAGTCTCTCTGTTTTCTTTCGGTGTTACTGACTCTATGCTCCTAATGGACATCCCCAATTAAACCTTAATTATGTCTCATACCAACAGCTGTCCTCAGACTGATGAGCACACCCTAGAAGAAAACCCAATGCAAAAGGTCTTGTCTGTCTGACATGTTGCTACAGTCCAAAAGTCACATGTAAATGCGCATAACCCATTATCTGACACTTACTCCAACATTACGGATTTCTTTTTGTTTAAATTATTTCAGAAGAGGTTACCCTCCCCTTAACAAGGATAAGCATCTTCTCATAGTGGGGTTGCACAGGTCTAAAGCTTGGCAAGCCACCAGAGGTACAGTTGGCTATTTTCTTCCACTTAAATAAAATTTAATATCAAGAACTGCCTCAACCAGGCAGTTATCGGGTGTTCTCCACCTCTCCTGCTACACAAGCTCTCTGTTGCTGGGGCAGCAATGCTGGCTGGCTGGTTTAGCCAACCTGGTACACACCAGGCACAGGATGAGAGTCTTTTCTACATGCCAGCCCCTCTTGTCACAGCATTTCTGTTGTGCCATGGTGGGCTCAGACCCAGAGCAGACCTCCAGCCACCAAGCAAACAGTTAAGCATGCCTCAGCTCTGGCTCTACCATGAAGCAGTCATGCTGCTGGGGTTACCACGGTTCTCCAGCCTGACCATGAACCAGCCAGGACAGGGGGTGGGGATGGAGAGGCCAAGTTATGCCAGGAATGAGCCTGGGGAATGCAGCAGAGGTCACATTGCAGAGCGGGTACCAACACATGCCGCTCGTTCCAGCCCCTGGCTGCTGGAGCTCCTGGATGGAGGCTCTCCCAAAGCCTGGGAAACGCGCAGTGGGCGATGACCTGCACCCACTGTATCTTCATCCTGCTTAGCATATGCCAAATACAATAAGATGCATTAAGTCAAGTCTTTGCTCTACCCAGCACATGATGTGACTGGCAGAAGAACTTTTTCCCCCATTCAATGCTGCTGATAGGATGTAATTCTGTTCATCCCTTTAGCCTTAGCCAAATATTTATGTCAAGCTGGGAAAAAAATGCCAGGCACAGAGCAGAGGGCGGAGGGAAAGCAATCTAGAGAAGGCTTATAAACCAATTTCAGCACAGAAAGCACTTCTTACCTCTGCCCAGGCATACTCAGATTAACATTAAGGTCGCTATGTTGGCCGTTCCTTTTTTTAATTAACCTTCAACAGGTTACACAGCCAAAGACCACGCTATTAGATAATCAATAAACCTGGCACTAATTCCATATCCACAATGCAAATATTTTACCAGGTTAAGATAAAACCTCAATTGCTTGTTACACGCAGCAACTACCTGCTAGTAGGGGACAGACAGACCCTAAAGTACTAATGCTGGCACGTACTCGCAGGTACTCATGCACATCACCCAGCATGCCTGAACCACATTCGATTTTTCAGTCCCATTGCTGCTCCCAGGCAGGGATCTAGCACGTCCATCACTTCTACCACTTACCCAGTTCTGGCTGAATGAAAAAATTCATTATTCATTTAATTTTAAGTAACAGCCAAAGGCCCCAATCAGCAGCAGAGTGCCCCAGCGCTGTGCTAACATGGATGAGGAACAGCTTCTCTCTGATGCAGTGGTCTCAGTGCTGTAGTTCTTGGGTTAAGAATATGCCATCACTTTCTTAAGGGATTTAAAGCAGAAACAAAGCCATAAATTATTTTCTAATTGCTTAGCAGTGAACAAAGGCAGAAAATGACCTGCTGCGTCCCAGCTCTTCCAAAGGCACACGTGAATAAACAGGACTGCTGGAAGTCTAACAAACCAACAACCCATCCCAGGGAGCACAAAGAGGAATGTTTGCCTAAACACTGCCTTTCAGCAAGGCTGTAATCAGAGAAAAAAAACATGGATGATAAGAAAGATTCCTGGTGGTTCTGGCACAGTGATTCTTTTCTACGTAATCAGGAAAGTTTGGAAACATTTGAATATGCTGTTTTGCTGGCATCCTTTCAAAAAAAGAAAAAAAACAAATGGCTGTAGTTCAAACAGCAAACAAGGCCCCAGATCAGTTACTAAACCAAAGTGTTATGATTTCACAGGAAAAAAACAGCACATGTCTTCACATTTTCTGCACTGCGAATGAAGATACAAAGGAAGCCTGTACAGATACCTGGTAGAAGCCTGCCCCCAGGACAGGGGTATAATTATTACAAGCTAAAATAATCAACTTGCTTTTATCAAGGAGTCAAACAAAAGAGCAGAGAGGGGAGCTCCAGCTGCATATCTCAGCAGGGACTGGACTGGGCAACCTGACACCATCAGATTCTAGGGCCTGAACATCAGCCCTCCTGTCATGAGCACTCAGTAGGTCCAGATTCGATGACTTTGAAAGTGGTCCATGAGTCCTACTAGGTTTGCAGGAAGTCACACCAGCTTGCATTTTCTAAAGTGATTAAACATAGAGGCAGAAACATCATGAAAATAGGAAAAACGGGAACAGTAAGAATACCAGTGGGAAACAACAAGAGAAGAAGATAAACTGTCCTCCTTTCTAGAGAAGCATGAAGATCTCACTTTAAAGCTTCTCACAGCTATGGGAGTATCATTTCAAAATCCTACCAAAGGGCCACACGTGCTGAGCAAATGATGCTCTCCTCACAAGAGGATGAGTCCAATAAATATTGTCTCTGAAAACCTTCCAAGCACGAGGTGCTCCTGCACTGTACGTACATCAGCTCTCCCTAGAGGCAACTGCCTGGAAAGGATTTTGCCTTGGTACAACTTATCTGTGCAAGGGAGAGGAGGGAGAGGAGGCACAGTCTGTGCAGACAGGGTTGGGGCTTTAGCACAAGTTAATACTGTTTATCCAAACTAGGCCAACAGAGGTAGCTGTGGAATACAATGAGGTTGTGATGGAAAGAAACTCACTGCCTGAACTTTGAAGCCCCAAACCAGCACTAAGCCAAC
The DNA here is from genome assembly GCA_013401335.1 of Brachypteracias leptosomus. Taxonomy (NCBI): domain Eukaryota; kingdom Metazoa; phylum Chordata; class Aves; order Coraciiformes; family Brachypteraciidae; genus Brachypteracias; species Brachypteracias leptosomus. Next base: position 20,432 of record VYZX01002231.1, on the reverse strand, counting down.
AATTCATTAGGCTTTTTTTCCTGAAACTGGGAGGGGGAGAAGAAGAAATATCTACTGGAACACAAGTTAAATCACCCAGCAGGTACTTCTCAGATGCCTGGGAATAAAACATAGTGCCAGGCATTATTAATGTTTATTACGTAGCTCTGTTACACCACAGTTTATCACCAGCTATCTTCAACGAGCTCGAAACCAATGCCTAAATTAGCCTGGAGTTTTCCAGAAAATAAAAAACATGGGTGCACAGCCTGAAGGAGATCTCGCTGGGCTAAGCTGTGCCATTACTCCAGCAATTGAAGTCTGCAGGCTGGTGAACTGCTGATTTACACCCACAAATCCCCCAAAATGCCTCTACATGCAAGAGCGTAGCAGTGAAAGGAGCCGTAATGCACAACCCCTTTCATTAGTCATGTTGACAAATCAGAAATTACTCGAGATATCTTAATTACAAAGCCCAAAATTCACTTTCATAGCTCACCAGGAGTAGTGGGAAGGGAATCAATCCTTCAAGGAAAGGAATGAGCTGGTTCAAGTTGTTAGGGATGGTAAAGTTGATAAAAACATTTTAATGAATCACCCTTTAGATTAAGAGTTTTTTTCTATATTGTTATTTTATTTTCAAGATGCTTGTTATCCCATAACAACTAAAATTAAAGTATGAACCTGAATTTCCCCACTAGTACCCAACAGAACCCCTATAACCCAAGTTATTAAACCAACAGTTGCAGCACATTTAAGAGCTCTTACATAATAGCCCTATTGAAAGCAGTTCTGGGAGGACAACTCTGTCTGGTGACCCCAGGCAGATGTGGCTACATTTGCCTGAAATGTAGAAGTCTGTCATAAAAAGGTGTTTTGTCCAGGAGGCAGAGAAACTTCCCCCCAACCACAACCCCCCCAGGAGAAACCCTTCATCAGTCAGTTCTGCAACGTCAGCACTTTAAGGCATGAACCAGCAGCAGGGAAGCCTGCTCAAGGCTCCCCAGAGCAAGCAGGGATTCCACCAGCTGCCCAGGAAAGACCTAATATAAGCTGTAAAACTAATTTCATCTTCAAACAGGGAGGCTGCACCTCTCTATCTCTCTCTCTAATTGAGCAGGATAGCAAGCCGTCGGGACAGCAGCGGAAATCTGCTCTTCTCCTCTGCCGGAGAAAGGTAATGACATGATGGCAAAGTGTTTTTATCAGTTCCCCAGACTGCAAGAGCCCACTAAGCACCATTCATCAGGAGGAGAAAGGACCAGGAGAACAATCAGAAATCCATTAGCAAGCTGCCACTCGCCTCTCCGGCTGCCCGAGCTCCCGATCAAGTGTCGGGGCACCGAATGGCTTCTATTACTTGAGAGGAGGAAAGGATCAGAGAATTGTTTCAAACCAATAAAGATATTACAATTTTTAGCTTTTATTAGCACGAGGGCAACCATTTGCAATTTACTTTGTCCCTTTAAGTTTCTCAAATTGGGACAAAAGCTTCCAGCATCATTAAAATGAAGAGATCTGCTCCAGTACCACCAGCTCAGAGCACAAGGGAAGCAGTGGGGAGGGAAGGAAAAGCTGGAGATGGAGGTAGGGCTGCTCGCTGGGTGTTTAATGCTCTGCTGCCTGCATTCAGAAGCCAGGGCTCAACTGTAAAATATTGCAAACTTGCAAGAAAACAGCAAGAATTACCAACACTGCTATTTACTAGCAAGGGAGTGACCCCAGAAAAGCACACGAGCTGATCAGCAGTATTTCACCCTGTTTCTTTGCTGAGCTGCAGGCTTGTTTCTGCTCTAAGTAACATGTCGTTGTCCATGTATCACAGAGACAGATCCAAACCCAACCTCTTCTATCAAAACCCTCCCCTCTCCCAGTTACTTCTTCTAGGGTGTAAGGTGATCAGGCCATTGAAAAAGCAATGCAAATAACCAGGTTCATATCTACATCTGCACATTCCAAACAAATGTCTGTACCATTTCTCTCCAATGTTATTTACACTGTGTCTGAAAGCTATTAGCCAAGCTATTATCTGGCACAAAGACTGGAATAAGATATTGTGAGCATATTAGAAGCATTTTGCATATTGAAATGATTTGTGCAGATTCGTTTCATTCATATACTGTTGATGCTTAAAATATAATGAAGAATTTAAAACAGGAAACTTGCATATGTGCCTGAAGTAGGGAAAAGATAATCACAGTTTTTAAAAAATCAGGAATTCTCCAGTGCAAGGATTTCCAACTGCAAACTGATTCTCATTATCTTTCAACTGCCAAAAAAACAAATTAAAATATCAATCAAATGTAGCGATCCAGCTAAAAGTCTTAAACTGCATCTTCGGTTCAATAACAGCAATTATTGTGTCATTGTTCCCAACTCGTTGAGCTCCTCAAATGAGATCAGAAATGACTACCGAGAGAAAAAACAAACACCACGAAAACTCAACAAAAGTCTGTCATCCACAATACCTGAATGACATCTAAGTCACGATATTTTTACCTCTAAAACATTTAAGAGTGAAATGAAATTAAGGCTGTCAGCATTTCCCTTAGGAAACGCCGGCCGCGGAGACGACTGCACAGTCCTTGCATTGTTTATTTACTAGAATGTTTCTATTTTCCAAGTAGAAATCCATCTGAAGCTCTGAAGTGTGCTGAAATAATGTGGCACTATCAGACCCTTGAGCACTAAAGGCTACTGAGCAAGGCTGAGATGCTCCAACTGATGCTGGAAGTGCAGCGTGTGTGCAGGGTTTGTTTTAAACTGGTGTGCCCAGTTCTCACAATTTACACACAGGAGCAGACCGGTAGGACAGTGTCTAGTGTCCTCTTAAAGCTCTGTTTATTTTCCAAGACAAGAGGATGTGTGTATCCAGCTAAGCACCCTCACAACTTAAGAGCACTTTAATCCACATGAGTCCCAGCAACTTTCCTTCATCTGCCCAGATCAGACCATACACATGGACATTAAGACACTGTAGTGGAAGGGACTAGAGCTAGTGGCAGAACTCTTCAGCTGCTCCACAGGCTGTAACACGCAGCTCTGGGTCTACCAGCAGTCCTGGTGCTCTACAATTTGAGGTCTCTAAGCACTGGTGAGGTCACAGCTTGAGTACTGTGTTCAGGCTTGGGTGCTGTAGTATAACAGAGACATTGAGCTGCTGGAGTAGGTCCAGAGAAGGGCAACCAAGCTGGTGAGGAGTCTGGAGAACACCTCTTATGAGGAATGGCTGAGGCAACTCGGACTGTTTAGTCTAGAGAAGAGAAGGCTGAGGGGAGACCTTATTGCTCTCTACAACTACCTGAAAGGAGGCTGTAGAGAGGTGAGTGTTGGTCTCTTCTTCCAAGTAACTAGAGATAGGATGAGAAGAAATGGCCTCAAACGGCACCAGGGAGGTTTAGGTTGGATATTGGGAAAAAATTATTTACTGAAAGAGTGGTCAGGCACTGGAACAGGCTGCCCAGGGAGGTGGTGGAGGCACCATCCCTGGGGGTGCTCAAAAAAAAGGGTGTAGATGCGGCTCTTCAGGACATTTAGTGAGCATGACAGTGTTGGGTTGACAGTTGGACTTGATGATCTTACAGGTCTTTTCCAACCTTAATGATTCTATGGTTCCCTTCTAAGCAAACTGCTTCCAATGGTACCTGCTAAGCTCTCTTTGCTTCAGAAAAACCATTTAGGGGTTATTTAGACTCTGATCCCTCATATACCAACTGTCAGCTGGGAGTGAATCTTCTTTAACACAGAAATAAAGAACCAATGGAGGAGGGTTTGCTTATTAGTCACAGGTCTTGGCTGTCCATGTAACCTAGCCTGGTGGGGATCAACCATCACTAGCATTAAAGACCGTGGTGTGGTTGATACCAGATGAGATGAGCTATTAGTTATGGCCCAGTTCCTCCGAGACAGATGTCCTCGCTGCAATCTGTAAGCACAGCCATTAGCCTCAATGACAGCATCAGCAGCTGGGGAAGTGGGCAGCACAGACCAAAAAGCCCTTTCTCTCCCTAAAAAGCCCCCAACCTTTCCACCAGGCACCCCAGCCGAGTGTTTACTGTCACTGATCTTCTGAACCGGGGACTCTTCTCTCAGGGGTCTCAAACCAGCACCTTTTGAAGTGCTACATTCATGTAAATAAGTCGTTTTTTTAAGAACAAATTAGTTGAGCATATTCTATGAAGTTATTTCATTTGTTTTTGCTCCTGTTCATTTATTCCAATCTGCTGCACCTTCCCTTGGAGAGGTTATTAAACGCTCTGCTAATGGCCGCCAGCACTCATTTAATTCTTCTTAATGAATGTATGAGTGAGTAGCGGAAGCTATTATGTAGGGCTTAATAAAGGGCGGGAAGGAATTTCCTAAAATTTATTGCCACAGGCTGCTGCTTGAAGATAAAATAAATGGTAATTGCTTGGAACAGGAAAAAGAAGGATGATAAAAAGTCCCTAGACATGAGGTAAAAAAAAATACCAAGTGCTAGGAACCAAAATCTCAAAGCTCAAAGGATCTCAAAAGCAAGATGGCCTCCTCCTGGCTTTTAGCTTTTGTAATCCCTAAGATGCTTTCTTTGAACATGGATACACTGAAGGATGGACTCTATCTCAGCTGGAAGGATTATTTTACAACACTAGAAAAACAACCATTCATATATATATATTAAAAAATTGCATTAATTCAGACAGCATCTTATGAAAATATTCTTTGCAGAAAAGGGACAACATGGTAAAAATGGAAGGACAATGTTTTTGGACTCTTGAGTCCAGCAGTACAATCTTTCCTAAAGTACAGGGTCTATGGTATGAAGGAGATATATAACATTTGGCCACAATTATGTTTCTTCTTTCTGTTTCAGTCAGGGCTGATGGAAGAAGGGAGACTGCCGAGAGGTGGACCTGTGCGTTGTTTCTTCAATTTCTGCTACTATTTGTTAAAATAAATAAAAATCAGCAGCTGAATGAGAAAGAAAGTGCCTGGACTGGAAGACGTGAGTGTCTGTTCTGCACCAAAGTGCTGCAGTCACACCGACAGCCTCCCAGCAATCTCCAGGTCAGACCTCAACAACTGGTGAGAACAAAGTGGGAATCAAAGACTCATTCCATGTCGGCACAATCTAAGAGAAAAATACAGGTTTTCAAAACAAAGCTTTTTATTAGAAGGCACAACAGTCTCCTGTCCACATAATCCTTCAGGCTTCACTCAGATGGTATGATCCAGTCATACAGATGAGTTTGGGTAAAAACTTTGATCAGTCTCATCAAGAAAGCTGAAAAGCCAGTTTCCCAAGAACAGGTCTGATTTTTTTGTTGTTTCCACTAAGCTGCTGGAGGCAATATTTTGCACATTAGAGACTGCCAAAGTATTGACTAAAATAGACTATTCACAAGTTATATGAACTTGTACGTACGTTTAATTACAGAAGCAGCAATCTGAGATTGCAGCACTCTTGTGATTAAAGCAATAGCTCAAGAGTTCCAGGCTGCGGTGGGAGGGGAGAGCTGGGATGTCTGCACGTCGGCTCCTCCAAGTGCCAACGGCTTCTCAAGTCCTGCTGCCCCAAAAAGGCACCGCCAGTCGCTAAGCACCATCTTCCCAAAATGCAGCAGGAAGGAACAACTACGCAGAACTATAGAAAGAAGATGTCAAAATAGCAAATTGAGTGGGCAAGGCATTGATTTCCCTGTACATAAAGGGGCAGAAAGAAAGAAAGACAATTTTCAATAGCAAGCTAATACATCCGAGAGCTTAAAAGTTGACCCAAGAAGAAAAACAAGATTAAGTTTGCTCTTTTCTGCTGCTTAGGGCAGACAAAGCCCCTCTCAGAAAACCACCATTTTTCATGCCAGCTTTGACCATCTTAAAACCAGAAAAAAAGAGGATAAAATCCAATTTTTCTTTCTTAAATCCTTGGCAGGTCACCTGCAATTGCAGGCCAACAGCTTTTCTAGCAGGCAGCAAGAAATTATTAGGTTTTTTCCTAAACAAGGATTTCAGTTCCTCCAGCTCAACAGCAGGATTTTCATAGTCCGATGGAACACAAAGTGATCAGCCAACCTGCAAGAGCATCCAATTTGAAGATGGACAGTTGCTTCTCCAAGAGAGAAAGCAACAATTGGATAGAGACATATACACACATACAAAAAAAAAAAAAATCAAAACAAAAATCAGCTTTAGCACACTGGAAGATAAAAGGTGAGCAGCTACAAGATGAGTGCGAAATGTCCAGGGATATACACAGGACAAGTGGCTACCGGGTAGGCATCTACTGGAGAGTGTGACACCAGAAGAGTTTCACCTTTCCCCATCCTGATGAAAAAAATCAAAGTAAAATGAATGTGCAGAGCACTGTGTATCAGCACTACTCCTGCACAAATAGCAGCGCTTCTAATTTAAACCAAACACAAATTATCTCCATCCCTGAGTACCTCCAGGCACTTCCACCCTGTTCTTTACCCTCTAACACCCCTATGAAGAAGCCTCATTACCTATTTATATGGGCTTATAGAGCAAGAAGTTGCAGCTTTACCATGATAAATAACATAAAGACAAAGGATCTGTTTTAACTCGGGAACACACCAAGCAGGTACCTGTTAACCCCCCGTGATGCACACGCTGTTCCCTGCTGCATTCATTTGCCTCAAAGCTGGTGCATCCCTGGAATCCCTCCCTACACAAAACTCAATTACCCAGCCACAAAATTTTGCTTATCTAAGGACAATCCTCGCACTGAGGGGAAATAATTGGAAATGAAAAAAAGCCCCTCAATTATTCTTTCAAACATCACACTAGCTGATGTCAGGCATAAGGAAAAAGCTGCGCTTTTTTTTTTCTGGTTTTATTGGTTTGGGTTTGGTAGGAAGAGTTTTCATTTCTACTGTGTGCAAGAGCCAGATGTGGGAGGAGAAGCGTAGGTGGCATAAGGGAAAGTAGGAACGAAGGTCCTTGTTGCGGTTTATCTGTGGTACACTACGTTTCAAAATAACAGGAGCTCTGTCATCCAGGCTGGCTGGTAACCGCCCCCGCAGCAGGAAGCGGTGGAAGAGCCTGGAGAAGCCATGCACATTGCCACCGTCCTCCTCCCCCCGACCCTCTTATCTGCTTTTACTTGTGCTTCTCATAAAACACCCCCAGGCCAACCCCCGGCAAGGCCGGCTCCTCAAGCCAGACCTTTCAGAAAATGGTCCAGGTGTGATCCCAGGCTAAAAGCAATTCTCTCTCCACAACAACAAGTGCAGAATGCTCAGATTGATGCATTATCCTCTGAAATCCAGAGCTGGGATGGGTGATTAGTACTCGAGAGGAGCTGGAGGTGCTGCGTGGTGTGAGAAGATGAATACAGACAGCTGCCAGCACCAACATCCCTGGCTCTGGTGGGGCTTCATTGAGGTGGGTTCCACATTCATCCAACTCCCCTACACAGCTGGCCCTACAGTGACAGTTTCAGGGTGTGGGTGCACTGATAGAACTTCTTAGCAAGAGCTCGCCTACAGACCACCTTCCCCCTCACCCTCTTTCATAGCACTTTGCCTAAAGTATTACACTCCAAGATTTTTTTTTAAAAAACACTTTTTTGATGGAGAGAGAGGAGCAAGGGAAAGCTCCCAACCTACTCTGTCCCAGTTTGTTGTAGTCTAAAGAAACCAGTTTGTTCAGCTTTGTATTCAGCATCCTTGTGATAATAATTTTTAATTGTACTGCGTATCTGAAACCATTTTAAATAAAACAATTTCTTTACAGGTCAGGAATGCACCCTGCAAATACCTCTTCAATGCATCGTCCCTTAAGTGAGATCTCACCCTCCCAAGGAGGCTGCAAAGCTCTCATGGACTCATCCTTTATGCACGCTACGGATATGACCACAACACACACCGAGGCAAGGATAAAGAGAACTCAAATCCAAGTGTGATTGTGTAAGACTGTAGTAAAGAGGTCTCTGAGGTAGAGGAGAGCACCTTTACTTGCATGGTGTTAGTTTGACTTCTAAAAATTTTAGAAGTAGTACATTTTTAAAATTCAGCTGCTAGCAATTCCAATTTGAGAATCATAAAAAGTACTTCATTAATAATTGAAACATGAAACGCCTGTCTGATTCGCTCCAGCCCTCAGTCCCCCTCCCCAAAGGGCTCAATTTGCCTTAGGGGAGCATTTCACAAGCAGCACATCAACTTTCTGAAATACAACTTCAGCAGATGAAAGCCTCGTAACCACAGAAGAGCTGCCGTCCTTCTAATTCTGGAATCAAAAACCGGTGACATCCAAGGAGCTATTTAAACTCATTTAAAGGTAGAACGGCCAAAATATTTCAGCACAACCAAGCACTTCAGATACCACATGGCACAGTTGTTTCAGATGCAGCTCCCCAGCAATCTCCCCACCTCAGCCACAACATCCACCCTTTATCAACCAGCAGACAGCGTTCCACCAACACTGCCATGACTCACCAGGACCAGGGTGACGAGGCACCCCCAACACCGGGTGATTCAAGACTATCTGGTGGCCATGAAACGTGTTTCATACCAGGAGCTCCAGATCATCAGGTTCTGAAGTCCAGCTGAAGCCCACCATTTCCTAATTAGGAAATGTTGCTGGTGGAGATGGCTGAGCTGGAAAGCATCTGAACTCTTGGTGTCTGCAGCTTTCACCTTGATGTCCTTATTGCTGCTGTAGTTATGTGGGACTAAATGATGTGAACATGGCCAATAAGCTGCAACATTCACTTTTCTAGGGAAAAGTAACCTAAGTTATCAAATTAGAACAAAGACCTCACTGGCTTTGTGCTACTTATTCCAGCGAGTGCAATGCAAATATTTCATGTTAATGTTTCATGCTTCTTTACCGGACACTAACTGCAGCATTGATTGCTATTTTCATCTAATGTTCTTCAAATCCTGTGTTTTAACCCACAACTACAAAGCCACAGTGCTGCCCAGGGCAGCTCCCTGTTAATCTCAGGAGAGGTCTGCTTAGCAACATCACAGCAGGTCCTCAGTGAAATGCCAGGCAGCACCTTTGCCCTGCAGAGACAAAACTGCCATAACCGAAACAATTATATTAGCAACTAAAGCTCGTATTTGCCTCCAAAAGTCCAACCTTTATCATCCTAATTCATCCTTTTGCTTGGCTCAAAATGTTACCTTCTTATTGAAGAGGTGTTATTAGCTCTGTGCGTTTTGCTAATCAGTGAGAGCCTTTAGGATTTGACCCTCTTCAGACCTGTCACTGCAGCAGTTCCAGGATGAGCTCCTAGAACATGTTTGGAAGTTGTACTTGGTGGGCAATACAGAACACTCAACACATCTGGCATGTACCTGTTGTCATGCAAAGCCTCACTGTATACACACTCTACAGCAAGGGCAAAACAAAAAGCACCAGTAATTCTTGCAGCGAGCTCTAATTAGACTGAAGTTTCCCCAATAGGGTTTTTTTTTCCTAATGACATGGAATGTGAAGGGTTGAGCAACATTTAGACTGTCTTGTGTGATTACCCCATAATAATAATTACTACTTAATACCTGAAACATGATAGCACCCTGACATCCAAAGCTCTGTATGGGAAGCACTGTTTAGACATAACAGACAATTCACAGAACCCAAAGAAACTGCAGCTTCTATATGAACATCAATAGTATCAAATGATGGGAAAAGCTTTGTCTGCCCTCCAGTTAATTTCCAGTAAAGGACATCTATTTTGTATTAAATAGCTGCACATTTGGAAAAAAAATGTATATAACAAACACATTTAGTGCAATCCATCAATAGTCTTAAGAGAAGTACATGCTTGATTGCAGAGAAATTTACTTCTTATGCATCAAGTTAAATATATTTAAGAATAAATAGCAGCTTGGCATTAATTCAGTGTTTTTCACTTGAGCTTTCCCAAGTTATTTGCAAACATTAGGTGTAGCCAGACAACAATAGCTCTAATAGCTGTTCCAGTAATTCTGGCTAAACTGGAATGTACCTTTTAAATGAACATTTTGTGTTGTCAGATTTACAGAGGATATGAAGAGAGCTTAGACCTAATAAAAATAATAAAAACCCATTCAAGCATAAATATTTGTAGCTTAAACTGTTTTGCTAGATGCATTAAATCTTCTTCATTATTATAAAATTCTCCCACCCAAAAGAGATTTGACCAAAATAGAATATTACTAGATTACAGCTTGGCTTTTGTTAGCATTGTTATGACTTCATAAAAGTTTAACTCCACAATTAGCTTTGTGATAGCAATTCTGACACTTAGACAACACCAACTGTGTAAATAACTGTAACAGGCCAAATATTGTTTTCAGTTATTCCCTGAGCATCCTCGCCAGGGAAAGCTCACATGCTTAGAAAAGCTGGACACAATGCTACAAGAGGATTTACAGAACCAATTTCTATACTGAAAGGACCACACAATTTAATATATTAAAAAAATAAATATATAATTTTTAAAAGCGAGTGTGGCATAACAAAAGAGGTAGGTGAATGAGATCAAATGCAGAGGACAGCAATAAGTGAAAAAAAGAATACAGCACTGAAAACTACATCTGTTGTTTTAAAAAACTGAAGAATGGGTTGAAATGGAGCTTGAGAAGGTGAGGGAGCAAGATTTTCCCATTAACAGCAAAAGCAAACATCACCTACCAACCTCTTTTTCATCAGCAAGCAAGCTGGGAAAGATTATAGGCTCTAAAAGTAACTAAAAAGACTTGACAGGCACTATTCCTGAAATTCACGGTTGTCACTTCTCACCCTGGTTCTTGCCATTAGCTTTTGCTCATTTCTAAGACACTTCCCACTGCAGGGGTTTGCTTTAACCAGAGCAAGTTATTAAAAAGATTCAAAGAAGACACCTGGTGGCCAGTGCATCAAATGACAGTTCAATTTCTCAAGGTTTATTATAAAGATATCACAAGAATCCAAGTGAAAACACTCGGGTTTACTGCCTAACAGCCTTGCTGATAATTCACTGTGGTCATGTCAGAAAGAGAAGCAAAGAACTCAGGAACTGCCCTTCACCAGTGATATTAAATGAGACAGCACCTAAAAAGTGGCTTTTGAAATTGAGTAACTTCAACAGGAATGAAATACCAAACATGTCCTGAAAGCCTAAACACTTTCCTATTTAAAGTTTCCACATCCTCATTCTGCTACCATTCACATATCCAGCATCTGGAAAAACAACTTGGTTTGCTGTGGGAACACACACCAAAATAAAAAGGCCATGAAGAAGCCATCAGTTATGTCAGGTACAGATTGGCAGCTGATCAGCTCATTGGGCTCATTGCAACAACCTCATGTTGACGTGTGTTGGTAAATTCTGGATGTGTAGAGTAGGTGACATTTCCTTCTAGAGAGCATCAGTGTGACAGGGAACAGAGAACGTGTCCCAGTCACTCTACTTCCAGCAATGATGGACATCAGAGAGGGAACAAACAGGTCAGCAAGGGGAGAATCCTGTCCTTCAGCAAGCTTTGCATCCCAAACCCAGGCATTTAACAGAACATGTCATTCCATATTGTCTCCATCACACATCATTCTCAGCTTCCCAGTCCACCATCCCCTCTTTGATGCAAATACGGAGTGCAAACCACAACAAGGTTCAGCCTTTTACCATTTTATGAGCTTTAAGGACAGACTGGGACCAGACAGGATTTGCTACTGATCAGACAGCACTTCAAAGGATGAGCTTATGGATGGGCAGACTGAACACAACTCATGCCCTGGAAAGGCATATGAGAAGTACTGAGTTGATATGGCAGGAGTAAGGTAAGAACTGAACTCAGCCTAAAAGATGAATGCACCAAAACACCTTAGAAAAGCAGCAGTAATGGATAAGCAGTTTTTCAGGGCAGGCAACGTCTGGTGATATTGATTCTTTAATACACACAATGAAACCAAAGTCTTAATGATAAATAATCTGTTTTGAAATGCTATTCATTAGGTAAAAACAGAGCACAGCAACAACACGACATAAATCAGGCACTTTCCTCACATCATGAAAGAATGATGATCTTGCTTGCGTCCATGTAAATCAGCAGCAATCACTCTGCAGAAAAGCAAGTTCATGCTTTTCACAGCCTAACCAGTAACAGCAAGGAAGAAATGCTGGGAAAGAACAAAAAAAATCCCAAAACAAATGTAACTCCAAGCTTAACTTCAGAAAGTACTTTAGGCAAAAACCAGCAAGGTGGTACCCAGGACACATCTGCACCATCACCACAATGAGATGTGTGGAAAGGGACTTCTCCCAGAACATAAAACACAATTTTAGCAGATTTGTATTAAATTTTGCATCAGCGTGGTGCAACTTCCAACCACTTCACAAAAAGTTACGCTTAATATCCAAGCGCAAAACTGGGATTAATTGTGCAAGTTGAAAGAAAGGACAAAGCTAAGAACTAAGGAAAGGCGTTGCCTTAGGCAGCTTTACTTCCTAAAGCTGCCTGGATGTTCATTACCCTTTTTGTCCAAGATTCCTCTTTAAACTGATCACATGAATACTCTGGTAAGCAGATTAATAACCTCCATAGGTTGTTCAGATCAATCTTCAATCAGCACAGAGCAACAGGACAGTCAACAAAAGCAAAGCAACAAAAGTCTCTCTCACTTCCTACAGTGATGGACTTCTGCAGTTCACAACAGACCTTTCTGTGAGGAGCCTCACGACTCCTCACAAGAATGGCCCAGTACGGCTGAAATGACAAAGGGCTGCTGGGGGAAGACACTAGAGCTCTTTATACAGCTATCAACAGACACTGCAGATCGAAGGCAGCCCCCTCCCCCTGCAAAAAAAATAAAAAAGGAAGGCAAAGTCTATCTGCAACAATAACTCCAGAAGGACAGTAGTATTTCAAACGCTTCCTTCAGTCTGTACGAGCGCGAATCAATCGGAGCATTTTATACAGCTGAAAGAGATGACACCTTTAATACACCCACACAGAACCACCGCAATAGGTGGGGTTTATACCTTATGGTGTGGATAGAGTGCACTGATGGAGCTGCAGTAATGTTCTGGGAAATCTGGGGATGCTAAAATACTCCAAACAGGGACCAAGGCTTACAGGAACACATTATGAACCTTCACTGAACACACCAATTCCATCAGCTGGATGTTCAGAGCTGGACTAACCCCTGTGGCCATCCATTCAACCTGCCTGGTACCAGTTAACAGCATTCCTCATCCCACACCTTGCCAAGACACTGGTTACAGTCACATCCACTAGAAAACACAGCACAGCTGCCCAGGACTGACAATGCTCACCCATTTTTCTTGTCTGCTTTATCAGAGTTCCTATCAGTACAGCTGGAAACACAACCCTTTTGTTCCAAGACACAACACAACAGCATCCCCAACCTAAAAGAGCAATCAACAGACCAAGACTTTTCAAGGGCATGTTCACCTTTCTGCACCCCCATGATTTGCCAAGTACCACAAAGCCCCATCGCAGAGAGCACCAGGGATGAAACTCAGGACTCCCAACTCTCAGCATGGGACCGTGTCAACTCCTCACTTTCAAGCTAAAGATTTAAACTCTTTAATTTAAAATACTGCAAGTTTGTTGGTAAATGTTGAAGTGTGCTGAATGAGATGATCACTTACAAGCAATTATTTCTATTTTAATATCCTGCAGCTTTCTCTTGCCTCCCTGTCCTGATCTTCTCATAAAGCCTTCCTATTAAAATCTGTAAATAAGAATGCAGAACCAGCACAATCTATTAAAAGTCTGGCATACAAGCAACCACTACCTATTCATCATGAAGGAGATGAACTGCTTAAACATGGCAAGTTATCAAAGATTAGTCAGTGCACAAAACAGAACTGCTTTTGCCCAGGAAAAGGATTAGCCTTTCCCCATCATCATCATCATCCACCTCAGCATGCGGAAAAGCAGTTTAGCAAGTCTTAGGTCCTAACATCCCAACCCTAGATCAAGTCTTGTGGAAGAGCTTAGCAAAACCTACTGGTATTTGATAATTGGAGCAGGGGAAAAAAAAAAAAGAGCAAGAGCTTTGTATGATGAAAAGGGATAGAGTCAGAGGCAGTGAACAAATCTGCACTGGGTGTGCAGCAGATGTCAGCATTAACCACACTAATACTGAAGCCCATCAAAGTTGGATACATAGGCAATGATCTCAAAAGCTGGGGATAAGTCTCTCCTAATAGAGATGGAAATTAAAGTTTGGGAGCTGCCAAATCTCCCACCTAACAATGAAGAAAATTTTGTACATTTAGAGGGCAGACCTGAGACACTGAAGGCAGGCTCTAAATAACAGGCTCCAATTAGGTCAATGCCAATGATACAACCTCAGGCGAACGGGCTGAAGTAGAATTAGGAGTAGTAGTAAAGCAGATCCTTTCACGTCTCAGGTTTTGCAGTTGGTGAAGCAGAGAGGGAATATAAAAATGCCCTAAGGAACAATGGAAAGAGATAAATGCAGGGTTTGTAACTACAGGGGTTTAAAGAAACAGAGTTCTGGGATGGAATAAATCTCATTTAAATCATTTCCATGTATGGGCAATTGACTATCTAATACATGTATATTGCGTATAAAGGAGATATATTGAACTCACTTATATGATTTTGTACTCATTATCCTTTATCCTACATTACTGCTTGATCACAGCCTGCTCTGGACTGCCCAGCTGATAAAAGTATATGCCAAAGCTGTGCAGTTATTAACATTTCACTCACAACAAAAGCATCTTGAATTATGCATTTTCCTACATGCTATGAAAATGATCAGCATTTCATCAAAATAATAAACAGCAATATGATTACAAGAGTATATGTTGCAGTATATACTCCTATATGCTGGTCAATCACTGTGTTCCTTCCTGAGGAAAGAACCAATTATAATTTACTCATTTTCACAATCCAAACAGCGAAGCATGAAATTTAACACTGTAAAACAAGACAGATTATTAAACCTAAAGACACTTAAAAAAATTTTAATTAATAATATAGGGAAAGATACTTCTAATTGGTTTTTTCCTAGCTGTGAATTTCATAGGGCACGTCTCCAACTGGCAGCTGTGGCAAGTTGATGCTATGGATCTGGTTTGTGCAATTACTTCCTAATTAAAGCACTAAAACTTTCAACACCCTTGTAAGAAAAAAGGTTCAGTTCCAATATGAAAGAAACTGTAGTAGGCTGACTCAAGCTACATTCAGCACTGAAGATATAAGAAAAATGGATGCAGTTCCTGGAGTTCATCTCTTTATAGTAAGGCAAAGAGCTCACTTAAGCCTCCCCATCAGCAGAGAAATTATCAGAAAGACCACGTTTTATCACTACGAGAGACTGAAAAAAGCACATTCTTGTGCGAGTGCTCTATCAGCTATATTCTGAAGATACTTAAAATAAAGCTCAAAGCTCAACAACTATCACTTCCTGGTAGTGTAAAGATATAACACAGATTCAAAAAGAAAGTTCCTTCTCCTTCTACCACCTTTACAGTTAGCCACATTTGTATTACTTTGCTGTGTTTCAAACAAACCAATGAAAAAGTTGTAAGACCAGGTTGACATTTATCAGCAATTCGTTGTATGTAACCAGAAGCAGCATTTAAGAAAGTTTTATACCCAAAACCTCTTCAGAAGCTTTCTTCTTCCTCCCAAATCAATTTTCTCTGACCATCACAGCAGAACTGGCACCAATGACAGCAAATACATATATCCAACTGTAGCATCACTTGCAAGATCTGCATTTCAGGTTATTATTTACCATAATCTTGCATTGTTAAAACCAAAAATTACACGCAAGTTCTCACCAACATGCCCATGGAAAGATGGTCCCCATTCCCAGTTATTGTCACAATTTATACAGCAAAGAGCACAAAATAAAGCCCAACTGTTTGGGTTCTCACAAGTGAAGACACCACTCAGGATTTCACTCCTCAGAACACTGCTCTGCTGCTGACCAGGCAGTGTCACGACAGCCAATTGCACACTAAATGGAATTCAAAACTGTGGATCAAATTCACCACCTAGCTAAAGAGTTATCCTGGAGTCTTCTCTTCAGCATCACAAGTCTAATGATTAGAATTCATTTTTTTAAGCCCTCAGGTGCTACTCTTCCTTGGAGATACTGTTCTACCAAGATGCTTCAGGGAATCTGCTCATCATTCAGTGTAGCAACACCTACCCATATTTCAAACCAGTGCAGTGTTTGCCAATCACTCCAGTTATCTATTGCCAACTCTGGGATCAGAGTTGAGCCCTGAAAAGAAAGGTGTGTTCCCACAGAAGATGGAGTTTTGCTGAGATGAGCCTTCTGGAAAGACACAAGATGCATGCAAACTCTGAAATGCATTGACAAAGTCCTTCCCATTAACTGTCTACTGAGCACAGGTTTCCTCTCAGCTGGATGTGCCCAAAAATCAGTGACTACAGACTCATTTCTCAGCCAAGAAAAGCACAGGAGAAGAAGCAAATGTTGCCTTTATACTTTCCCTCAGTTTCAAGCTTGCAAATAATCGAAGAGATGGAGTAATCTACATCAAGATGAAATCTATAAAATCCCATCAAGACCTACCCTGCTGCCCAGGGTAACCACACCAGCATGAACTCTGGCTTGTGAAACACTCAGAGTGGAGAGAGCAGCAATACAAAGAAAGAAACCCCAAACTTGCCCATAGATTACTTTTCCCCTCCTTGACCCACTCCTTAATTGTCAACTCATGACAAAATTTAGAGCCTTTCTGCATTATTCTCACAGAACGTTTGACCACCAGCAGAGCTCATTTTTGGCTAGTTGCCCCCTTGCTTTTCAGAAACTTCTTGATGCTTTGTGCACTATGGAGAGGGAGACTCCAGAGAAGTGGGAATTGCTTCCCTGAAAGTTTGCCTTACACTGTTAGTATCTGATCATATTCATTAACCCATTCAGCTAAGACTCAATATCACTGAAGGAATTAAGATCTTCAGTCCTCTGAAAAAACCACTGCTGTCTGCTGAATGAGCCTCAGCACAACTCAGCAGGTAGTGGTCCCACTGAAACAGGGTCATGAGACAGCTTTACAAAACCACAACAGGAGAGCCCCACTACCACCACCTCTGCATTTTTTTGGTTTATCATATGTATGAATATACAAGAACTTCAAACAAGTACCTTTAAGAGTTCGACTGTCTCTAAGGGTTTGCTTTAAGCAGACTGCCCTGGAATTTCTCCTTGAGCATTTTAGTTATGAAAAGCAAGAAACATGATTTTCCTGGGACAAACGAGTTCCCACAGTGTGGCAGAGAAACCAGATACAGTGCTTGGCATTTAGAAAAAACTGTCTAATGAAAGTACTGAAAGACAAACAGGCAAAAATTTAAGCCCTGAAAAAATATCAGTCTATTTCTATGACCTACAGCCTAAGGCACCACATCTGAATAGGACTAAACACACTAAATACTACTCTGTCCATTAATTATAAAGTATGGCAGACTACATATTTCAAAGACAAAAATTATCAATTAAAAATAAATAGATGGAAATTAAGAACTTGCTAAAACGAACTTGGTTCCCTCTGTATTTTCCCAGATATTTTAAGATAGCATGTTTCAGGATAGGTGCAGCCCAAACCCAAAGCACAGCTGAACAACAAACAATGGTGGCACAATCTTCGAAGAACCATTTCATACCCTCAAAGGAAGAAACTTTCCCTCATGTGGGTAAGTGAGACTGATCTTCTGCAGTCCTCTTAACAGATGTCCTGGCCCTGATGTCCCCTTTTAAGTTTATTCTTTTCTAAGTCAAGACACCAAGGTCTCCTGTGGACATATGGTGTATGGACATTATAGATGCTATTTTTCTTTGCAAATGTGCTAGGATCTTCTGACCTCAGGTCATGCTGGCAAGAAGTTACCATCTGCCTATTCCTGCTAGATGATCAAAAAGGAATGTTTCTGGCTCTTCTGCTACATCAAAACACCAAAGGTAGTCAGGGTATTGCACTGTGTGCAGTTAGTGCTCTCGCTGTATCTCATCTGACCTTGAAACTCTGTCCAAAGTAGTAAAACCAGTAACCAAACTAGGGGCGGAGAAGCAGGAATATCACAGGACTGAAAATATGACTTGGAAAAATCCAGCAGCAGGTTTACCATCAGAGGGCCAAGTTTGCCCTTACATTCTCTAACTTTCCTTTAATCACCTTCAGTTTCCTCAGTGCAAAAACACTGTATAGGAGATGAAAGGAAATAACCTTGGTGTAACTCAAAACAGTATCTCAACAGAGCAGTACACACAGGGGATCTTTGTGCCTTTGCTCAACACTGCACAGGACTTCTCAGGCCCTTCTAGAAACACAGAATGAGAGAAAGTTTGAAAGCAAAGCCCAGCTAAAAACAAAACTGAATCAAAACTTTTCCACTAACTGGATTGAGTTCTCAGGCACAGCAAATACTTCAGTTTTTAAGTACATGAAGATTACATATGTAGTTTTGTTTTGTTCACAGATAAACTTCTCCAAGAGGACAAAACAAATCCCATTCTCCAGCTGAAGACAGTGTCCAGTATGTGTCTTCTCAAAGAATATCAGAATTTTTAAAAGCATTGTGCAAAAGCAAAGATTACTCCAAAAAGTTTCAGCGAAACAATGCATTTCTGTGCCTCACTTTGGTAGAGACATCTTCATTTCTTTGGTCATTTTTTTTCTAAAGCAAAAAAAGCAACATTTGAAACAGTCACCAAACCAACCTGAGTCCTACTGAGCTTTTCATCTGGCTTCTTTCCTGAGATTCTCAGTCCCCTCTTAGTTTGAGGAAGACCAGCAAGTGACAGGGTTGCTGTACCCTAAACTTAGCCACTTTTAGCTTCTAGCCCTTAAATCCATCCCAGCGCAAGATGAAGGTTTAACTGGCTATGAGAAACCACTAATCAGAAATGATGTAAATGCACTAAGAACCTATTTTATTCCAACTAGTTTTCACAACAGCAGCATCCAAAAACTTTCCAAAAGAAGCCTTTTTTTTCTTCCAAGTAGCAGAGTCCCTTTTGTAAAGAATTAAATAACACATTAGCATCACCATTAGTTGGTCTATACCCACAAAACAGACAACTTGAAAAGGCTGAAAACACTTTTCCAGCCATTAAACCAGAGGCTGGTTCTACCTAAGGCAAAAATAAGAAACTTGTGCAGTGTTAAAAAGTTACTTCCTTGTATTTCTCATTTAGCTGTACAATAACCTCTGCCCAGGTTTCAAGCAATCTGACCCAAGTTAAGCATTTTCTTAACAAGCAATCACGGAAGGTTTGCATTAAGAAGCATGGGAGAGAAAACAGAACACAGTTAAAGTACAACATCCTGGTACCTGCACCAGGCCCTTGAATAAATCCATATTGCATCTAGCTCAGCAAATCAAAATTAAACCAGAAGAAATATCAATAGAAACTTCTTACCATGTTCAACGAAGACATTACAGTGGGGGCCTCCATGCCTCGATGACTCCTTCTTCCCTGCTCCTTTGATGAAGTGCAGGGCAGGCAGACTTGGCCTCCTTTGGTCCCCAAGAACTTTTCCAGGCTGCTGCCCCATAAAGTAACTATGGGCAGCCTTTCCCAGGACGAGAAGTTTCTGAAGAAGCCTGTGATCCCGATCTTCCAGGTTGGGAAGGAGCTTTGAAGAACGTATTTCAGGCTGGTGCGTTGGTTGCACTTGTTGTGTGATGAAGTCACTTTAGGTGAAGAATTAAGACAAGAGTAGATTCCTCCAATGCTTTTGAAGAAGGCAACAAGGCTCCTTAGGTGACTTTATGCAAAAAAAAACCCCAAGTAAAAGTTGCAACTGCTTAGTAACGACCAAGCATTACCAAAGTTTCAGGTTGCCACATGTAGTGTGTCTTCCACCAAGTAAAGGAGAATTAGTTCATCTCACAAGCAAGAAACCACATGTAGGCTCATCCAGGGCAGGAAACAGCCATTCTCACCACAACCAGTGTCAAGGTTTCTTTTTTTCTTTCTCCTTTTCTTTTGCATAGCATTGAGTTAGCAAAGGCCAAAGAGACACGTATTTGGCTTCAAGTATCGTTGACGTCTCGCAGGACGAAGCACGCTGGAAACATGTCGGCTCAGAAGGCGAAGCAGAGGCCTGGCAGGCTCCAGGGGCGAGGGAACAGGTCGGGGGGCTCCTGCGCTCCGGCCTCACAGCACCTCGTCTCCTTCCATCGCAAGCCTCGGGCCGCCCGGCCCTCCGCTACCTCTCCCGCCCGCCGGCCGAGGCGAAGCGGGCCGGGGGACCATGGTGGCGTCGAGGCAACAACGCTGGGGCCGCCGGGCCGGTGCAGGTGGCCGCCCTCCCGGCCTGCTGCCCGCCTCAGACGGAGCCGGCTGCTGGGGTGCGAGGCCGGGGACGCGCTCCGGGAGGCCGGTTCCTGCACAGCAGCCAGAGGAGGTGAAGCAGGGGGGACCGGGCCGGCTGCATCCCCGCGGGGCAGGCCCGGGCGGGCAGCGGGAGCGGGGCCGAGCCCGGCCCGGCCGCGACG
>VYZX01002230.1:169656-197532 GCA_013401335.1 Brachypteracias leptosomus | reverse complement strand
CCATTCTATGATTCTATGAGACCAGGAGGCTCCACCTGCACTTAGCAGCTCTAGAATGGGGAAAAAAATGGGCACGACCCGTTCATTTTTTTCCCCTGTCATGATATTTCCAGGAATATGACTCCAGGCGAGTTTGCAGCTCGTGTTCACAGTTGAATTCTTTGGTGGCAAGAGCAATGAGCAATGATTTTTGTTCTCTGGGCTTCAATACTCATAACATTTCCATTTTTATGGCATTTGATTATGTATTAGACATTTAAGATGCATTTATAAGATTAACCTCTCAAAAGAGGCCACTCCTCCACCAGCCCTGTTTGCCTGGTTAAAATGCTGCTCTTGCTGGTGTCTGTACCTCAAGTGGTCCCAGTCGATGAATCAAAGACCTGAAATGCTAAAAAAAATATAGATATATATTCAAAAAAACCCCACAGAGTGTGGGGGGGAACCTCCTCTCCTAACAAATGACCTGCCCTGTAACATCAGCCACTTACTCATTTGTCACCGTGGTTCTGCTTGGTGGCACCCAACGTTGTAATGTGTAAATCTGAGCCTGAGCTGGTGCTTTGTCATCGGGTGACACGGTGCTGGGGGGAGAAGGGGACTCAGGGCTGCTGTTGGGACCTGTGCTGGCCTCTCCCTGGGGTCCCCCAGGCAGGAGGGGGCTGTGCAGGGGGGGTGGACCCAGCACCCCACTTTGGGGAGGGTTTTGGAGATCTGGCAAGAAGAGGAAAGCACCAAGGAGGTTGTTGTGCTCTTCTGGAAAGAGCCAAAAGAGGGGAAGGTGGCTGATCAAGTATGAGTCCAACTAACTACAGAGCCTGGAGCACCCCAGTTTGATCATCCTCAGCCAGGGATGACCACTCTGACCCCCCCCAACCCTCCAAGCTGGGTTGGACCTTCATTAATGGTGAAGATCATTAAGCTTCAGTCTTGGTAAGTTATTATTTCATTTGTGTTGTAGAAGCAGCTCAAGATAGAATCATAGAATCATAGAATGTTTCAGGCTGGAAGGGACCTCCAGAGCTCATCTGCTCCAACCTCCCTACACCAGCAGGGACATCTCTACCTAGGGCAGGCTGCTCAGAGCCCCACCAAGCCTGACCTTGAAGGACTCCAGGGATGGGGCCTCCACCCCCTCTCTGGGCAGCCCATTCCACTGATCTATCACCCTCAGATTAAAGACTTTTTTCTAACATCCAGCCTAAATCTCTCCTTTCCCAGCTTAAAACCATCACTCCTGGTCCTGTCGTTACAAATCCTTTTGAATAGACCTTCCCCTGCCTTCCTGGAGCCCCTTCAGGTCCTGGAAGCTCCTACTGGAGGACATGGACCTGTCAGTGCTGCCCATCCATCTAACCAGAAAAGAGCTGTGACAGTGCAAGGATCTGAGCAGAGACTGCAGAAGTCATCTGGCTGTGACAAACCCAGGGGAGAGGGAACATCCATCATGCACCAGAACACAAAACTGCCCCAAAATCAAGAGTTAAGGATCTCAGATTGCTCTTAACTGCTCCCTGCCTTCTCCTCTCATCTCCCATTATGCACCACAGGGATAAAGATGTCAGCTCCTTACATGCTATTTCCTCATGTTTCTGAAATGCTTGACACCAGCACGGTGAGAACTGTAGGAAAAGCTCAGGAGATAACAATAACTGTCTTTTTTTTCCCCCCTAATAAGCACAAAAAGCCTGAGAACCAACACTGAGGAGAATGACAGAGCCAGGGCAGTGAATCTCTATTTCTAAATGAGTTCTCTCCATCCTCACCTGGCATAGGCAGGAGCCTTCCTAAGAGCAGATCTTCTACTCCTCATAATTGAGGCAATTTTTCTGAAATTCTTTTTGCAACTTTAATGAAATTCTTTTCTTTGTACCATGGACGTGCACCATTTATTGCTCACAGGACAAGCAGCCTCAGCAAGTCTGCAGACAACAGCAAGTGGTGTGGGGTGGTCAGCACACCAGAGGGAAGAGAGGTCACCTAGAGGGACCTCGGCAGGCTTGAGAGGTGGCTCCATGCCAACCTTAGGAAGAACAACTCTACATCGGGTAGTGGTAGGAGTGGGGGGAATGGGTCAAAAGTAGAGGTGGGGAGATTGAGATGAGACATTAGGAAGAAGTTGTTGCCCAGGAGGGTGGGGAGACACTGGCCCAGGTTGGCCAGAGAGGTGCTGGAAGCCCCATCCCTGGACATTTGGAAGGCCAGGCTGGCTGAGGCTGTGAGCAACTGATGGAGTGGGAGGTGTCCCTGCCCATGGCAGGGGGGTTGGGACTGGATGATCTTTAAGGTCCCTTCCAACCCTGATGATTCTATGATCTCTTCTATGAGGCCAGGCTGAGAGAGTTGGGCTTGTTCAGCCTGGAGAAGAGAAGGCTCCAGGGAGACCTTATAGTGACCTTCCAGTATCTGAAGGGGCTACAAGAAAGTTGGGGAGGGACTTTTTATGAGGGCTTGTAGTGATAGGACAAGGGGTAATGGGTTCAAACTGGAAGAGGGAAGGTTTAGATTGGAAATTAGGAGGAAATTCTTCACTCTGAGGGTGATGAGACCCTGGCCCAGGTTGCCCAGGGGGGTTGTGGATGCTGCATCCCTGGAGGTGTTCAAGGCCAGGTTGGATGGGGCCTTGAGCAACCTGGTCTAGGGGGAGGTGTCCCTGCCATGGCAGGGGGTTGGAACTGGGTGATCTTTGAGGTCCCTTCCAACCCAACCCATTCTATGATTCTATGAAGCAGCAGCCAAGGCACGGGCCGTGCAGCTCCAGCAGTGATGGTGGAGGCACCTCGAGGCTGGTCCTGCCCTTCCATGCAGCTGGAGCAGCTCAGTTCTCTCCCCACACGTGTGTTATGTTGCTCAGCAGTGCAGGATCTTAATGTATGTACACTATAATTACTTTTAGTTGCTCCCTTCTCTTTTATTGTAAATTGCTTGCTAATTATTGTTACAGAATCTTAACTCCAGTTGTTCCCATTAATCTTAAATTAATTATAAGGTAGTCCATACTCATTTAACACCAGGGTTGTTGGGTTTTTTTCCTTTTAATCACATGTTTTTGGGCTTGTTGCTAATGCACTAGAAACAGTTATACTGGAAGAGCAGCTCTGTCCTGGAAAGCTGTGGCTGAGCCCAGGGGTGTCCTCTCCTGTTTCAAGACTTCATCTGACCCAAGAGAAGAGCTGCTTCCCCATGGGCTCCCCAGTCCATGCAAACACCACATTTTCTTTAATTTTCAGGTGCCTTAAGTGACACAAGCCTCAGGAGGTAAGAACTAAACCCCACCAGAGTTGGGGTCCCACCAACCAGAGGTTCCCTCACAAATCTCCATCTCACTTAAGCATCATGTTAATGGAGCAGGAACTTAAGAGGACTCATCAGCCTGCAGGTCTGGAGGCACTAATGGGAGAAAAAAGCCACCATCTAATGGATCTTCACCCCAGGAGACAGCATGTTCACCAAGCCTCCAGTGAGAGGCACTTCTGCTGCTGTTAGGGGACCAGTATTTATGGGTGAAGGATTTATAGGATGCCTGGTTTTGATAACACTGAAGGTTTAAAGCTGTGTCATGGCACCTCTTACATCTCAGCTGGGTAACAAGCTCTGGCTGAGACTTCAGTAAAGATTCATGTGACCAACTGAATTCAAGCCAGTCGTTTTTCTCCAATAAAAATAAATAAATTTCAGACCATCCTCTGAGTTGAGGCACTTTCCTTGAGGTATTGACAGAGTAGGTGGCTCCACGTGAGCCCATTGCTCTTGTGTCCCAGGCAGCCAGCAGTGGATCACTGGCTCAAGAAAGACAAGGAGCTACTGGAGAGAGTCCAGCCCAGAGCCACAGAGATGCTGAAGGGAGTGGAAGATCTCCCTGGTGAGGAAAGGCTGAGGGAGCTGGGGCTCTTTAGCCTGGAGAAGAGGAGACTGAGGGGTGACCTCAGGAATGGTGATAAATAGGTAAAGGGAGAGTGTCAGGAGGATGGAGCCAGGCTCTGCTCAGGGACAGCCAGGGATAGGACAAGGGGCAATGGGGACAAGCTGGAACAGAGGAGGTTCCACATCAATAGGAGAAGAAACTTGTTCCTGGTGAGGGTGCCAGAGCCTGGCCCAGGCTGCCCAGGGAGGTTGTGGAGTCTCCTTCTCTGGAGACATTCAAACCCCCCCTGGCCGTGTTCCTGTGTGACCTGCTCTGGGTGATCCTGCTCTGGTGGGGGGGTTGGACTGGATGATTTTTTGGGGTCCCTTCCAACCCCTGACATTCTGTGATTTAGGGGGGGACATCTCACTCCCAGGTGTTTCAGCACATCTGGAAGTTTGCTGGAAATGCTGGTGAAATTGGTAAGGTCCTGCAAAACACTTCTACCTCAGAGCACCCACGCTTGTCTTTGCNCTTTAATTTTCAGGTGCCTTAAGTGACACAAGCCTCAGGAGGTAAGAACTAAACCCCACCAGAGTTGGGGTCCCACCAACCAGAGGTTCCCTCACAAATCTCCATCTCACTTAAGCATCATGTTAATGGAGCAGGAACTTAAGAGGACTCATCAGCCTGCAGGTCTGGAGGCACTAATGGGAGAAAAAAGCCACCATCTAATGGATCTTCACCCCAGGAGACAGCATGTTCACCAAGCCTCCAGTGAGAGGCACTTCTGCTGCTGTTAGGGGACCAGTATTTATGGGTGAAGGATTTATAGGATGCCTGGTTTTGATAACACTGAAGGTTTAAAGCTGTGTCATGGCACCTCTTACATCTCAGCTGGGTAACAAGCTCTGGCTGAGACTTCAGTAAAGATTCATGTGACCAACTGAATTCAAGCCAGTCGTTTTTCTCCAATAAAAATAAATAAATTTCAGACCATCCTCTGAGTTGAGGCACTTTCCTTGAGGTATTGACAGAGTAGGTGGCTCCACGTGAGCCCATTGCTCTTGTGTCCCAGGCAGCCAGCAGTGGATCACTGGCTCAAGAAAGACAAGGAGCTACTGGAGAGAGTCCAGCCCAGAGCCACAGAGATGCTGAAGGGAGTGGAACATCTCCCTACTGAGGAAAGGCTGAGGGAGCTGGGGCTCTTTAGCCTGGAGAAGAGGAGACTGAGGGGTGACCTCAGTAATGTCTATAAATCTGTAAAGGGAGAGTGTCAGGAGGATGGAGCCAGGCTCTGCTCAGGGACAGCCAGGGATAGGACAAGGGGCAATGGGGACAAGCTGGAACAGAGGAGGTTCCACATCAATAGGAGAAGAAACTTGTTCCTGGTGAGGGTGCCAGAGCCTGGCCCAGGCTGCCCAGGGAGGTTGTGGAGTCTCCTTCTCTGGAGACATTCAAACCCCCCCTGGCCGTGTTCCTGTGTGACCTGCTCTGGGTGATCCTGCTCTGGTGGGGGGGTTGGACTGGATGATTTTTTGGGGTCCCTTCCAACCCCTGACATTCTGTGATTTAGGGGGGGACATCTCACTCCCAGGTGTTTCAGCACATCTGGAAGTTTGCTGGAAATGCTGGTGAAATTGGTAAGGTCCTGCAAAACACTTCTACCTCAGAGCACCCACGCTTGTCTTTGCAGTATCATAGAATGTTTGAGGCTGGAAGGGACCTCCAGAGCTCATCTGCTCCAACCTCCCTACACCAGCAGGGACATCTCTACCTAGGGCAGGCTGCTCAGAGCCCCAGCAAGCCTGACCTTGAAGGACTCCAGGGATGGGGCCTCCACCCCCTCTCTGGGCAGCCCATTCCACTCATCTATCACCCTCAGATTAAAGAACTTTTTTCTACTATCCAGCCTAAATCTCTCCTTTCCCAGCTTAAAACCATCACTGCTGGTCCTGTCATTACAAACCCTTTGAACAGACCTTCCCCTGCCTTCCTGGAGCCCCTTTAGATACTGGAAGGTCACTCTAAGGTCCCCCTGGAGCCTTCTCTTCTCCAGGCTGAACAGCCCCAACTCTCTGAGCCTGGCTTATGATTGTGTCAGAAGAATTCTGATAAATTCTGCTGCACCTCACATCACAGCTGGTTTTTATGTACCTGGACTCTGCCCCAAGCATTTGCTGGTACCACCAAAGAACAGGCAGTGCTGGAGCTCAGAGCCCACGTGTCCTGCAAGGCCAGAGGAGCTCCAGCACTGGTCAGACACCACAACATGAGATGCTTTTTAAACACGTAGATAGGCCAGTGACCATCAGACAGACCATGACAGCTCCCAAGAGCCAGCTACAGACAGAGGCTACCCAAGAACCAGCTCTGATCTATAATATATAGAAAACTGTGGGATGCCTAAGGCTTAAATAATATTGATTTATTTATAGACCAAGCAGGAACATGAAAGGATTAGGGAAGGACGAGGCTTTGGCAATGGGATTAAACTAGATGTTTTCTAATGCCATTAGAAATTTTGTTTCATTTTTCCTCCTAAAGTGGGAGAGCTGCTGCTCTCACACAACCCTTGGTTACAGTCAGTGCAGGAGCAGGATGGTGGCACATCAAGGAGGTTTGTGCCCTGGGATCACCTCTTACCTAAGAGTCAACACCTACTTTGCAGCCACAGGCTGTGAGTTTGTGTCTCATGGAAGAAAATCACTTTGATTTTTGGGAAGAATGCCAAGGACCATCTGGCTGGCAATGTCCCTGACCCCCAAGCCCTGGCATGTGGCACACCAGGCAGGTTGGTGGCTCACAGCACGTTGAGGTGGTGTTTTGAGGAGCTTCTGCTGCTGACAGATGAGAACTGACTCCATTGCAGGGGACTAGGAATTCCTAGGACTTCCCTCTTTAAATCTCTTCTGGCTCCAGCACAATGTTTTATTATGAAGACACCCCAGCAACAAATTCAGAGGGCAACTGTGTTTCCTCTGGAGTTTTATAAATATGTCAGAGGAAACACCATCTATATCATCTACAATATTGTTCTCCTCCCCTAAAGTCCTCCCTGTGTCTCTGCACCCATGGAGACCTTGCTGTTGCCAAGAATTCACAGAATCACAGAATTTCAGGNNNNTTTCTTCTCATCTTTATGTGGAACCTCCTCTGTCCCAGCTTGCACCCATTGCCCCTTGTCCTATCCCTGGCTGTCCCTGAGCAGAGCCTGGCTCCATCCTCCTGACACTCTCCCTTTACACAGGTTGCAATGGGATGCAAGAGTTCGACACAAAGCTCAGCTCTTAAAAACACTCCTCCAGACTCCCCTGGAAAATGGCCTCACTCTCTGTAAATGTTGTGAGCACAGGGACACTTGCCCCTCTCCTCAGCAGATCCAGCTGGGACCTACTTAGTGCTTCATTTAGAGGAAATAAAGGGTTGGATCAATGCTCCTCGCGGGAGCCTCCAGCCCACCGAGCGCAGCGGTGCCGGGGCTGGAGGGTTAATAAACACCACGAAAAAGAAAAACCCATCAAATCCCTCATGCTTTCCCCGACCAGAATGCAAATCAACCCACCTGGCAGCACCACGCAGCAATAGAGGCTGAAGGATGTTCATGCATCTTGCCTCCAGCTCAGATGTCCCTCAGGAAGCTCTCAATTAGCCTCCTGTCTCCCAGCCTTTGCTGGATGCAGTTCTTGTTCAGATACTGCCACAATATCGGGATTTGGGATGCTTAGAAAGAAATAAAGGGGGAATAAAAACCCAGGGCTGCTTGCTAAACACTGCTGGTGGGGAAGGAGAGAGGCTGAGAGGGCTGGGCTCCTGTCTGACACGTGCTCCTCACTCCAGCACCCCCAGGATGTTGCCATCTTTGGGTTTCTTTCCAGAGATTCTCCTCTGGGCTACAAGTTCATTTCAGAGCTAATCAATAGAGTAGATGACATGTCACTGGGGAGCTGGAGCCAAGGGAAGTCACAGAATCACAGAATCACAGAATGTCAGGGGTTGGAAGGGACCTCAAAAGATCATCTAGTCCAACCCCCCTGCTGGAGCAGGATCACCCAAACCAAGTCCATCCTCTGCTTGCCACGGGATGCCAGGTGAGGGTGGCACCTGGTGGGGAAGGACTTGGCCAAGCTGCCTTGGCCAAGCTGGGGCTGGAGAAGCCCTCCATGAACAGCAGCATCTGGATGAGCCCATCCAGGTGAGGTGCTTCCAGTGCACACATGAAAAAATGTGCTTTGTCCTCCTGTTTTCTGCATCACCTTCCAAAGCAATTACCCCTCCTCAGCCCAACTTGCCTGGGGATCCACACCGGGCACCAATGCAAGCCCATGACCTTTGCATTAGAATCATAGAATCATTTAGGTTGGAAAAGACCTCCAGGATCATCAAGTCCAACCTTCATCCAACATCTCCCTGACCCCCAGACCCTGTCTCAAAGCACCACATCTACTCGTTTGTTGAACCCCTCCAGGGATATGCACCTAATAAACCACTCTTTGGTTAGAAACCTCCTGAAGTTATATTTACACAATGATTAAAGAAAATATTTGGCTTCCAAATGCAACATTTCATACGAGGGCAAACAAAACATTCCACTTAACCCTGGGCAGGGTGAGGTCAGGTGCCAAATGAGCCCAAGCTTCCAGGGTCATGGTTTTGAGCTCAGATTCTTCCCATCCCCTAAAAAACCCATCCCAAAGCCCATTGTCACCCTTCCTCTTCACTCCCACTATTACCCGTGTTTATTTTTCAGCCACTAGAAGCGCTCCCCGTGAGTGTGCCCAGCTCCGGGGGTGTGTTTGACTCAGGGATCTCTCTGGATACTCTTCCACAGCAAACAATAATAAATAAAGTCTACACCACGCTGTGCTAATTAGGGAGCTGGGCTGACAGCAGCTTGGACGCCCTCATTTCAAGACAGCCTGAGACGAGGGGCCCTCCACAGCTCCTGCCTATAACGGGAATCCACCAGGCCATGAGTCTGGGCTAAAAATACCCAGCATAATTAAAAACAGAATCCAAGGCACAAGCAGAGGTATCACAGGCAGATGTATCTCCTAGTAAATGCAATATTTAAGCACCTCATAAGCATTCAGTGTAATGCCAAGAAAGAAGAAGCCAGGAGAAGGTCAGTCCTCCTTCTATTAGTCATGAGGAGGAACAGAATGCGTTTTATTTGCTCAATAGATGGCAGATCTTTAATGGGACTTTCATTTACCTGTAATATTTATCGTAACCTGCTTTGGAAGGGAAAGGCTGGCAGTGTATGGCAGCAGAGAAAATATCACGGTGCCCTCTCTGCTCGGGGTTTCTCTCTGAGATGTTCTCTGCCAGGAGGAGAGAAATGAGGTGTGAGGCCAATCACAGCCTGACCAAGAGAATTATACAATCATAGAATTGTCAGGGTTGGAAGGGACCTCAAAGACCATCCAGTCCCAACCCCCTGCCATGGGCAGGGACACCTCCCACTACAGCAGTTGCTCACAGCCCCAGCCAGCCTGGCCTTCCAAATGTCCAGGGATGGGGCTTCCAGCACCTCCCTGGCCAACCTGGGCCAGTGTCTCCCCACCCTCCTGGGCAACAACTTCTTCCTACCCTCTCATCTCAATCTCCCCACCTCTACTTTTGACCCATTCCCCCCAGTCCTACCACTACCCCACAGCCTCAAAAGTCCCTCCCCAGCTTTCTTGGAGCCCCTTCAGATCCTTGAAGGCCACCAGAAGGTCCTCTCAGCGCCTTCTCTTCTCCAGCCTGAACAACCCCAACGCTCTCAGAGGGAACTAAAGACTTTGAATGGTCATAAATGTGAATGCTCAAGCTAGCAGGGAGGAGTATTGAGGGGAGAAGAATATCATGGCCTCAGCCCTAGCCAGGCTGTCCTAAATAAGAAGTCACTTTTACTGAACATTTCTCCAAGACTGACATTTTGGCTGCTGCACAAAGCCCTCCCTGTAAGGACACACCTCAAGGCTTTTAGGGACAGAAGTCACCTTTATCTCCTGCTGACCTCTTGTCTTCGAGGAATCTGAGCTGTGAACCTGTTGCCCAGGGAAGTGATGGAGTCACCATCCCTGGAGGGGTTCAAAAAACGTGTAGATGTGGCACTTCAGGACATGGTCTAGTGGTCATGGAAATGTTGGGTTGATGGTTGGACTTGATGATCTTGGAGATCTTTTCCAACCTTAATGATTCTGTCTTGGTGCTTAGCCAGTAAATTCACCTGGATGGAACCCTGCACTCTTTTTAGTGGCTTCTCTTTGTCCCAGCATTGCATGAAGAAAAAAGGTGGGGAGAGACTTTGTAAAAAGTCCTGTAGTGATAGAACAAGGGGTAACGGGTTCAAACTGGAAGAGGGGAGATTTACATTGAAAATTAAGAAGGAAATTCTTCCCTCTGAGGGTGGTGAGACCCTGGCCCAGGTTGCCCAGGGGGGTTGTGGATGCTCCATCCCTGGAGGTGTTCAAGGCCAGGTTTGATGGGGCTGTGAGCAACCTGGTCTAGTGGGAGGTGTCCCTGCCATGGCAGGGGGTTGGAACTAGATGATCTTTGAGGTCCCTTCCAACCTAAAGCATTCTATGATTCTATGACCCTGACCTGCGGGCAGCAAAGCAGCACTGCTGCCTTTTTATCTGTGACCCCAGAAGCAAGAGATGCATTTTGAGGTTCTCCTGTGAGCTCATCTGGGGCAGGACAATCTGCTAAAAAGAGGTGTTGGGTTCTTCTCTTACTGAATCCCTGCAATGTCAAGGTCACTCTACTGCTTTGACTGGAGACTAGAAAAAAATTAAGATTTCAGATCCAAAAGGGACAATCTCCTCTGGGAAGGCATCTTCTCTGCAGGTATGAAGCCAGCTTGCTCACGGGGCAGCCTGATGCATAGTGATTAGAGCACAGCACAAACGAGCCTGGAACTGAGGAGTAGCGACCTGGGAGAGGTCCAGGAGCAGAGAGACTTCTAGTAAATATAATCTTGAACCTCAGGACTTGGCTTCATTTTCATGTCTTGTCCTTGGTGTGCAAGGCTGGGGCAGCATGCCTGGACCATGGGATTGGTGCTATTCCCAGGCTGGAATGGTTTAACCACGTACTGGAGAGGGCTGGATGGAGAACTGGGGTGCAATGGCTGAGGGATGGAGAGGGGATGTTCTGCTTCCCAGCTCTCCCCTGTTACCTTGCTGGTTATCACAGAATCACAGAACATCAGGGATTGGAAGGGACCTCCAAAGATCATCCAGTCCAACCCCCCCACCAGAGCAGGATCACCCAGAGCAGGTCACACAGGAACACGGCCAGGGGGGGTTTGAATGTCTCCAGAGAAGGAGACTCCACAACCTCCCTGGGCAGCCTGGGCCAGGCTCTGGCACCCTCACCAGGAACAAGTTTCTTCTCCTATTGATGTGGAACCTCCTCTGTTCCAGCTTGTCCCCATTGCCCCTTGTCCTATCCCTGGCTGTCCCTGAGCAGAGCCTGGCTCCATCCTCCTGACACTCTCCCTTTACCTATTTATCACCATTCCTGAGGTCACCCCTCAGTCTCCTCTTCTCCAAGCTAAAGAGCCCCAGCTCCCTCAGCCTTTCCTCACCAGGGAGATGTTCCACTCCCTTCAGCATCTCTGTGGCTCTGCTCTGGACTCTCTCCAGCAGTTCTGTGTCCTTGAGCTGAGGGGCCCAGAACTGGACACAAGATTCCAGCTGGGGTCTCCCCAGGACAGAGTAGAGGGGCAGGAGAACCTCTCTCCACCTACTGACCACCCCCCTTCTGCTCCACCCCAGGATGCCATTGGCTTTCTTGGCCACAAGGGCACATTGCTGGCTCATGGTCATCCTGCATCATGGTTGTCTCAGTCTGGGTTCCCCAGCTCTGCTCCTCCTCATTAACAAATCACTCTGGGTGGATTTAGGGCTCATTTAAAGCCAATGAGAAAGGGGAGAGCCACTGAAGTTGGTGGAGTGACCCTGTGAAGAGCAGAGCAGAGATGCTGGTCCTGACCCACTGTGCCCATGGCTACACGTCTTCATCAAAGTGACACCTCCCACGGCTGGCGGAGGGAGCAGCTCTTATCCCACAGGCTGCTGCTAATGAACTTCACCACAGTGAGCAAGGTCCTTGGGTGGCCATGGCTGGCACTGCTCCTTCCAATTAAAATCGCACAATTAACGTCTCACACCATCCTCTCCAGCAGAAGGACTGGCAGAAAATGACCCTGATCCTTTCTGTCATGAGATGGTCCTTGTGTTGTCACTGACCCCCATGCTGTTAAACCCCTGGCAGGTGGCACTGATGGCTTGGCCACCCCTGTCCTGGCAGGTTGATAGACTGAGAGAGTTGGGGTTGTTCAGGCTAGAGAAGGCTCCCAGGGGACCTTCTGGTGGCCTTCCAGGATCTGAAGGGGGCTACAAGAAAGCTGGGGAGGGACTTTTGAGGCTGTGGGGTAGTGGTAGGACTGGGGGGAATGGGTCAAAAGTAGAGGTGGGGAGATTGAGATGAGATGTTAGGAAGAAGTTGTTGGCCAGGAGGGTGGGGAGCCACTGGCCCAGGTTGGCCAGAGAGGTGCTGGAAGCCCCATCCCTGGACCTTTGGAAGGCCAGGCTGGCTGGGGCTGTGAGCAACTGCTCTAGTGGGAGGGGTCCCTGCCATGGCAGGGGGGTTGGGACTGGATGGTCTTTGAGGTCCCTTCCCCCCCTGACGATTCTATGATTCTATGTGCCCATCACGATGCACAGGGGAATCAGAAGTGGAGGTTTTTCAGCTGAGGGTGGAGAGACAGCTTCTAAAACCCACCATGAGGAGCTCCTGTGAGTCAGTCCCTGCTGAGATGAAGGGCAGCACGTCAGGGGGACACCACAAGTGTTCAGTAGATCTTGTAAACGGCGTTGCCCAGAGATGAGGCACTTCATGCTCAGAGGATTTGTCCTTTTCTCTCTTTTTTCCTTCCCCTCCAGAAATCAGAATTGATGTTCTGTCATTTCAGCTGGATGTTTTCACAACCTGACAAGAGCTGGGAAGGTTCAGGAAAAAAATAACAACTGCTGGATTTCTCAGCTGGGCTGAGCCCTTGCTGGCACAGGAGCAGGTCTGGGAGCATGTCCATGTGTTCATGTAGAGATGTCTGTCTCTGGGGTGGGATTCAGCTGCCCAAGGGTGGCATCTAGTGATGTTCAGCACACCTCAAAGCAGCCCAGGCAGGCTGGGGACTGCCTGAACACACACAGGACCTACAGCGGCCANCACAAGGGCCCATTGCTGGCTCATGGTCACCCTGCTGCCCACCAGGACCCCCAGGTCCCTCTCTCCTACACTGCTCTCCATCTGAAATGAACCCTGGGTAACTGCAATGGCATCAACCACCTATGTGAGGGCTACTGAATCCTGCCCAGCTAAGGAGCATGAAAGCCTCTAAAAAATGACACAGGAGAAGGAAATCTCCACTAGATTCACAGGAAGAATAAACAAATGCAACTACCAAAGCACCCTCAAAAAGCCAAGCCTGCAGAGAGGGTGGTGACACTGCCTGGGATGGGGACAGGGAGAAAAGGAGCTGCTCATGGATGCTGGTGGTTCCTGCTAACCCTGAGCATCAAAGAACCTGCAAAGAATGGCAGCTGAATTAATAATACATAGAGATAAGGAGGGACTGGGGTCCCTGTGTGGAGGGAACATACACACACATCACCCATCACACAAGGAAGAGGGAATGAAGGTTCAGAGTCCTTGAGAAATGTGTTTTCTCTGTACAGCCAGGGCTAGGAGACTGCTGCTGCTCCTTCACTCTCTGTATAACCTGCAATGAAATGTCTCCTTAAATCAGAATCAAGCAGAGATGTGAGAGTGTTTCGGTGTGTCCTGAGAGGCAGAACAAGAGCATTATCCTTGCTAGGGTGGGGAGGAGGCAGCCATGAATTATCTGCACATCTTCATTCATCTTTCCTAATGAATGTGCTTTGTCTGGGCCAGGGTCCATCCTGGCTGCCCCCTCACTAGTTGTTCTAACAATGGAATTTAAACAGCCCCCAAACTGCTGCCACCACTTTTACCTGGCAGGCAGGATCCCTGCAGCTCAGGCTGGAGCCTTTCTAGCCTGGAATTGGAGGTAGAGCTGGTCAGATGTGAAGCCCATTTGCTGAACTACTTGATTTGAAACCTCTTAGCTGAGATTCCCTCTCATCACATTCAAGTCACTCCCAGCATTTGGCTGCTCTGACTCACACTGCGGGACTGGGACTGTCACCGACACACGGTCCCCCCACTTTTTGCTGCAGGTCTGACACACTGACATTTCCAAGCCCTGCAAAACCATGGAAATCTCTGAAATTGGTGAAATTCCCACTCTCAAGAGCGACTGCATCATCAGGGCTTATGAAGCACTAGACACAGGAGCTGGACACAGCCCTGGAAGCTGGTGGAGATAAAATCAGAGAGGGTTTGGCTGCTGGTGGCAAGCCCTGACCCATGTGCAGTTGAAGAGATCACCCTTAGATCTCCTGCTAGAAACCTCAAGATGCAGCTGTAGATAGAACCCTTCTCTGATGTCTGGAGTCACTTTTGAAGCTTAAAGGAAGAAAAAGAGGTAAAAAGGAGGATTTCCTTGGGAGTTACTGTCTAATATCATGCACCATTCCCCCAGGGCTGGGAACTGAAGGTACCACTTCACCAGCAGAGCCAAAGATCCTCCCTGCCTGCTTTTATTTCTTCACACTTGGTCCCAGGAGTAAAGGCACAAGGAAGGAGTTTCCTTCTCCACGGATTCACCCCTTGCTCACACAGCCATAGAGTCACCCCCCCACATGCACACACGGCTCCTTCTCCACCTCTCAGCCATAGCCCATGATTTATTCATTCACAGCTCCTCGTGTGGGATGCTGATGGGAAAGGTTGAGCGCAGAGCTTTGGCAGCCTTAGCAAGAAGGTGAATTTATTTAGGCTGATAAGCTGCAGCTAAACATTCACCCTGTGCTCTACATCCCTTGATACAGCTTGATGTTTTCAGGAAAATGGTGCTGAGGAAGCCTGTGAGAGGAGGTTGCTCCTCTTACTTGGCTCAGCCTCAGGCAAGTGTTGCACCAGCACATGGGCTCCAAGCTGTCCACCCGACGGGGAGACAACTGAGCTCCTCATGACAACAGAACAGCCTCCAACCACCTCCAAGGTGGCTTTCAGGGTGCAGTAGACATGTGATGGTGAACACCAATGCTACATGGCTCTGTGGGCATCACTGGAGATCTTCAGACACCAACGTTCTGGCCCTCCCTCCACCCAGGGATGGCAATGAGTTGAAAGGCACTTGTGGAGCTCAGCACTGCCATCCCCAGGGGTGCAGGGGAACAGAGCATCACGTTCATAGGAGGTCTCCAAATCACACCCAGATCTCCTGAGGGGACAGGACTCACTTGCCGTTCTTTAATCCTACCAAGAGGTGGCAATAAGCAATTCTGTAATGGCCTCAGCAAGGAAGAAACCCTGAGCTTCCATTCCCACCAGTCAGGGACACAGGGAGTCCCTCCAGTGGGTGTAAGGTGAGCAGAGCTCCTGGGCTGGGAGGGGGGGAGGGAGGGGTGCAATAAAAGCCAAAAAAGGACAATTGCAAAGCAAAACTGACATTGATTTGAAAGAGCAGGAGCAAAAGTGCCATTTGCAAAGGGCAAAGCATCCCCAGGGGAAAGTGGAGAACATTATTGATAGGTGGATAGTTTGGGAGGAACACAAAGTGAGGAGATTGTTTAATAATGAGGCAAGGAACATCCAATTAGTGCATGCTAAAAAACCCTCCCATAAGCAACCACAGGTGATCCAGACATGGTAAAGCCAACACAAGACTGAGATGATCACAGGTCACCTCCCCACCCCCCTGTTATTATCATCGGATGTGCATAGGTATGTGCAAACAGTCATTTCTTTCTCATTTGGCTTCTGAATCTTGGAGGATGTTTGCAGGTGACATTTGCACAATGCAGAGGGTCAGAAGCTTAATACAGAATAAAAAGCCAGAGGTCTCTTCTCACCTCCTGGCTCCAGCAGTGAACACACTCTGCCAGAGCTGCAAGGACATGGAGAAGGGAGAGAAGGGAGCTCTGGAGATCTTTGGGGGTGTCTCCATCACTTGCCTGCTCAGTCCCTGCTCTTCCCAGCCAGCTTGGCTGCTTCTCTTCTGTGTCATGGATATTCTCTAAGCTGATGTCTCTATTGCCATGGTTCCTGGAGCAGCACATCACCACCTCCCTGCAGAACATCTATGGGCAGTCTAGGAGGGCAGTGGGAGACCCCTGCCTGGGCAGGTGGGTGCTTCTTGTGCTGGTTCAGCTGCCATCCGTTCCCTGATCACAATGAGCTCAGCAATATCCCCTCAGAAGGCTTCTTTCAAACACTCCTGCCATAGGTTCCTGAGGGCCCAGCTCCTCCACTGCCCACTGTGGTGCCACCATCACCTGCTGNCCCCAACCACAACCACCAGGGTGTGGACAGAGCCACAAACCCACATCTGGGCCAGGTTCTGCCTCTGGAACCTGAAGCCAGCGGGGGAAATAAAACATTCTGCTGGGTTGTGACTCACCCATGGGTCAACTCCAACATGGGGCTCACAACTCAGCCCCCAGCACTTCAGTGCTGAGACACTATAGCTCATCAGCAGCCCAGGAGGTATCTCAGAGAGGGCTCTTGCCCTTCCCCCTGCTGACCCTTCCCTCTGCAGCTCCTTGTTCTGAACAAGAGCCTGGTTCTCCAGGAGCTGCTGTGACGTACCAGACAGCTTTATGAGCCCAGTAATCAATTCCTCATCCCTCTGCAGAAGCAGCTCTCTCATTGTGGACTCTACCCAGCAATTACACTCCTGGGCTGACCTTTAAATCACATCTGCTCTCCCTGGAGAGCTCTGAGCTGAGAGGTCAGGGCCACACCGTGTGGATGCACGGAGGTGCCTGACATTTGGGGAGGGAACATAAAGGGGATTTCAGGCTTCTTGTAACTCCAAGGTGCTATTGAAATGACACGACTTGAAATAACATGTCTTCAAGGCCCAGCTGCAGCTGCTTGGCAATGGAAGCATGGGGGAGGTGACTGTTCCAAGGGATGACCCAAGACCTTGGGTGAAAGACTCGTTAAGTCCAATCTTAACAAGACTGTCCCCTGGGGTGGAGCCCTTTCTTGCCTGCAGACAGCTGAGATGTGGGATGGATGCAAGATGCTGCAGCTGGTGACATGGGCTGTCTGCTCACCAAACAGGGCCAATGCCTGAGCCCAGCATTGGAGGAGACAATCCAGGACAGCCTCTGGCAAGGTCAGGACAGGGCGGATCTGTCCTGAGAAAGCTCCACTCCAAGTGACATCTGGGGAAAGCACTGAATCTATTTTGGGTGGTTTCTCAGTGCAAGCAAAGCCCATGGTTGGGATTGAGCCACCAGTGCTTGGCTTTGGGGTCAGCAAGGTCAGCGTGCACCTTCTGCATGGACCAGCATCTCCAGGGAGTCACTCAACCCATCCCAGCCATGGAAGGGGAGCTGAAGCACCCTTGGGAGGGCTAATGCCTCAGCTTAGCTGCCATCTCATACTGGTATTTCATGGAATCACAGAAAGTCAGGGGTTGGAAGGGACCTACAAAGATCATCCAGTCCAACCCCCCCACCAGAGCAGGATCACCCAGAGCAGGTCACACAGGAACACGGCCAGGGGGGGTTTGAATGTCTCCAGAGAAGGAGACTCCACAACCTCCCTGGGCAACATCGTGTTCCTCATTGCTTGTGGCTGGAGGTGATTTGAGAGAAAGGGCTTTGGCTGTTTGTTCCAGCACAGGAAAGCTGCTGGTTGTAGAGATCTTTCAGTGTGGAGAAGAGAAGGCTCCCAGGGGACCTTCTGGTGGCCTTCCAGGATCTGAAGGGGGCTACAAGAAAGCTGGGGAGGGCCTTTTGAGGCTGTTGGGTAGTGGTAGGAGGGGGGGGAATGGGGCAAAAGTAGAGGGGGGGAGATTGAGATGAGACATTAGGAAGAAGTTGTTGCCCAGGAGGGGGGGGAGACACTGGCCCAGGTTGGGCAGAGAGGGGCTGGAAGCCCCATCCCTGGACATTTGGAAGGCCAGGCTGGCTGGGGCTGTGAGCAACTGATGTAGTGGGAGGTGACCCTGCCATGGCAGGGGGGTTGGGACTGGATGGTCTGTAAGGTCCCTTCCAACCCTGACAATTCTATGATTCTATGATCTGCTCCAGCCCAGCAATGGATTTGAGGTGTGATTCCCCTGAGGGAGAGGATGACCCTTCCTCAGACGACTCTCAGCTCCATAGCTGGGGGAGATACCTCCACCCAAGGTGCCCTGTCCAAGGGGGATCATTTGTGTGTCAGTGACTTAAGCACCTGTGTAGACATCCAAGAGAGAATAAGGGATATATTTATGTTCTGAACTGAAAAGATATAAAAAATTACTGCCCTGGGTTGACTTTTTACTACTCTCAGTTATGAGGAACCACAAGTGCTGCTGAACAAGACGTGTGCATTTTCCTGAGGAGTTCTGGTGCAGAATCAAGCAGATTAATTAAACCTCTGCTGAATGTGATCAAAGCTGCTCTGACCTTGGCAACCTCCAGAACCTTTGACTCAGAAAGTCTTTAAGTTGCCTCTACCTGGGGAGGGAGATACCAGCATTTCTATACACCCAACCTGATGGACACACTTCCCTGGAGCACCCCCATTATCAGAGAGGGGATCGAGGATTTTGTTCTGACTTATTGTACTTATTGCTTATTATTAGACTTATTTGTATTTCCATGGAAAATGGAGGGCAGGCACAGGACCACAATTAGGGGATGGGGACTTCCAGGTGAGGTCTCATCCTGAACAGCTGCAGCATCTAACCTCATAGAGCCACAGAATCGTTTTGGTTGGAAAAGATCTTTAAGATCATCAAATCCACCCGTTCCCCCATCCCTGCCAGGGCACCACTAACCCCTGGCCCTCAGCACCACATCTCCACACCTTGCAAACCCCTCCAGGGATGGCGACTCCACCACTGCCCTGCCCAGCCTGGCACAGCCCAAAACAGCCCCAAACACCAACAAATTGTTCCTCAGCTCCAAACAAAACCTGTCCTGGGGTGACTTGAGGCTGTTTCCTCTTGTCCTGTCTCTTGTTCCTTGGGAGAAGAGCCCGACCCCACCTGGCTCCAAGCTCCTTGCAGGGAGTTGTGTAGAGCCAGAAGGTCTCCCCTGAGCCTCCTTTGCTCCAGGCTCAACCCCCCCAGCTCCCTCAGCTGCTCCTCACCACACTCCTGCTCTAGACCCTTCCCCACCTTCGTTGCCCTTCTCTGGCCACGCTCCAGCCCCTCAAGGTCCTTCTGGGAGTGAGGGGCCCAAAACTGACCCCAGGATTCCCCATTGCTGAGTCCAGGGGGACAATCCCTGCCCTGGTCCTGTTGGCCACACTAGTGCTGACACTACCACAAGCCTTCTTCAGCCCCACCAGCCAGTCACACCATCCACCCTTTGCAGTGGTTTTCCATTCCTTGGCAGTAACTAGTCAAGCACACTGTTTATCACACCCTTTAGGTAAGTACCTCCTAAGTAGAACAGTGTAAATAATCGATGTTTTGCTTCACTTACAATTTCAAATGAACAAATAAGCAAACAAAAAATTGCTCCGGGTCAACTTGAAATTCAAAATCCTTGACATTTTTTTGGTCAATCAGAAAGCTGGAAAAAATAAACTTTGGGTTAAGTGGAACATTATAAAATGGTGCATTTTGAAGCCAAATATTCTCTTTAAGCATAGTGTAAATATAACTTAAGGAGGTTTCTAACCAAAGAGTGGTTTATTAGGTACATATCCCTGGAGGGCTTCAAAAAATGAGTAGATGTGGAGCTTTGAGACATGGTCTGGGGGTCAGGGAGATGTTGGACAAAGGTTGGACTTGATGATCCTAGAGGTCTTTTCCAACCTAGATGATTCTCTGATTCTATTCTATGATTTTGACTGTTTCTGATGTTTGTTTGTGTGTGTTATGAGCATTTCTGCAAGGCTGAAATTCATCCAGGGAGCAGTTTGCTGCTGCTGGGTATTATTCTTTTTGAGACAAAAAGATCTGGCAGAATACTTCACCCAGGTAAAGCTGCAGCTCTTTAAGAGTCTTTTCTCTTATGTTCTCAAATCACCTTTTACCAGAAGACTTGGGATGTATTAAAAAGTGTGTTTTACCTGTGAGCAAAGTGGGTGAAGCCACCACAGGAGCTGTTTGTGGACAAGCCAGGACAGGGATAATGGGAAACCTCATTCTGCTCTTGCAGGAAAGACCTTAGAGTGCAATACAGAGATTTTGTGCAGCTTCAGCTTCCCAAGAAGGACTCCTGAAGGACCTGGATGGAATGATTTGCTTCGACAATGCTGTAAACCCAAAGAGGATGCCCAGACCCTTGTGACTGATCTGCTCTGTGCTCTCTGAGCTCAGTTTAGGGGGTAGGGAGCTGCCTGGAGCAGTGACCGGGATCTTTCTGCTCGTTCCCAACCTTACGATGCCAAGACAACAAGGGCTGGTCTTGAAGATCATGCAAAGTGCCACTGGGGGGTTGAACTCGATGATATTAAAGGTCTTTTCCAAGCTAAACAATTCTATGATTCTACAACTGACTGGTTGCACGTTCCTCAGGAATAACGTTTCCATTCCATCAGCCCTTGTTTCTAAGCACTGGATAAAAATCTTCCCCACGGGGACAAATAGCAGAGATTAGAAGAAACAGGCAAAAATTCAGCTGTAAGAGCAGCTGACAGTTTAAAATGAGCTAAATCCTCATTCTTTCTGTGTTTGTTTCATTCTAAATAGAGCCTGTGTAAGCCTGAAGAGAGAAGATTCTATCAAAGCCTCTGGAGACACCTCACCCAACGCTACCCGAGCAGCAAAGTCACCACCCAACGAACCCACTTCTGAACCCTGCGTGGCAGCAGCCCGACTAATTGCATTCCAGATTAATGAGTCTTTCACTAAAGTTCTAATTGCATAATGAGAACCTTGGAGTTCACTTTTAACTACAGAGCTGGTTCCAAATGAAGCAGGCGACGCAGACGCACCCGGAGGAGCCGGGGCTGGGCTGATTTGCATGTGATAATTACAAGTGTTCAGCTTTCCAAGGGTCTCTCTGCTCTGCATTTGTTTTGCTCCAGCAAATCGTGGTCCTGGACATGTGTATTATGGCTGGAGCGTGAGCGGGGATGAGGCTGTTAGTGCTGTTCTGAACCACCTTCCAGGGAGAGCTCAGAGCTCTAATCGTGCTCTAATTGTTCCCTGCCAGCTGTCTGGGTGGGATGAGACCGAGCTCTCCTCTTCTTGGTTAAAGAGCAAGTCCCGTTCTCCAAGCAGGAAAAGCTTATCAGAGAATCAGAGAATCATTTAGGTTGGAAAAGACCTCCAGGATCATCAAGTCCAATCTTTGTCCAACACCTCCCTGACCCCCAGACCATGTCCCAAAGCACCACATCTGCTCGTTTGTTGAACCCCTCCAGGGATGGTGACTCCAGCACCTCCCTGGGCAGCCTGGGCCAGTCCCTGACCACTCTGTCAGTGAAGAACTTCTTCCTAATGTCCAATCTAAACCTCCCCTGGGGCAACGTGAGGCCATCACCTCTTGTCCTGTCATTAGTTACTTGGGAGAAGAGCCCAACCCCAGCCTCACCACAACCTCCTTTGAGGTAGTTGTAGAGAGCACTGAGGTCTCCTCTCAGCCTCCTCTTCTCCAAGCTAAACAACCCCAGTTCCTTCAGGTACTCCTCATAAGCCATGTTCTCCAGACCTCTCACCAGCCTCGTTGTCCTTCTCTGCACCCACTCCAGCCCCTCAATGTCCTTCTTACCCTGTGGTGCCCAAACTGGACCCAGTGCTCAAGGTGAGGTCTCCCCAGTGCCCAGTCCAGGGGCACCATCACCTCCCTGCTCCTGCTGCTCACACCACTGCTGATACGGTCTGATTCTCCACCCTGGAAAAGCTTCTTCCCCTCCCTTTAATCCCATTAGGTTCCCCAGTGCTTTAATGATTATGGCCCATCCTGCTAGTCCGGGTCTCACCAAAGCTCTTGGATTGATGGGGGGAGGAGGGATGAGTGTGAACCGGGATCCATGAAAAGCTGCTTGGGAGGGGAAGGGCCGTGGGATGGGGCCGTGGGGCTGAGTGGGGGAGGTTGTACATCTCACTCATCCTTTTTTCATCCTTTTCCAATGACAAAGAAGATGTGGCACCTCCCTCCTCACCCTCCTCCTGCCCGGCCACCTCTCTTCCCAGTTCAGTGGGAAAAGCAGAGCACGTAAGATAATTCATTTTCTGAGAAGAGCAAAATGAGCATTTCAGCTTGAAACCCTTTTTTCCCAGATCAGTCTGATCGTGTTTGTTTTCAACAGCAAACAATGCACTGGTAGAAATTGTGCTATGACAACAGCATCTTCCCTAGAAGAAAACCTCTCCTTCCATGGCTGCAAAAGCCCTTCCTCCTCAGGAGTAGTATTTCAAGATTTCTCTATTTTGCTCTAATGATGGTAATTTCTAGAGAACATTGCCCAGCTTCTCCATCCTCCCTAAACCAGACAACGTGTTACAAGCCCCAGATGCCATCACCAGCCCTTCTGCAGAGCAGGCCATGTATGGAGGTCCACCATGAGACCCCCCAACTTCTCTCCCACAGCTGGCAGAGAGACTTGTTTCTCCAAACGACTGCACTTAGTCTTTCTTCATTCACTAGAAAGTCCTGAGGGGAAAGAAACACATAACCATGACCACTGGAATGGGCTGCCCAGAGAGGGGGTGGAGGCCCCATCCCTGGAGTCCTTCAAGGTCAGGCTTGCTGGGGCTCTGAGCAGCCTGCCCTAGGTAGAGATGTCCCTGCTGGTGTAGGGAGGTTGGACCAGATGAGCTCTGGAGGTCCCTTCCAGCCTCACACATTCTATGATTAACCATTTCCTGAGGACCACTGAGGTTTCTGTGAGGTTTCTGCATGTTCTCCACAGGCATCACTTGGATGCCAAGAAAAGCTGAAGTCCCTTTGCTTCACCCAGATCTCAGCCCAGCTGGCAGCAGAGCAAATCTCTCTCTCTCTCGTC
Organism: Brachypteracias leptosomus; assembly: GCA_013401335.1. Classification (NCBI taxonomy): domain Eukaryota; kingdom Metazoa; phylum Chordata; class Aves; order Coraciiformes; family Brachypteraciidae; genus Brachypteracias; species Brachypteracias leptosomus. The sequence goes on along the minus strand of VYZX01002230.1, from coordinate 174,638 downwards.
CTTCAATCTCACAGGCCTTCTCCTTACTCCAGAATAATTATTCTGGCTTGTCTCAGCTGCTCCTCTCCATTGCCTGGTGCTATGGTTGGCTGGTGCCTTCCCTCTTGGTCTGTCTTGTCAAGAGTGGGAAGTCACTTGATGTCATAGATGAAGAGCTCAGGTTTGCTCCCTATACTGTAATATGAAGAACTCCCTGCTTTAAAAAGAAACAACTTATGATTATTTTGGAGACCTTGGAGGTGACCACTCCAGCTCCTTGTTGTGCAGCCTCAGCACCTCCATGTGCACCAGGGGCTCATCCTGCTTCTATGATAGTTTCTTATCCTTAACACCACATTTTTCTGCCTTCCTCTCTCTGCAGCAAAGCTCAGCCTGAAAGGGCTCTCCTGAATCCTCCTCATCCCTTATCCCATTTTCTTTCTCTTCTTCTCAACCTCATTGCCTGCCCAGTTTGCATAGTGACTGACATTGTGTCCTGTACATACATATATATATATATATATAAACAACCTGGAGCAGTCCTATGTCCCACCCAACACCAGCTTTTACCCCATGCTTGGCCCAACAAAGCCTCTCTCCTGCCCCTCTGCAAGCCCTCTGCTAACAGCAGAATAAGCCTGATGGCCCCATAAAACCAAGTTCCCACCTCATTACCCGTTTAGCCTCGCCTGGAAGAAAGCACCCTCCTGAAAACCAGAAGAACAACTTCTTTGTGCTACACCAGCCCATGTCCTGACTTGCCTGATGGGGAAATGAAAGGTACAAATTGTCGTGTTCAGTCTCCTTTAGGAAAAATCCCAGAATCCCAGCAGGGTGGGGTTGGAAGTGACCTCTGGAGATGATCTGGTCCAACCCCCCTGCTCCAGCAGCTCCCCCAGAGCAGGGGGCCCAGCATCGTGTCCAGGCCCCTTTGGGATCTCTCCAGACAAGGAGACTCCACAACCTCTCTGGGCAGCCTGGGCCAGGCTCCAACCCCCTCCCCCCAAACAACTTTCTCCTCCTGCTCACATGGAACCTCCTGGGTTCCAGTTGGTGCCCGGTGCCCCTTGTCCTGTCCCTGGGCACCACTGACAAGAGTCTGGCCCCAGCCTCTTGCCCCCACCCTTTAGCTCTTGATCAGCATTGATCAGATCCCCTCTGGGGCTTCTCTTCTCCAGCTCAACAGCCTCAGGGCTCTCAGCCAAAACACTAAGAAGTTTTGAGGATACACCTTTTTCCTGCAATACAAAGGGCCACCTGCCAGCACGATAACGAAGGGACCTTGCACAGCGTCCTCATAACAACAATCATAAAAACCAGGCTGATGATTCGTACAAGGAACAATGGTAGAGAACGGCTGGTTTTATTATTAATCATTTAACAGCTGGAGAGTGATGTTCCTGGATAACAGTGTCTAATAGCCCCACTCCTCCTGGCTGGGGAGCAGATTGCCATCCACACCCACGTGGAGAGATAGAATCATAGAATTGTCAGGGTTGGGAGGGACCTTAAAGCTCATCCACTTCCAACCCCCCTGCCATGGGCAGGGACACCTCCCACTGCATCAGTTGCTCACAGCCCCAGCCAGCCTGGCCTTCCAAATGTCCAGGGATGGGGCTTCCAGCACCTCTCTGCCCAACCTGGGCCAGTGTCTCCCCACCCTCCTGGGCAACAACTTCTTCCTAACCTCTCATCTCAATCTCCCCACCTCTACTTTTGACCCATTCCCCCCACTCCTACCACTACCCAACAGCCTCAAAAGTCCCTCCCCAGCTTTCTTGGAGCTGGGACAAAGACTCTTGTTTCTATTCAGTGCACAGACAACAGAATCAGTTTCCCCAGGCTGAGCTCCCTCGCTGCTGGTTGGGATTGCAGGAATTCTTTGTTTCTCATTAGTGTTCCTGTTGCCCGCACAACATGCGACACAAACACACCCTCACAACCAGACTGTGCTGCTTCAGAGCTTAACAGAAATAAACCTCCCAGCACTGCAAAATCAGAATCCCATTTGCAACACTCAGGGTTTGTTGTGTGCTCAGTAATGAGGGGCTCTGGATTATGCAGGGTCCTTTTTGCTCTTCTTTCTCGGACACAACAATGGTGGTAAATAATCTTACCCCCAGCATGGGAAGCACAATTTTGCCAGAGGATAAAAGAATAACTTGAATAGACACAAGGGTTTTTTTTCCTCCCTCTCTTGGTATAGGAGCCATATTCCTCCTCTGCCATTAGAAATGAAGATTGCTTGGTAGCAAAGACAAAGGAACTTCAATCAGTTTGCACTCTTCCCACACTGGTTANATGGAGCATCCACAACCCCCCTGGGCAACATGTGCCAGTGTCTCACCACCCTCACAGTGAAGAATTTCCTCCTAATTTCCAGCTTAAATCTCCCCTCTTCCAGTTTGAACCCATCACCCCTCATCCTATCACTCCAGCCTTTGTGAAAAGTCCCTCCCCAGCTTTCTTGTAGCCCCTTCAGATACTGGAAGTCCACAAGAAGGGCTCCCCTGAGCCTTCTCTTCTCCAGGCTGAAGAACCCCAACTCTCTCAGCCTGGCCTCAAAGGGGAGGTGTTCCACACTAAATAAATGTATATATACACCTATCTGGATGCAGGTTTTTGTGCTTGGGGGTGCTCAGATGACTCTCATTAGATTTTACAGCCCAGCCTGACTATGATGGACCTGCCCTCACTGGTGAAGAGGAAAAAATTGGAAAAGCTGCTAAAAGCTTTGAGGTGACCAAGACCTCAGGGGACTTACTGCTGCCTAACAATGCAAAACAGTCCTTTTTCTACCCTTTTGGGGGTTGTCCCTTCCCCTGGAGATGTGGTGGATGCTGACAACGCTCTCCTCGTGCCTGCTTTAATACAGGGTTTGAAGGAAGGGTCTGGTCTGCAGATGGGGTCAAACTGCTCAACCTTTGCAGAGAGTTTGGCACGTCACAATCCAAAACCACCTCTGCAAGAGCTTTTTGTTCCCTCTCTAGCTGCCCGTCCATCACTCTGTCCCAAAGGGGGATTCCCCCTCCTCCCAAGCAAGCTCCAGCAAGATTACAAAGAATAAAACCTCTCATTTATCCCTCAGAGGCAGCACTTGGCACTCGAAGCCCATGGGAGGCGTGTTTGGCTTTGTACACCTCGAGATGGGCTTCAAACACCTCTGGATTTGAGGCAGCTGAAAAGCTGTATTTTGTTTGCTTTGCAAGAATAACTCTCAGGATAAAATTCATCTCCATTCAAGAAGGGCTTTAGAGCACTAAAGTCTTGCTAGTAAAGAACACAGTTACCCTGTGAGAGCGGCTGAGCCTCCAAACCCCAGAGTCACTGAACACTCAGGAGTTCACCTTTGGTGTTGGATCTAACACCAGCAGGTTGGGGAAACTGAGGCACGGCAGAGGGATGTAGCTGAGCAGAAGGGATTGAGGTGTCCAAGGAGAAGCTCAGCCACACAGCCTGATCCAGGGACGACAGCAGAACACACTGTCCAGACACCAGCCCTTACAAGGCACGATGGCACCTTTTAAAGGCATTATTTTCTTCAAGACATGGTCTAGGGGTCAGGGAGATGTTGGCCAAAGGTTGGACTTAAGAGCTTAGAAGCCATTTTCCAACCTAAATGATGCCATGATTGCACCCACCTGCAGCATTTCAGGTTGGGCTATTTCTCCCCAAGTCCATGAAATGACATTTTTGCACCAATTTTCCAGAAAAAGCCCTGGGTTTTCTGAGCTTTAATGTCAGGTTTTACCTTTTAAGCCTGAGCAGCCTTTATTGCAGTTGAAGGGAACCAGCTGCCAGGTGAGAGAATAAAACATTGACTTCTGCAAGAGCGAGCACAGCGTGTCCATGGTGCTGGAGTGACAACTGCCCGTGGACCCAGAAGGGCTCAGGGGATGTAATACAAGAATGATCACAAAACCTGAAACAAGCCTCATACCTGTCGACAGCCTTGGATGAATTTTGTGGGGACTTTGTGCTATTTCCCTGACAATTCCTGTCACCGAAACAGTTGTTTCTTTGGGCATGATTAACTCAAACATCACTCCCTGCCTTGTATCTCCCCACCCTGACACGGCTCTTGGGTTTTATTTGGAGCTTATGGATGCAGCAACCATGGAAAAGATTTTTCCAGAGGAAAAAGAATCGTAGAATCATTTAGGCTGGANCCTCCAGGGATGGTGACTCCAGCACCTCCCTGGGCAGCCTGGTCCAGTGTCTGACCATTCTTGCAGGAAAGAACTTCTCCCTAATGTCCAACCTAAAGCACCCCTGGGGCAACTTGAGGCCATCACCTCTTGTCCTTTCTTCTCTTTCATTCCCATCCTGGGCACTCCCACACTTTCTTTCATCCCAGATTCTCTCCCACTTGTGCAGCACAGAAAAAAGAGGATCCACTTCTCAGAAAGGCCTCTGTCCCATTTTGAAATGCTCCTCAGGCCTTTCTGAACCGCTGCCTCCAGCACCATGTCACCCTTTGTGTCTCACTCTGGCCATTTGCTGGCACTGGAGGTTTCCCCCAATTCAACCACAGCACTTTTTGTCCACGGTTTACAATTGGAAGCCTTGAAAGCACCAGAGTGTGCAGTGCCTTGCTTCCTGCTAGAACCTTAAAGATACCTGAGCAGATAACTGACTCCATAAATGACTTTCTAACAAGAGCTGGAGCTGTGTGAGCATTTGGGGATTCTCAGGACAACCTTTAAAGAAGCTCATAGGTGAATTTTCCTGTAGAAGTTGGAACACCCCTAGTTTGCTACGTTACACATGCCTGTGAATTATCTTTGAGAAGTTATCTTGGCTTTATATGCACAAATCCCAGCACTTACAACCCCCACGTGAAGCTGTCCCTAACAGAGGGGGGTGCACACAGCCCACATTAACTGTAAGAAGGACATGGACTTGTTGGGGAGGGTCCAGAGGAGGCCACAAAGGGCTGGAACATCTCTCCTATAAGGACACACTGAGAGAGTTGGGGTTTTTCAGTCTGGAGAAGAGAAGGC
>VYZX01002230.1:140040-164243 GCA_013401335.1 Brachypteracias leptosomus | reverse complement strand
CTCACAGCAGAGCTGCTCCAGCCTCTGACCATCCTCGTGGCCCTTCTCTGGACACCTTCCAGCACGTCCAGATCTTTCTTGTAATAGGGGCTTAAAGGTCTCTTCCAACCTAAATGATTCTATGATTTTCCCTCCAAATCACATGCAGGACTTGAGGTTGCTTTTATCAAAACCAACATATTCCCAGTAGAAAAGAGAAAGAAAGTCAAAGTTCTGCATTTGAAGAATCAGTATTTCCTGATGATGAAAACCTTCTCCAAATCCCCCACGACAGCACCTGCCAGGGCACCACAGACGTGTGTCCAACACGTCTTGATATTGGCTCATTCTCAGCACCTCAGTTAATGGAGTTCCTACAGTTTCCTGTGAGAAATTAATTTATGGAAATACAGTTCCCTGCCAATCAATCCTCCTGGTGTTCGGTGCAGATGGGCCCTTTCTCAGCATTATTGCATTACCCCCACTTAGAGCTCCTTGAATTAGCTTCCCCTCCCCTCCTTGCAGTGCACTTACTTTGCATACTTATTAAAAAATCACTATTGTAATTTAGTCATAACCGAACGTGTCCTTTAAGCATCAGACTCCATTTCCCTGTTGTTGTTTTTTTCAATTAATCATCACACAGAATCACAGAATGTCAGGGGTTGGGAGGGACCTCCAAAGATCATCCAGTCCAACCCCCCCACCAGAGCAGGATCACCCAGAGCAGGTCACACAGGAACACGGCCAGGGGGGTTTGAATGTCTCCAGAGAAGGAGACTCCACAACCTCCCTGGGCAGCCTGGGCCAGGCTCTGGCACTCTCACCATGGAAAAGTTTCTTCTCCTATTGATGTGGAACCTCCTCTCTTCCAGCTCACACCCATTGCCCCTTGTCCTATCACTGGCTGTCCCTGAGCAGAGCCTGGCTCCATCCTCCTGACACTCTCCCTTTACCTATTTATCACCATTCCTGAGGTCACCCCTCAGTCTCCTCTTCTCCAAGCTAAAGAGCCCCAGCTCCCTCAGCCTTTCCTCACCAGGGAGATGTTCCACCCCCTTCAGCATCTCTGTGGCTCTGTGCTGGACTCTCTCCAGCAGTTCCGTGTCCTTCTTGAGCTGAGGGGCCCAGAACTGGTCACAACATTCCAGCTGTGGTCTCCCCAGGGCAGAGGAGAGGGGCAGGAGAACCTCCCTCCACCTACTGACCACCCCCCTTCTGATCCACCCCAGGTTGCCATTGGCCTTCTTGGCCACAAGGGCACATTGCTGGCTCATGGTCACCCTGCTGCCCACCAGGACCCCCAGGTCCCTCTCTCCTACACTGCTCTCCAACAGCTCAGTCCCCAACCTGTACTGGTCCCTGGGGTTGTTCTTGCCCAGATGCAGACTCTACACTTGCCCTTGTTGAACTCCATTAAATTTCTCCCTGCCCAACTCTCCAGCCTGTGCAGGTCTCTGGATGGCAGCACAGCTCTGGGGTGTCAGCCACTCCTCCCAGCTTGGTGTCATCCAACCACATGTTATTGTGGTTTCTAAGCCTGCAAACACCAGGTCAGGAGGAGCCTCACTGATACCACAACCAGAATTACCACAGGGATCCCAGGAGGTCAATTCTAAGGGTTTCTGTTCTCTCAGCTTGATATGGTGTAAATCCAGACCAGGGACTGCCCAACTGCTTTGGTTTTAGGCAGGGCTGAGGTTACCTCCCACCCACCCATCACCACAAGAGCCAGCATCACTTGTGCTATAACCTCCTCTCTTCCAAAAATAAACAGCTGAAACTGTCATTGTGTCTGCTGCCATTGACAAATAATACACAATATAATCTGATGCCAATATATTCCTACTTAAAGAGTCAGTAATTACTATGACTCGGAGCTGTTTAGGGCTGGAAATATGTCACATTTCAGAGCTGTTACCCACCCGAACCCTCAGAAGCACTGGAAAGGCCCCGAGGGGAACCCAGTCTGTTGTGCACACACTAGTCAAATATATTTTTATAAGAGCAGATTGTGGCTTTGTTTATTTAGAGCTTTTTCTCCCTGCATATGCTTTGCTATTTTGGGGGAGTCGATGAAATTCCTGCCTCTAGACTTTGGTGCTGTAGCATTGTTACCTACACTAAATGTGCCTGTTCCTCCTGTGAGACATCACCTGGAGCACTGTGTCCAGCTCTGCAGCCCCCAGCACAAGGACATGGAGCTGGTGGAGCAGGTCCAGAGGTGGCCATGAAGATTATCAGAAGGCTGGAGCACCTCTCCTACAAGGACAGGCTGAGAGAGTTGGGCTTGTTCAGCCTGGAGAAGAGAAGGCTCCAGGGAGACCTTCTGGTGGCCTTTCAGTATCTGAAGGGGGCTACAAGAAAGCTGGGGAGGGACTTTTTAAAAGGGTTTGTAGTGATAGGGCAAGGGGTGGCTTCAATCTGAAAGAGAGGAAATTTAGATTAGAAATTAGGATGAAGTTCTTCACTGTGAGGGTGGTGAGACTCTGGCCCAGGTTGCCCAGGTAAGCTGTGGATGCTCCATCCCTGGAGGTGTTCATGATGTGGATGGGGCTTGGAGCAACCTGGTCTAGTGGGAGGTGTCCCTGCCATGGCAGGGGGTTGGAACGAGATGATCTTTGAGGTCCCTTCCAACCCAAACCATCCTGTGATTACGAAATAGGAGCTGATGTCTCAGAGAAGAGGTGGTGATCACATCTCTAGGTTAGATCCCCACAGGACCAGGGCACTGGCAGGGACCAGCAGCATTTCCAGTGCTAACTTCTATTATTTCAGGCATGGATGTGACAGAGATTTAGCCTGTGGAGTCCATCAGCCACAAATACTTCTTGGTGCTTTATTACTAACTTAAAACCTTTAGTGGAAGACCAAAAGCCAGACATATAAAATCCCACAGCAGAAGAGATAAGTTATATTGCATTTGAGTTATACTGCATTTGAAGCAAGTGGTTTATGGGGAGAGGGGGCTCCCAAGCAGTTCAGGACTGAATGGAAGGGATGTCTTGTATCTAAGGGTTTGACTGTCCATTAATGAAGGTCACAGCAAGGAAGGTTTCTGGGTCTGGAGAATGACTGTGGGTGGACACCACATGGGGTGCTGCTTCTGGAGAGCTCTGTCAGAATGAGACAGAAATTTTAGGTGCAAAATAAGGAGCTTGGGACAGAATCATAGAAACATAGAAGGGTTTGGGTTGGAAGGGACCTAAACCTGGGATAAGGTTTGGAAAACTCACCTGCCAGGATGATGAGGAGCAGCAGTGGGGCAGGTCAGGATGGGAATGTCTGGAAAATCTTGTTGGGCAAGGAAGGACATGGGTATTGCTGGCCTTGGCTCAGGACACGTGGCCTCCTAAAAGCAATTGCTCTGCTCCTCCTCTCAATAGTCACTTGGTGGCTTTCAGGCACCTCTGCCTCCTGCAGTCAGCTTTTCACTGCAAAGGCTCCTAATTCTGCTCAGCCTCACTTGGATCAGAGATAACTCCATGGAAGGAAATGAAATGACTGTGATAAACAGGCAGCCAGTCCCCAGGGACTCTCTGGAACAGGTATTCCCAATAAAACAATGAATTGTTTTATAGAAGGCTGGAAGACAATTAATTAAAGGAAGAAAACAAGCTTAAAAATAAAAGGGGGATGTTACTCGGCTCCAGAACTTGGCCAAAGTAAATCCTAATTAAACCCTAGTTAAATCAATTTTGTGGCTGGGCCCCGTTTCTAAACCAAACTCTTTTTGTTCTGCAGCTATCTCTATCTAATGAATAAAGTCATCAAAGCCTCTGCTGGAACAACGCTGGAGAAGACTCCTTTGGAGATGGAGAACTGATTTAAAGCAAACAACAGAACCTGCCAAGCGAGACTGTCCCCAGCACGTGACAACCATTCCCCCCCAGAAACAAAGCACTTGTCTCCCAATGATCAACGTGAGCTGCTGCTGGTAACTGGTCTAATTACTGCTTTCAGAAATGATGCATTATTTTTAACGAGGGAACATCTCTCCCTTCTCTCCTGCCCGTTTGCACAAGGTCAGAAAGATGCTTTCATCTTCGGGCTGCTTCAACCTAGAGAAGCTGGAGCTGCCTTAAAAAATAATGCCAAAATAGCCTCCTTAGAAATTGCCTCGGAGAGATTGATGGGAGTTAGAAACAGTGTCCTCAGCGTTGTATCCTGAAGGTTCCTCAGATGCTCCAGTCACGGAGTTGCACAGAGAGGGATTATTAAAATCAACTTCTTTTTTAATGCCAAATTGGGATTTGGAGGCTCATCCTCAGTCCTGCAGAGCAATGGGTGCCAGCCTGGCCACCATGCAGGACCACAAACCCTTCCCTGAGACCTTCTCAGCTCTTATTAAAAACGTGGGGTTTTCACCTGCAGATCTCTGCCCTGCCTCTTGTTTTTAATCTGACATTCAGGGTAGGTTTTAGAGTCATTTCTTTGGATGAAGACATTTTTTCCCAGGGAAATATTCTTTCGAAAAGGAAACATTCACCAACAGGTTCCTGCTTTTCTCCATGACTTGTTTAGATGGAGATTCATGGCCAAGAAGCATCTTCCTACTTGCTTTTCTTAAAGCCAGATGACAGAAGATGTGAAGGGCCACCTCAAGATGTCCCTGACCACAGTGATCCCATTCCTTACTTTTATCCCAACAAAATACATACAAATAAGGAATCAATGCTCTGCCTTCCAGCTCAGAGGAGACAGGGGATGGTCTCTGCTCCCAAGGCAACTGTGCCTTTGGGTGGGCTCTAATGCCTGCTTGAGGAGCACCTGCCACTGGAACATCAGCCCATGGCATCAGCAACCACAGCTCCTCACATCAACATGTGGAGGGGAAGAGATTTGCTGGCAAGAGAGGATTAATTTTATGAGTCATCAAAATCTCAATTGAGATGCAGAGGAAAAGGACTGAAGAGAGAACATTGCGGTGGATGAGATTATAAAATGAGGGAATCTATCACAAACTCCCTCAAAGGTAGGGAACACATCCTTAATTCTTATTTAATGGCACCATTCCTTGTGTCAATAGCTCAGTTAAAGACTAACTAGAGGCCCTGTCCATCTGCACACTGAAAAAGAGGCTGGAAATGCTCTTTAGGGTAACTCAGAGCCAGAAATAAACAAACTCTTCTTTTAAGTTCATCTGCAACCATTTTAGAAAAAGAAACCATGTCCTACTTCTTGGGAGGATGCTGCAGGCAACTGATCAAATAATCCCCCAAATAACCCATCCCAACTTCTGGGGACAGGGAGAACCTCCTCAAGTAGATGTTTTGCTTTCTCCAAAGCACGAAAAGCCTCAGACACACAGAAAAAACCACCAACCACCATGTCACACCAGGCTTGAATCACAGTAAGTGCCCCCATTTTTCAAGTCAAATGCCCTTGGAAGTGTTAAATTTCCTGACAAATGAAGCTTGAGGTCTCTCAGCATGAACTTCAGAGCTGCTTGATTTAAGCTTTGCCAGAGCAGACTACTTGTGAAAGACACTTCATCACCCTGTCCCGACGCCGGCTCCCCGATGCCTACACCGAGGGCTTCACTCCTGCTTCTACATATGTTTTACCATCTCCCTTCCCTCTCTGCCAATTCCACTCATCCCAAGCCCTCCAGATCTGACTGTTCTACCTTGAGCCCGTGCCTGACTATGAGCTTAAGGATATGGAAGGAAACCTAAGCAAACATCCCACCTATTTTGGAGTCAGGTCACCTCAAGATCCTTCCCATGGTATCTTCTGAAGTCTTGATGCCACCTCTCAGTTGATACCATCAGGAAAGGACCCTGGAGCAGCCCATCACAGCCCTCTGGCATCAAGGGCTCCAACTGTCCATTGGAGTCCAATGAGTACCAAGTTTTACTAGATGATAAAACCCTAAATGCTAGAGGTGGAAAAGACATGAAAGACCAGCCTGCACTCCCCCACATGTTCTGTTTTCCCATCTGATTTTAATCTTTTGCAAGCCCCCAGGTTCCTGTCCACCCCTTCTGGGAGATGCCTCCACAGCCTGGGAGCTTCTTCTGCTGGATGGAAGCTCCCAGCTTGGTTCAACACTATAAGATGGTGCAACACTACAAGATCCCACCTGGGATTTTACAGCTCGATTATGCCAAGTTGCTGAAGTCACTGGATGCTCAAGAGTTCTGAAAGCAACTACTTTGCTGCAAAAAATTGAGTGATCTGTTCTAGAAACCCCTTCAGAGCCCTTGGACACCCACAACCTTCCAGACAACAGATCCAAGACCATCTCTGTGTCCCCAGGCTGGACAGAATCATGCTCTGGAGGGTGAGGTTGTCTGGCTGATACCCCTTGACATGACAAAACCACCCTGTGTCTGATGACACTGGGGTGGAGATGTCACCTCCTCAGTCTCTGTGATAATCCACCCCCAAAACTATCCAAGCACTGGAACCAGGTAAGAACCATGCAGGTTATGTTTATATGTTGAACACTGTATTTCACTGAAAGGCTTTGGGGAAAGGTATCATTATATACTAAATATATTATAGGGCTTTTTTTTTCAGAGGGAAGGCAAAGCATTTTGATGATGTTGAAACATTATGACAATATCATAATGGAACATTTCAGCTCCTCATTTTGGAATGCTCTTATTTTGCTCTGTATTTTTACAAATACCAGCAAAAGAATATGATTAACAGCAAATATCAGCATCAGCAGGAGGTTTTTAGATAAGTATGAACTGCTCAGACAGATCCTACTATGAAATCACCTTCAAAATGGGTATTTTCATGAAATATCCCCGTGTTAAGGTTTCTATAAATTTGGAGATTATTCATGGTGGGGGTTTTTTTGCATTTTTTTTCAGGAAATTGTCTTGGTCACGTCCTGCTCTGACTCTCTTGACACATTCAGTCCTGCCCTCTCCTGACTCTTGAGTTTCACAGAAGCATAGAATGGGTTGGGTTGAAGGGACCTCAAAGATTATCTCGTTCCAACCCCCTGCCATGGGCAGGGACACCTCCCACTAGACGAGGTTGCTCCAAGCATCATTCAACCTGGCCTTGAACACTTCAGATCCCTCATTCTCATGGGTTCCTCATGAGAACTCATCATCCTCCTCATGCCCAATATTGTACAACTGGATATCAATGGTTCTGCAGAAACCCAAGCCCAAGCTGGAGCTCCTTTAGGGAAGCAATCCTGGTTGCACAAAGAACATGGGTTTTGAAGCCCTGGGGGGATGAGAAGGTCTTGCTGGGACACCCACGTACACACCCAAGTGCAGACTTTATTTCTTTGCCATTAGATGGAGAAGATGTATAAAGGTCCAGGTTCTCCTCACACATTCCTCCTGGAGCTTTCCTGCCTCCAGAGCAGCCCAGGCTCTCTGCAAGGAGCCCGTTATGGGCTCCCCTCTGTGTCCCCTCTGTCATAGGGTCCTGATTCCTGAAACGACCTCACCACAAGCTCTTGATTAAAGGGAAAATTTTGATGAGCAGAGATCTCCAAGGCCTCGTGTAGATATTGAGGTCACTTCACTGAACTCAATATTTTAGATCCTTGCACTTCTCACGTGCTGCTGTTCTCAGAGATTGAATCCTGTGCCTGTCACAAGAATTGCTGCTTTGTCCCCTGGGCACCAGCATCAGAGTCACTCCCAGACCATGCTCTGTCCTCCACTTGATGGATGGGGAATAGAAACCCCCAAACTTCCTTAATACAAGAGGTAAGAACTTGTGGATTTCCACCTGGGGATGAATTTAGACATTTCAAGTACTGAGTTTTATCCCAAATGGTGGAAAGGGGAATTGAAATTGTAACGTTCTATTTTCCTTTGTGGAGCAGAGTATCAAAACGATTCCCATTTGGAAATGTCAAATGTCAACTATCAGCTGAAATATTTTGTCACTTTAGAAGCTGATGAAAAAGCATCTTCAGCTTCCAGCCAAGCTACTAAGGCTTGTAAAATTTAACTGGTGACACCTTCCTTGGGGACAAGGCTGGTTGCTGGAGCAGGGTCCAGCATGAAGGATGCTCTGCACAGATGCCTCTTGGGGTGGCCCCAGAAATGTCCATGCTGGCCCCAGAAATCTTGCATTTCTTCTGCACAGTAATGCTCACAGCACCCAGAGAAGTGGGGTAGGGCTGAGAACCATGTGGCCAAGCCCTCACAGGGAGACATCAACATCAAGTAGCTCGGGGCAGGAGCAGCCCTGGAGATGCTACAGCTCAGGCCAAGTGGAAGAGCTCTAGGTACCCAAGGAGGATTTCAGGCACATGGTGCCTCACAGAGAAGATCTCCAGGTGCTTCCAAGGCACTGGCTACCCTTAAAGCAGCTTTATTCTCTCTATTTTATCTATTTCTCTCTGTTATCGCTATTTTTCTCTATTCTCTCCTTTATGTTCTGGAGCCCCTAGGACAAGAAAGATCTGGACGTGCTGGAATGTGTCCAGAGAAGGGCCATGAGGATGATCAGAGGCTGGAGCAGCTCTGCTGTGAGCACAGACTGAGAGAGTTGGAGTTGTTCAGGCTGGAGAAGAGAAGGCTCCCAGGGGACCTTCTGGTGGCNGGGGGGGGGCTGACAACCCTCCCTTTATGTTCAGCAGCATCTGAACCTCACTGGTGTGAGGGAATTATAATGACACCAATTGTGTCTGACTGAGACCATGGAAACACAGAACGGTCTTAAAGCACTATTGGTAGCAGGACACTTAGAGGGAAATGTCAATAATTTTCCTACCACTTTCTAATGTGTTTTCACCAAGAGCTCTCCCAGCTCTTTTATAGCCATTAGCTAAGCAAATCCACAACCCTCCTGCAAGAACACCATTAAGCTATTCTACTTTTTAGTGGTGTGAAAGAGGGTTCAATGAGAACGGGGATTGGCAACCATGAGATTAAAGACAGGGGTGCTGTGCAATGACCATGGGGTATGTGTAGGGAAATGCAGTTCTGCTGTTCCCCTCTGTGACCATCTAGTAATTAGTCACAGTATCTCAGACATATCCTTTCTCTACTGATGGCTTGCCTGGAGTTCTGCCCTTTTTATGCCAAAATAATCCCCGTGGAGGGACCTGTTACTTGTCGTAGCCTTTGTGGTGGCTGTCGTGGCTGTGACAAGGTAACTCACAGGTTGAATATTTTTACCTGCCAGAAGTGTGTCCCCACAAAGGACATGCAGGAGTGACAATGGCAGTAGCCAGAACATCACAGGCACCTCCTACACGCCAGCATCATGCTGAGATGTTCTCCAGATGCTCATGACTTATGGGGGCTATGGAAGGCAGTAGAGTTCTGGAGCATCTGGCTATGTAGAGCTGATCCTAGCTCATCTGCTGGGCAACTTCCAGCCTCTTCTTGGCTGCTTAAAGGTTCCCAGAGAGGAGAAGGAAGACAAAAAGAGGGGTTTGATGAGGACAAGAAGGGAAGATAAGGAATAGGGCAGGAAGAGAGGTCCTAAGTGAAGAACAGTCTTGCTATGCCTTACAAATTCCTTGCAGTGTGAGCCTCTGGTTTAGTCCTGACTGAGGCTGTTCCAACACCACTAAAATCTGCCTTTGTAAACAACCCTGTTCTCATCCCAGGTGCTGAGACTCTCCATGTGCCCATCCCCATCCCCCTCCCATGGACAACTGTCAACTCCCACCTCAACCCGAGAGTATTTGTGTCAAAACTCTGTAAAAACAAACCCAAATTCCACAGCAGAACCCAACTTTGCAATTTCCTTCCCATCCTCATTAAGCTTAATGATTTATGCCATGTAATTGCCACAAATGGGCAAGAATCCCTGAATCTTAATAATTCGAAGCATGCCAGGAGTAAATTTCAAAATCCTAAGCAAAAATTAAATGACCATAAAATGTGTGCTCACCTCCCAAGAGACAGTTCTGTTTCAACATGACAGCTTAATTAAAAGCTCAGTAAATTGGTCACAACATCTTTTAATAAACAGCCTCTCTCCACAGCGGGCGGGAGGGAGATGGTGCTTGTAATGCAGCAGAAGTAATTGAAGTGATCAAAGGTCCCCATTCCTTTGATGACTCCTGCAGTAGCTAAAACCAGCCTGAACCACTGCTAGGGGGGAGCTGAGGCAGGTGAAGAGCTGGGAACCACATTTAGATTCCACAACATCCACTCAACACTAATTAACATCGCCCAGATTTCACTCCATGGGGACGTATTTAAAAGTCTTAAGGTGGGGTTGTGTCTTTGAAGGTTCGGTGCTGGGTGGGTGACCTGGTCCAGATGGTCATGCAAGGCTCTGATTTGTCATGTTGGGACGTGTCCAGAGAAGGGCCACGAGGATGGTCAGAGGCTGGAGCACCTCTGCTGTAAGGACAGACTGAGAGAGTTGGGGTTGTTCAGGCTGGAGAAGAGAAGGCTCCAGGGGACCTTCTGGTGGCCTTCCAGGATCTGAAGGGGGCTACAAGAAAGCTGGGGAGGGACTTTTGAGGCTGTTGGGTAGTGGTAGGAGTGGGGGGAATGGGTCAAAAGTAGAGGTGGGGAGATTGAGATGAGAGGTTAGGAAGAAGTTGTTGCCCAGGAGGGTGGGGAGACACTGGCCCAGGTTGGGCAGAGAGGTGCTGGAAGCCCCATCCCTGGACATTTGGAAGGCCAGGCTGGCTGGGGCTGTGAGCAACTGCTGGAGTGGGAGGTGTCCCTGCCATGGCAGGGGGGTTGGGACTGGATGAGCTTTGAGGTCCCTTCCAACCCTGACAATTCTATGATTCTATGACTTGGAGATGGGCTTTTCTTGTTCCCAGGGCAGCTCCCTGGTCCCTCATGAGTGTGGAACCACCAGGTTGTCAGTGAGGGAGGAACTGAGCTCAGGAATGCCCTTTGTAAGGGATTGTCACACATCCAGGAGCCTCCTGGTCCTTCTCACTAACCTTGAGTCCCTTTTCAACTTCAGGATGGGAAAAAAAAAGACAAGGTTTCCAAATCCCCTTCTATTATTTGGAAACACAAAATACCCCCCGGCCACTCCAATGAAATGTTTCATTTCAGGACAAATGCAACACTTCACTCAACCTGAAATGACTTTTTCTTTCCCATCCAGAAGAGCCAGTCAACCAAAAAATTGGTTATTCCCTCACCTCTGCTTGTTCCCCATCCCCAAAGCCAGATGGTCCTTTTGTAACTTCAGCTGAAAAAGGACATCCCAGGTCCCTTTCTCATGCGTTTCATCTACACAGTCAACTCATGCTCACATCACACGAGCCACCTCTCATTCCTCCTCTGCCACAGCACTGAACCTTCCCTCAACTCTTTGTCTGTCTGATGTTTCCTTCAGCTGAGGGTTGTGGGAGGAGGTTGGTAGCTCAGAGCTGTGAGGAGACAGAGCAACAGCTGCCCCAGGAGGCTCCTTCCCTATGGCATTATGGGACTCAGAATCATAGAGTTATGTAGGTTGGAAAAGACCTCTAGGATCAAGTCCAACCTTCATCCCAACATCTCCCTGACCACTAGACCATGCCACTCTTGTGAGGAAAGGCTGAGGGAGCTGGGGCTCTTTAGCCTGGAGAAGAGGAGACTGAGGAGTGACCTCAGGAATGGTGATAAATAGGTAAAGGGAGAGTGTCAGGAGGATGGAGCCAGGCTCTGCTCAGGGACAGCCAGTGATAGGACAAGGGGCAACGGGCACAAGCTGGAACAGAGGAGGTTCCAATATGAGAAGAAACTTCTTCCTGGTGAGGGTGCCAGAGCCTGGCCCAGGCTGCCCAGGGAGGTTGTGGAGTCTCCTTCTCTGGAGACATTCAAACCCCCCCTGGCCGTGTTCCTGTGTGACCTGCTCTGGGTGATCCTGCTCCAGCAGGGGGTTGGACTGGATGATCTTTGGATCATCCCTGATGTTCTGTGGTTTCTGCGATATCTCGATGATCCTGAAGGTCTTTTCCAGCCTCAGCAATTCTATGATTCTATGTCCCAAAGTGCCACATCTACTCATTTCTTGAACCCCCCCAGGGATGGGGATTTGCTGCAGCCCTGAAGGTTGAGCCCTTTGCCCGAGTCCTTTGCCCAAGTCCTCTGCTCATCTCCAAACTCAGAACCACTCAAGTCGAGGGCTGGGACAGTGCCCTGTGAAGTGGGGCTGTCTCCTCTCCATCACATATGAGATGTGATTGGAATCCCTGCTAAGATACTTGCTGACTCCTGCCCCTTGCAGAGTCACTTGCCTTTGATCTGTTTCTCTCTGTTTCTCCAGGTCTTTTTTTTTTTCTGAGAGCAACACTCAGATCACAAGTCCTCAAAAATGAAAGACAAAACTTTGTTCAACTCTCTTCTATAAATGGTGTCACTCTTCCTAACGCTGGCAAGGAATCAAACCATGGAGCTGGTGGCTTCCAAACCTCCTGCCTTTTTTTGTTGCAAAAGTTCTGGACATCAACTTTTCCATCCAGATCAATTTAATTTGGACTGAAATTAGTAAATTTTTTGCATTTCCCAACTATTTTCACCTTAGTCTCATGAAAACCTGTGTGGGCAGCCACACTGGATATGGAATCATAGAATTATTGAGGTTGCAAAAGACCTCTAGGATCATCAAGTCCTTCATCCCAACATCTCCCTGACCCCTAGACCACAAACCAACTGTTCTGTCTGATGTTCTTCACCTATCTGAGATCTTCACGCTTGGGAGAATCCATCTCTACGTTAATTCACAAAGACATCAAGCAATCACTGATGAGAAAAATTAAAATAGAACATCCTCAAAGACATCCCAGGGTAGGTTTTTGGCAAACAACACACAATTAATTCTGACATCTTTGTGAATACCCTCCCAAACACTTCAGAGACAGTTTAAAGGCATTTTGCTACCACTTGCACCTCCACCTTTTCTTGTGACTCACGTTCAACTGGTGTTGTACATGTGAAAAGTGCTAAAATTAGGGAATATTTTCTTAACATCTTATGGATATTAATGGCAAATTATATCATATAATTATATATATTCTTGTATTATATAAATATAAAGCTGTGGCCCAGGCTATGTCTGTGGATTGAAAAGCTAACACAGTTATCACTGGATCTTCATGACAGCCCCCAATATAAGGCAAGTTAAGAGAATTTTTTCTTCTATTGAGTCTAGCAATCTGTAAATATGAAGATGAAGTCTCTTGCAAAGCTGACTGTCTGGGAGGAAGCTCTCGAGCTCAGATTTATGAATCACACACAATGCCATCAGGATTGGCTTGCAAATGATTTACTAAACAAAAATGGGGCCGAGTTCATCATGGATGTGACTCAAACCAAGAAATGTGACTGGCGCTACATATTTCATTTATTGGACATAAAATGCATTTGCTGTAATAAAGTGAGGATATAAATGTTAAGTATATTATTTTTTTTTTTCCCCTTCTCCCCACACACAGATCTGTGCTTAAGGATTCTCCTTGGCTGCTGGAGCTGTGATTGATGCCAGCCCTGCTGACAGCTTCTCTAACTCCAGTGCAGTGCTGGGCAAATTTGCTTTGAAGGGTACTTGCCTCGAACAAATATACTTTGGAGTCTATTAAAAGTGGTTGTGAATTTGGGTCCGAAGCCTTCAGCAATTTCAGCAGCTCCAGAGCTGTGGGGAAGATGGATTGTAGCATCTGCTGGTTCACAGCTCCTAAACCACTCACTGCTGGGAGGAGATAACTGGGAAAAGGGTTTCATTCTGCTCGTGGCCACTGCTGGGGATGGGGTGCTGGGCTTGAAAAGCTGGTGCTGGATCTTATTTCTTAAGAGATTAGACTTTGCCTGGGCAGAATTCAGAGACATCCTATAAAATGCTGATAGCAGCTTGCCCTCCTCCCTTCCCCAGGATACACAGAATCACAGACCGTCAGGGGTTGGAAGGGACCTCCAAAGATCATCCAGTCCAACCCCCCCACCAGAGCAGGATCACCCAGAGCAGGTCACACAGGAACACGGCCAGGGGGGGTTTGAATGTCTCCAGAGAAGGAGACTCCACAACCTCCCTGGGCAGCCTGGGCCAGGCTCTGGCACCCTCACCAGGAACAAGTTTCTTCTCCTATTGATGTGGAACCTCCTCTGTTCCAGCTTGTCCCCATTGCCCCTTGTCCTATCCCTGGCTGTCCCTGAGCAGAGCCTGGCTCCATCCTCCTGACACTCTCCCTTTACCTATTTATCACCATTCCTGAGGTCCCCCCTCAGTCTCCTCTTCTCCAAGCTAAAGAGCCCCAGCTCCCTCAGCCTTTCCTCACCAGGGAGATGTTCCACTCCCTTCAGCATCTCTGTGGCTCTGGGCTGGACTCTCACACACCCCAGGGCACTGCACAACTCAACCCCACCCTGAAATCCAGTTCTGGCAAAAGCCCATGAGATATTACCAGGGTATTTCTGCTGAAAGTCCTCCTTGAGGCTGTTCTGAGCACTGCTGCAGTCCTTGAGCCCTTTCAGGACAGTTCCACAGCCATGCTAAGTCTACAGAGGTGCCAGCAGCTCCCACCAAACCAGAGCTCCTGACCTTCCCTTGCCTGGCACACATTCCCATCCTTGTGCCACTTGTATGTCCTCATGGGCATATCAGAAACCATCTCATTGTGGTTTTAAATATTTTGTTAGGATGGATTTTTTTTGTGGTCATCTCAACACTGCCTCTTGGAGGAGGATCTCAGAATCACAGAATGGGTTGGGTTGGAAGGGACCTCAAAGATCATGCAGTTCCAACCCCCTGCCATGGCAGGGACACCTCCCACTAGACCAGGTTGCTCAAAGCCCTGTCCAACCTGGCCTTGAACACCTCCAGTGTTGAGGCATCCACAGCTTACCTGGGCAACCTGGGCCAGTGTCTCACCACCCACAGAATGAAGAATTTCTTCCTTGCATCTAATCTAAATCTCCTCTCCTCCAGTTTGAACCCATTACCGCCAATCCTATCACTACAAGCCCTTGTAAAAAGTCTCAGCCCAGCTTTCTTGTAGGCCCCAAGGATGTGAAAAGGAGCCCAGTGCCTTTGATGCTCTATGATCCATCACCTCAATACAAACAGGACTGTACCAGGACCAGGACCTGCTCCAAAAATGCTGCCTGAGATGGGTGTACACCCAGAGAGACCCACCCCAGCTGCCTCACAGGCTGCCTGGACAATGTCTCAGACACGCCTTGCTGGGATATTCTGACTTAACACATGCTAGGACTGGAAGAGGACCAGGGATAAGATTTCTATCCCATCAGGGACAATCCTGCACCATCTGTGGACCACAGCCCATCAGGAGGAACAGGCCCTGCAAGCATCTCTCCACACTCCACCACAGTAGCTCACACAGTCCCTGTTTAACCTCACCATGTGCCATTTCATGGGGCTTTTCAGGATGGCTTCCAGCCAGCCCGGGTCTGGAAGTGATCAGAGCTGAATCTGATTAGCTCATGGGCTCAGACATACCCTGCATTTATTTCAATCACAGCAGAACATCAGATTATTCTTCAGTAATTCTTTGTTTCCCTTCTGTGGCATTCAGAAGGCTTCTCCTAAAACATCCACCTGCTCAACAGGACAGGAATGAGGAGTTTTGTCCAACTTGTTGAAGACAATAACAACTCCTACAGCCCCCACACCCTGGAGGAACCCTTCCCATCGTGGGAAACCCAGACCTGCCCTGTACCCAAGGGGCTGCATGGAGCTCACAGGGCAGGGGGGTTGGAACCAGATGATCTTTAAGGTCCCTTCCAACCCTGACAATTCTATGATCCTATAAATCCCTGCCCCAACAGGCTGAAGTCCTGAGGGACTGAAGGAAGCAGAGTTTTCACAGACCACACATCTCCAGGTTCTGGCCTGGACCTCAAGAAAAGGAGGTTGTGCTGCACGAGACACTAATTAGCTCCTAGTCTCTAATGGCAGTAGGAAAATGAACCCGACTAGCTGTCATTAAGTTGGTTTTGAAAGCCTTTCTTTAGTCTATAAAGCACATTAGAAATGATTCCACGATCCATCATGCTGGATGGGTTCTGTGACATAGCAGAGGAATTATTGGCAATCACTCAGCACACACTGACCATCATCCAGCCTGGAGAAGAGAAGGCTCTGGAGAGACCTTCTTGTGGCCTTCCAGTATCTGAAGGGGCTACAAGAAAGCTGGGGAGGGACTTTTCACAAAGGTTTGGAGTGATAGGACAAGGCGTGATGGGTTCAAAGTGGAAGAGGGGATTATTCTCACCCCATCCTGGAGAGCTGTATCCCAACCCTTTCCATAGACCTCAGATGATGTGGAGAATTTTAAGAAGACATCAACACCCATCTNTGTTCAAGGCCAGGCTGGATGGGGCTGTGAGCAAGCTGGTCTAGTGGGAGGTGTTCCTGCCATGGGGCTTGGAACTGGATGATCCTTGAGGTCCCTTCCAACCCAAACCATTCTAGAATTCTATGATACATGAGCCAGAATGTGCTGTCCATGCAGAGGAGAGGAGGGAGGCTCCACTAGACCAAACCAAAATATCCCTGAGTCCCTCCTGCCACTCGACAGCCGCCGTGTCCCCTGCAGCTGAAGCAACGGGTGTCTTTGGTCTGGCCTCGTGCTGTCTCCAGCCTGCCAGACAGCTCCAACCCCTCTTCCCTGGCTCCATCTCACATCCAGGCTCATCAGGAGCTGACAACGTGCCAGCCTTTGGAGCCTACACTCTTTGATACCTCGGGGCCAAGAACCATCAATGAAAGTGTTTCATTTCAGACACTGAATAGCAAAAAATGTCTCCCGGGGCCAGAGACAAATTAAAAACAAGGAGGAAAGAAGAAAGGTCAATGTTTCCTGCAAAACTCCTTCAGGTGACACTGGTCCCCTCTGCTTCCCTGCACCAGCTGGTAGATGATATTCAGGAGGCTCCAAACAGCAGGAAAAGATCCTTCTGCAAAGAGTGGCTGGTTTGAATAAATCACAGCTTCTCTTTGTGCCAGGCTGCTGGTGTGAGCAGGCAGGGAGAGCAGCTGGGACCACTGCTGATGGTGATAGACCTGAATCCCAGTGACCTGCTGGGCTCTCACACCTGCTCTGGCTCAGACAAGTTACAAACACATCCCATTAACTCAAGGTTTTGGTCTAAAGAGGCTTGTTACTCTTCCTACAGCCCAGGCAAAGGGGTAGCAGCAGCTGTTGAGGGAGGTGTTGGCTCTTTTAGATCGATGAATGATAAATATTGTCCAGGTCTCAAGGGCAGTGTGACCACAGTGACCCTGGGGAGTAACTCCATGAGGGTTTTATCACCATGGCTTTGAGGAGGGGCTTCCAGGAGGAGCCACAGCCCCATGAGGTGCTCACCTCTGCAATGGTGGCTATAAATCATCTCCACAGCCCCATATTTGGGGTTGGGCAGGATGAAGGCAGCTCTCCTGCCTGCTGTCCCCCCACCTTGTGCTGGGAGGGGAAGGCTGGTTTCCCATAACAATACTGTGATTTCTGTCATCCAGGGGTTTCCCTGGAGCAGAGACTCCCTAGAAAAGCAGCTGAGTAAATAACAGACCCAACCCATCACCTTCCAGAACTGATTTAGGGCTAAACCTTGAAGTGAGAGACAAATCCTCACCAGCATAGAAAACCCAGCCCAGCCAACCCTCTGCTAAACCTCCACAGCCGACAGACCTAAAAAGAGCCAGCACATACCTCAAGGTCAGAAATGCTTTTCTGAAGCCTTATTTTCTTTTATTAGGTCTTTTAGCCCTATTAAAATGTGCTAGAGAGGCTTTTATGCAGGAACTCGCGACATGTGAGGTCCAGTCTCTCTCTGTTCCTGCAGCTCTAATGACTTCTCTGGAGTTATCACCAAGTGGAAAGCAGGTTAGTCCTCTGCTGCCTTACAAACAAAATAACCCCAAAGCCATCGTTATGCAAATCAAAAAGGAATGGAGCAATTTAGCTGTGCTAGAGAGAGGACAGGCTTGCAGGAGAAGTCGTGGAAGAAGAGTCAGGAGCTGGAGAAATGCAGAAAAAGCCCCTTGCCTTGTCAGCAGCCACCCCCACATGGACAGAGGTTGGACTTGATGATCCTAGAGGTCTTTTCCAACCTAAATGATTCTATGATGCCACTGAACAGGGAGGGACGTGGCTGGGGCAGTCCTGGGGAAGCTGGTTCAGATGCTGATGTAGAGGAGATCCATACACCTGAGTTACAGCTCCAGGCTGGCACCTGGGCACCTGGAGTGGGCAAGGGCTTCATATGCCCCCACCATGAAAGAAACTTGTGGTTTGGGACTTGTCGTTGAAAATTAAACTATTTCCACAGATCAGTTCAAATTTCAGGGTCACTGTTTCTCTGTGTCACCCCCTTGTCCTCTCCAAGCCCCCAGACACAAAGAAACCCCAGTTGAAAACACCCTTCTCTGCAGTAACAGTCTAGATGGTCATTTCTTCTGCAACCCAGGCTAAAGGAGGGAGGTTTGAACCCACCTGGGTGCCTGCCAGGGATCTGAGGTCTTTTCCAAGGTGGTGAGACCCTGGCCCAGGTTGTCCAGGGGGGTTGTGGATGCTCCATCCCTGGAGGTGTTCAAGGCCAGGTTGGATGGGGCCTTGAGCAACCTGGTCTAGTGGGAGGTGTCCCTGCCATGGCAGGGGGGTGGAAATGGAGGATCTTTGAGGACCCTTCCAACCCAAACCATTCTATGATTCGATGATTCTATGACTCTATGATTCTAGCACATCTCCCTTCCCAACCAAACCTTAAAGACCAGATTTCTGAAGATATTTTGAAGACCTGGCCCAAAGCCCCCAGTCAGGGGCTACTGGAGGCAAGAGAGGAAAATATGTTTTTTCTGCAGGGGATAAAAAAAAAAACCCAAACCTTGTGTGTGCTCTGCTCTTGTGAGCAAATGAAGTGGTGTCTCCTGCAGCAGAAGCATGAAGGAGGCAGGGCTGGGCTGGGCACGGGGTGGCTGGGGAGGAGCAGGCTGTCAGGAGAAGGTTCCTGATCTGATGGTGCTGGCAGCACAGCCCAGCCCTGCTCTGTCACAGCAAAGAGGATTTTATCCAGCTCCACACATCACCTGCAGCCTCTGAGCAGCTCACGCGGATTAATGGCTTCAAATTAAACCTCTGCTCATGCAAAAGAGCAGTGGGAGCTTCCAGCAGAACGGTTCTCTCCTGGCTGGAGGAAGCAACTGCTGAGTGGCATCCACACAGGGGGCTGCTGGTGGGCAGGCACTGATGGAAGAGCAGCTCAATCCCTCCTTCCCCAGCTGCAGGAGGAGTTCTCCCCATCCCACGTTCCAGCTGAGCTCCTCTCCCTCCCACTCCAAGGGCTGAAACTCAAAATGAACAAAGCAAGAAGTGTCACCACCCAGCTGCCACATCAGCTCTACTCAAACCAGGATTAAATAAGGTGAATCTTCAAAGACCAGCTCTACATATCAAGAGGTTCAAGAGCTTCACCCTCCTGTTCTGCCAGTGTTAATGCCTCCTGGGGCAGTGAGGCCAGAGGGGAATGAGGGACTGCTCTATGAGAATGGTCAGAGGCTGGAGCAGCTCTGCTGTGAGCACAGACTGAGAGAGTTGGGGTTGTTCAGCCTGGAGAAGAGAAGGCTCCAGGGGACCTTCTGGTGGCCTTCCAGGATCTGAAGGAGGCTACAAGAAAGCTGGGGAGGGACTTTTGAGGCTGTTGGGTAGTGGTAGGACTGGGGGGAATGGGTCAAAAGTAGAGGTGGGGAAATTGAGATGAGAGGTTAGGAAGAAGTTGTTGGCCAGGAGGGTGGGGAGACACTGGCCCAGGTTGGCCAGAGAGGTGCTGGAAGCCCCATCCCTGGACATGTTGAAGGCCAGGCTGGCTGGGGCTGTGAGCAACTGCTGTAGTGGGAGGTGTCCCTGCCCATGGCAGGGGGGTTGGGACTGGATGAGCTTTGAGGTCCCTTCCAACCCTGACAATTCTATGACTCTATACAACTAGAAGACCATCAGTCTTGAGGTGGAGAACCCAGTTGTGAAATCCTGGTGTGGACAGAGCAGCAACCAAGAGACTGGGAGAAAGGGAGACTTGATTTCCCTGCCCAGAGAGATCCAAGGTGAAGGTTCTACCTGGAATCACAAGTTTCATGCATATTGAACCCCAAAAGGTTCTCCAGGCACCACAGACCATAATGCAAAGCTCTTCCCAGCTATTCTATGGGTGAAGTTGCACGGTAGCAGAGTTAGAAGGTGCAAACCCAACCCACAGAAGCAGCTGCAAAGACCTTTCCACACACTGCTGGTCCCAGAGAGGCTGCCTCCAGCAAGAGAAGAACCTTACAATGTTTCTTAGCTCATCTACAGCAGCCCCAAGCCCCATCCCCAAGCACAAAGGCTGAGCTCTGTGAGCAGGAGCCCAACTTCTCCTTCACTTCAACTCAGATTTAAAGCACTGCCCAGAAGCCCATGGTGGGAAGCCAGACACAGAGCTGTGCAGCTCCTCAGCTTGGCTGGGGTAGTGAAAAATAACTGCAGGGTATTTAAAACCAACTTTCAGCTAATAAATGGGGAGGTGGAAGTGCCTGTGACCAGCACTGGCTGCACAACAAGCAGCTCTTGCTGGTTCAAGAGCTGAATCCCAGAGGCAAGGAGCAACTGCAGGCTCTGCTTGGCAGGGAGAGATGTCTAATAAGGGAGAACACACACCATCATTTGGAGGCAGTTAAAAGTGTTTTAACAGCTTTCCCTCAAACATGGTTGTTGCCCAAGGCTGACAGATTTTCTCTTCTTGTCAGACAGAGGAACAACAAGGTAGCCCGAGAGAGAGGAGGCTGCAGCTCCATGAACCTGCAGACATGACTCTCCTCTGGCTCACACCAGCAAAACCCAGGAGTAACTCAGCTCTTCAGACCCACTGATCAAGCTCCTGCATTACAATAAGATTGCAAATGTGCTTTTGCTATATTTTAAGGAAAAAGAATATCAGTATTTCCACCTAATATCTTCCATCACCCAACCCTGGGTGCCTGTCGTAGACCCGGGTGACCAGCACAGCTCTGCAAGCACCAGCACTGGGCTCCCCACCACCCCCCTGGCTGGGATGCAGTCAGACACATTTTTGCTATGATTGCTTTAATTTTGCTGCCATTGGAACCAGATGAAAACCCTTCCCCCGAGGCAAGGATGGAAGCTAATCCCAACAGGGTGCATCCCAACCAGTGGCTCCTGGTTGCACCAGAGGAGTCCTCAGGATGGTGCCTGGGCTGGGCAGTTGCTGTTTCATGCTCCTCTCTTCTCACTGTGCTTTAGGTTTTTGATTATTCACTGATTCACCAGGGATGAACTGTGGGGTTTGTTTGTTTGTGCTGGGGGGGTTGTTGTGGGGTTTTTTTTTTACAGTTTTCATCTGTGAGCCTCAGTGTTTTCCCCAACGACAAGCCTCTTTTACATCAAAAGAGATTTTTCCACCACTCTGAATTTATATACTCTGAATCTATTGACTCAAGGCAGCTGGCCCAAGAAGGTCAGCTGAAATATTTTTCCTCCTCCTCTTATAGAGGGAGGATGAAGCACCAATCAAATATTTATTTCAGATCCCAGCAATCAAACCCAGATGCCTCAAACTTACCCGAGGCTTTCAAAGCCCTTCTAAATAAACTCCCAGATATTTTCTTGTTGCTTTTTTTTTTTCCCCCCTCATATTTGGAAAAACAGAGGCATATGCAGCCCTTTCACAGTGGCACTTCCCAAGCTGTTTCTGACTGTTTACTCTCCCTCTAAAGTTTCTCAGTGATGAGGGTTCTATAAAACCATCACCTCCCCCTTGTCCATCCCTCCTCCCCGCATCCCACCTTCCTTCCACTGCCAGATGCCTCGGAACAAACCATATATCAGGCATTTAGTGGCTGTGGGCCATTAAAAGGCAGCTCTGGCATTAGTGCTGGGGAAGTGGAGAGCTTTGATGGCCACTGCAGGACGGGTTTTTATGGGTAATTGATGGGAAGGCTCAGCCGGCTGCTGACGGCGCGGGGAGATGAAGCAGTTCACAGGGCAGCTTGGCCAGTCCACCCGCCCCGCTTCACTGGCCAACCTCTAAAGGGAGAAATGATGCTCATAAACACATCATTTTTCTCCACATCACGATGTGCTCCCTCTCTCCAGCGTGGCCCTGCAGGGAGAACCTGATCCCACCCCCACGGAGCCCCCGGGAGCCGTCCCTGCCAAGCTGGCACAGATGCACCGAGCGTTTGGTGCCTGGGCAGGAGCACAGGGACATGGAGCCCCTCAAATGCAGAATTGCAATTAGGAGATGCCAGGTGTTCAGCTCCCTCCTCAATGTGCTGGACCGTGACGTTCCCCGGGCACCTGGAGCTGTATCTCTGTGCTCCCCATCCTAGTCTGGAGCTCACTTCATCCCCTTCTTGGTACGGAGAGGAAAACCAAGCTGGAGGGACCACTACCTCCTTTTTCCAGGGTATCCAACTGCTACAAACACCTGCAGAACCACATCCAAGGTCATCACTTGCTCAGTGAAATTCATCCTGCATTTCCAACCAGCAACACAGAGGGCACAGGTTCCCAGAGAGGTGGTGGAGGCCCCATCCCTGGAGAACTTCAAGCACAGGCTTGATGGGGCTCTGAACAACCTGATCTAGTTAGAGATGTCCCTGCTGACTGCAGGGGGGTTGGACTAGATGACCTTGGAAGGTCCCTTCCAACCCAAACCCCTCTATGATTCTCTGATGTTTTCCCACCTCCCCTTTTGCTGACTCCTGCCACTGTGCAGAAAAGCTTTTAACAATCAGACCAGGGGAAGATGGAGCAGAAGAAGAAGCAGGACTCCAGTGCTGGGTAACTGGAGCAGGCAGAAACCAGCCCTGCTCTCCTTAGTTTGACTTTATTGCTTTTGCTGCTGCTGCTCATTTAAAGTCATGCTGGAAACCAAAATAATAACAGGAAAAAAATAACAGTTACAGATGAAGACTCTCAAGTGTCAGAGCAGATCAGGGGGGAAGCAGGAGCATAGAATCATGGAGTGGTTTGGGTTGGAAGGGACCTCAAAGATCATCTCGTTCCACCCCCCTGCCATGGCAGGGACACCTCCCACTAGACCAGGTTGCTCCAAGCCCCATCCAACCTGGCCTTGAACACCTCCAGGGATGGAGCATCCACAACCCCCATGAACAAGGTGCCAGTGTCTCACCACCCTCAGGGTAAAGAATTTCCTCCTAACACAACATCCTAACAGCTCTGCAGCATTTGGTGCCTGATGTATCTCTGCAGGATGGGGTTCACTGAGGACTTCTATAAGTTGAGACCTGGGAGAGGTTTAATGAACAAAGGAGACAAATTCAGTCTCTACAATCCTTCTCTGTCCTTGGATAAATATTGCCCTTGAATTTCATGCTATGCACTCCGCCAGGAAAAAGCTAATGATCCAAGATGTAAACATTTTATTTCCTGTCTCCAAAGCTGAACACAACTTTAACCCTTGCCCAGCAAGCATCAGCAGCTGACAAGAAAGCTTTTAGGGACTTGGAGGGCAAGATCCTGGCCCTACTGAAGTTAATGGGACTTTTCTAATTGCCTTGGGGCATCTGGGGAATAAAAGGAAGGAGGAAACCACCAAGGACAGAACCATTATGGTTATCAGCTCCTCCCCCCTCAGCAGATGCAGAGCAGAGACCCTGAAGTCTGGGTGCCCAGGACACTCAACCTGCAGCTACACTGAGACATGACATCCAAACCAGAATAACTAATTTATCAGGCATTTTGTCCTCCAAAAGTGAGCAATCAAAGAGGAAGGTGATGCTCTGGATGGAGCTTGGAGGGTATTTAGAGGAGAGATGTTCTGCCTGAGCAGGGCTCCTTGAAAGGTCAGCAGAAATCAATTCAAAGTCAACGAGCTCTGGTGCAATTCATCCCGAGCCTACAGTAGATGTCTTCAGGTGGCCAGATGATTCCCAGCCTAAACTCCACTGTCCTCAAAGGCATCTGAGGGCTACTAGCCCAGGTAGCCTCATATGTCTGTAATGTGAGATGACTCTGACCATCTGGTGGGGGGTGGAAATTAAACAGATGTTCAATAGAGAAATTAAGACCACTTTAATTTGTCACTCCCTTTTTTTCCTGCAACCACCAGTGGACCACCTATGGATGAAGAGGCTGTGACAGTGATTGAGCAACCAACCACCTGGAAGAACATTCTCTGGGCTTGGCCAAAAGCCCCAGCACTTAGTTTAACCCCAAATACAAGAGGATGCTGTTGCTGTCACCCTTTTCCAGGCTTTCCAGGATTTTTAGAGTGTTGGAGGTTTCAGCAGGTTGTGTGTATACCCATCATGACCATCTTATAGAATCATAGAATGTTTGAGGCTGGAAGGGACCT
>VYZX01002230.1:125256-137138 GCA_013401335.1 Brachypteracias leptosomus | reverse complement strand
CCAACCCAACCCATTCTATGGTTCTATGATTTCTGAGCAACTACAGACAATGTTCTCCCTGGCTTCCTCCTGCCACTCAATACATTCTAAACGTGCTTTCTCTGCCAAAGGGGTGGGGAGAGCAGCCCAAGTCCTGTGGAAATTAATGTCCTGTGTGGTTTGCTTTCATCTGGCAGGTTTTGGTTTTCAGAGATGAGTGGGAAGCAATTCAGTCCTAAATGAAATAAATAAAAAGGGCTTTTCTGAGCTGGGAGCAGAAGCTGTGAAAAAGAAGATTTGCAGAGCATGGCCCCAGAGATGACCTTCACCACTTCTTATGTCCACCCCATTTGTTGCTTATCTTGCCTTCCTAGAGCTTTAAACATCTGTAGGTATTTCTACAGTGACCTTCATGGCCTGAGCTGCAGCAGTTATCTGAGACAGGGACTAATGTCTGCCAGCTACAGAGGTGGATCCTTCCCTTTGGCTTCCCTCTCTCTCCCCAAGGAATAAACCCTGTGGGTAATTTTCATAATCTTTGTATTCTACTGGAAAATGCTACATAAATAAAATGCCAACATGCTTCACAAAGTGTTTATTGATGCTGATGAATTTCTTGAGCAGTGTGATACCTCCTAAACCAAATATTCATCTTTTGGGTCTGTTCATTTTCTTTCTGATACCAGAGAAAAAATCCTCATCAGGATGGAATCTCTGAGTCTAAGCCCTGTGCAGACCCTGCTCCCCACCCTGAATATATCATATCATAGAATGGGTTGGGTTGGAAGGGACCTCAAAGATCATCTCATTCCAACCCCCCTGCCATGGCAGGGACACCTCCTACTAGACCAGGTTGCTCAAGGTCCCATCCAACTCCCCTCCTCCCTTGAAAGCATCAACAACTGGCCTCCCTGGCCTCTGACATCTGCTCCACCTCAATCCCTCCCTGCTCCACTCTCACCTCTCTCCTACTCTACATCCTTGTTTTTCCTATAGAAGATCCCATCACTCCAAATCACCTCCCACTCCATGGCTCATGCCAACACCACCAAGAACCTCTTGGTCAGCTTTAAACACATCGAAGGCTCCTTCCAGAGCAGCTTTAAAATAAGATGTCTCTCCTGCAGGATTTTATTTCTTTGTCAGAAATCAATCCTCTCTTCCCTTCCCCTCCCTGTTCTTAACAGAGCTTGAAATTATTGCACTTCTCTGCTGTCTGCCCACGTGCTCCTCCCTGCTCCATGCAGTGCTGGAGCTCCAGAGGGACAACAGCTCCTCCTGGTTCCTTGGGGTGCCCAGCACAGGGCTCTGCAGGCACTGAGGTTGCCTCAGCTCCTGGGGGACACCTCACCCTGCCTGTGGGATGGGAGATCCTATGACTTGGGGCTTCCAGACCAGCTGAGATGTGTCTTGAGGGACCTTCTTTGCCTTAGAAGACCTTGAGGACAGCACAGTCCTGGGTCTTCTCTATGGCCTCAAGGTGCTTGTTCTACCCAGAGGGAGAAATGGCTTTGGACAGTGCCAAGAAGCCACCATTTGTAGCTGAGATGAGCACACAGGGTGCACATGGCTCAGTGAAGGACCATGACCAGGATGCACCTTGGACCTCTGTGGGGAAAAACCCCATCCCCAAGCTTCTACTGAGCAGGGACCCCTGAGACAGGATAAACTAAACGCAGAAGAGCAAAGGGCAGCGATGGAAGGAGAACATTTGAGCAAAACTCCCCAGGAGCTGCTGGAGCAGATCAGAATAATACCAAAAAATGTCATTTTCCCTGCACAGTCCACAGGAACATTTGGGTGGCAACCACCCCTTGGGGCATCATCTCCTGCAGAAGCCTTCAAGAGAAGGCACCAGTGCCTGCCTGAGTTGCAGCTATACAGAAAGAAGGAAGAAAACCAAGTTTCTCTCATGACAGGAGCTTTTCAGAGTGGGTGTCCTCCCCAAGTCTCCCCAGTTGGGCTGCATGACCCATTATGGGGTCTGTCCATGCTCCCCATGGGGCTGGTTCTGGAGCAATGACCCTCTGGGCTCAGGGGCTCAACCCGCCCCATTTATTCTATTTTGAAAGCCTGAAAAGCCATCTCAACCCAACAGTGCTCTTGCCCCTTTTTAAAACCACAATAAACCCAGGACTCAAGTGGTTGTCGAGATGAAGCAGAAATTTTCCATTTTCAGGGAAAAAAACATTCAGTCTTTTGTTTTGAAAATACCTTGGAAATGGAAACATTGAGCTGGAAACACAAGAGGAGGCCAAGAGATTGGGTTTCAATATTATTTCCTTTTTTTTAACAGAACAAATTAAAATACAAAGAATTCTGGGCTACTTTCTGAACAGACTGGCTCTGCAGAGCTCCTACACTGATCAGGACAAGAATGTCACTTAGAGAAGAGGAAAATAGGAAACATTTCCCTCTGAAATGCTTCGTGTTGCCTCCCCCCGACCTGACCTTGCTGGTTTGTCTCTTCTCACATCCTTTGCTGCCTGGTTGGGTGGGTAACCTTCTATAAACCATCCTCTGATAGGGTCACACCCGCTCTTAGAATCAGAGAATCATTTAGGTTGGAAAAGACCTCTAGGTGCATCAAGTCCAACCTTCACCCCAACATCTCCCTGACCCCCAGACCATGTCCCAAAGCTCCACATCTCCTTGTTTGTTGAACCCCTCCAGTGATGGTGCCTCCAGCTCCTCCCTGGGCAGCCTGGGCCAGTCCCTGACCACTCTTGCAGCAAAGAACTTCTTCCTAATGTCCAATCTAAACCTCCCCTGGTGCAACTTGAGGCCATCACCTCTTGTCCTGGAAGGATGCTCCCTGGGCTGTAGAAAGCTCTGAGTCCTAGGACACCAAACCCTGAACTGAGATGTTTGATTTCACCAATCTGAGCATGCTCAGTGTGCTGCTGTGCACACTGGAGGTGGGTCTGGGGTGCTTCTTGTCTCCATTCCATTCAGCCCTCCCTCTGGATGCAGCTCCAGATATCCTAAGTCATCCCCACACACCTTGGACCATTTGGCCACCAGTGCAGCCATGGGCAGAGTATGGCCAAAAAAATAAGGGTCCACCTTTTCATAGAACCATAGAATGTCTGAGGCTGGAAGGGACCTCTAGAAGTCACCTGGTCCAACCTCCCTACACCAGCAGGGACATCTCTACCTAGGGCAGGCTGCTCAGAGCCCCAGCAAGCCTGACCTTGAAGGACTCCAGGGATGGGGCCTCCACCCCCTCTCTGGGCAACTTGTTCCAGTGATCAACCACCCTCATGTTAAAGAACTTTTTTCTAATATCCAGTCTAAATCTAGTCTCTAGTATCCCAGTGAGCTCAGAGTTTGAAGTGTGGATCTGAGAGGACCACACTAAGCTCTGTGCCTGCAACGTTTGTGGTGCCAAGCTCACTTCAAAGCCAAGGACATCTGACAGAGCTGGATGCACCCAGCAGGGGCCATGTGAACACAGTGGGGAGGTGCTGATCAACAGAGCCCACCTCAGAGGTACCTGTGGGCTACATGGACAGGTTCAAACATCCTCATCAAAACACCAAACAGGTTGGAGGGTGTAAAGTGGGATGTGAGGAAAGCAGAGAGGTTACAACTGTAACTGCAGCACGTTACCAGGACGTGTAACAGAGGGCACTGTATTCATTTGAGAGATGAAGGGAAAAGCAACAAAACCCCTAAAATTCCCCCCTATACCCCTAAATTAGTTCATACTTGAAAAACACCAACTTTCACACCTATTCTAATGTAGGTGGCTTCTATCAGAGGACAGAGCACCACCTGGACACCCCTCAAGCCATGCAAGTTCATAGAACCATAGAATTGTCAGGGTTGGAAGGGACCTCAAAGCTCATCCAGTTCCAACCCCCCTGCCATGGCAGGGACACCTCCCACTCCAGCAGTTGCTCACAGCCCCAGCCAGCCTTGCCTTCCAAATGTGCAGAGATGGGGCTTCCAGCACCTCTCTGCCCAACCTGGGCCAGTGTCTCCCCACCCTCCTGGGCAACAACTTCTTCCTAACCTCTCATCTCAATCTCCCCACCTCTACTTTTGCCCCATTCCCCCCACTCCTACCACTACCCAACAGCCTCAAAAGTCCCTCCCCAGCTTTCTTGGAGCCCCCTTCAGGTACTGGAAGGCCACCAGAAGGTCCCCTGGGAGCCTTCTCTTATCCAGACTGAGAAGATCTGCTCTGCTTGATCTAAAAAATAGTTTAGATACTTTTTATAGACTCACAGAATCATTTAGGCTGGAAAAGACCTCTAGGATCATCAAGCCCAACCTTCCAGTTCCACCTTATCCAGTCTTTTTCTCTGGCTCCACAAAGAGCAGCCAGTTGAAAGCAAGTACTCACAAACTTCTCATGTCCTTGAGCAGAGAGACACTAACTGGAGATGGCCAAGAAGCAAAATTCGTAACAAATTCCTTTTTTTTTTTTCTTCCCTCTTAAGCGTGTTGATTTTGGTCCAACTTGAACAGAAACCAATACTACTTTTTAAAATTTATCACAGAGTAAAACCTCCCACGGTTTTGCAGCTGCTCCTGTGAAACTCCCATCCCCACCAGCTTCACTCAGGATGGAAATGGGGAAGGCTGTGAATGGCACTGGAATGGTGGTGGTGAAAACCCCTGGTCCTACCACAGACCTGCCTGCTCTGGTGGCCACCAGCCCCCAGCTCCCTGTACTTAGAATCATAGAATTGTCAGGGTTGGAAGGGACCTCAAAGCTCATCCAGTTCCAACCCCCCTGCCATGGCAGGGACACCTCCCACTCCATCAGTTGCTCACAGCCCCAGCCAGCCTGGCCTTCCAAATGTCCAGGGATGGGGCTTCCAGCACCTCTCTGGCCAACCTGGGCCAGTGTCTCCCCACCCTCCTGGGCAACAACTTCTTCCTAACCTCTCATCTCAATCTCCCCACCTCTACTTTTGACCCATTCCCCCCACTCCTACCACTACCCCACAGCCTCAAAAGTCCCTCCCCAGCTTTCTTGTAGCCCCCTTCAGATCCTGGAAGGCCACCAGAAGGTCCCTTGGGAGCCTTCTCTTCTCCAGCCTGAACAACCCCAACTCTTGAGCTGTATGGAAAGAAATTCCACAGAACCCAAACAAATGTGAAGCTCAGAAGTGTTAAATGAGGTAACTGGTGCTGCATGAAATGGTGTTTCCATAAGGACACCCATGCTGGGGAGTTTCTGACTGGCTCTAACCTGAGCCCTGACATTGCCAGCTGGGATGAGCCAAAGCTGGGCTCTCACAAACAGCCCAAAGCTGCTCGTTAGGAGAAAGATTGGAGGGAGATCAGAAAAATGGGAAGGAAAAAAATAAGTAAAGCTGGGACTGATTTAGTGGGACTGATTTAGGAGAGGAGATGAAAGGAGTGGGATGGATACCTACAGCGTGGCTGAGCACTGAGGAGCTCAGGAAGGTGGGAGAGAGAAATCTGTGAGCACACAGATGGGAAGATTGATCTGACGGATGCTCCAGATCCTGAGGGTATCCAGGAAGAGGAAGGGCATCTAGGAACTGGGGGGCAGAGGGTCAACTAATAAGCAGCTCTGGAAAGGATGGACATCATCTCCAGGCAGCACTTCTGCCTCTTGATGCATCTTGGGAGATGCAACAGCATCCAGCCAGCCAGCCAGCCATCCACCCACCCATCCATCCACCCACCCACCCATTCATCCTCCTGTGCCAGGCTGGGATGGGTGCCAGACAAAGGATTGCTCCCCCAACAGCTCTTCCTCATGGCTTCAAAATGAAAGGTTTATGGAGAGATTCATTAACCGGCCTGGTCTCCATCTGCCTGGACTTGCAGTTCCCAGGAGTTTGCACCAGCCTAATTCCCCCACAAGCTGCACCCTGGTCCCCAACCATCTTTTCCAGGCCCACCTTAAGGCTTCACCACCCCCCACTTGTCCATAATAATTTCCTAGTTAAATGTCAAGCTTGACTTTCAACTTGGAATCATAGAATTGTCAGGGTTGGAAGGGACCTCAAAGATCATCCAGTTCCAACCCCCCTGCCATGGGCAGGGACACCTCCCACTCCATCAGTTGCTCACAGCCCCAGCCAGCCTGGCCTTCCAAATGTCCAGGGATGGGGCTTCCAGCACCTCTCTGGCCAACCTGGGCCAGTGTCTCCCCACCCTCCTGGGCAACAACTTCTTCCTAACCTCTCATCTCAATCTCCCCACCTCTACTTTTGACCCATTCCCCCCACTCCTACCACTACCCAACAGCCTCAAAAGTCCCTCCCCAGCTTTCTTGGAGCCCCCTTCAGGTACTGGAAGGCCACCAGAAGGTCCCCTGGGAGCCTTCTCTTATCCAGACTGAGAAGATCTGCTCTGCTTGATCTAAAAAATAGTTTAGATACTTTTTATAGACTCACAGAATCATTTAGGCTGGAAAAGACCTCTAGGATCATCAAGCCCAACCTTCCAGTTCCACCTTATCCAGTCTTTTTCTCTGGCTCCACAAAGAGCAGCCAGTTGAAAGCAAGTACTCACAAACTTCTCATGTCCTTGAGCAGAGAGACACTAACTGGAGATGGCCAAGAAGCAAAATTCGTAACAAATTCCTTTTTTTTTTTTCTTCCCTCTTAAGCGTGTTGATTTTGGTCCAACTTGAACTGAAACCAATACTACTTTTTAAAATTTATCACAGAGTAAAACCTCCCACGGTTTTGCAGCTGCTCCTGTGAAACTCCCATCCCCACCAGCTTCACTCAGGATGGAAATGGGGAAGGCTGTGAATGGCACTGGAATGGTGGTGGTGAAAACCCCTGGTCCTACCACAGACCTGCCTGCTCTGGTGGCCACCAGCCCCCAGCTCCCTGTACTTAGAATCATAGAATTGTCAGGGTTGGAAGGGACCTCAAAGACCATCCAGCTCCATCCACCCACCCACCCATTCATCCTCCTGTGCCAGGCTGGGATGGGTGCCAGACAAAGGATTGCTCCCCCAACAGCTCTTCCTCATGGCTTCAAAATGAAAGGTTTATGGAGAGATTCATTAACCGGCCTGGTCTCCATCTGCCTGGACTTGCAGTTCCCAGGAGTTTGCACCAGCCTAATTCCCCCACAAGCTGCACCCTGGTCCCCAACCATCTTTTCCAGGCCCACCTTAAGGCTTCACCACCCCCCACTTGTCCATAATAATTTCCTAGTTAAATGTCAAGCTTGACTTTCAACTTGGAATCATAGAATTGTCAGGGTTGGAAGGGACCTCAAAGATCATCCAGTTCCAACCCCCCTGCCATGGGCAGGGACACCTCCCACTCCATCAGTTGCTCACAGCCCCAGCCAGCCTGGCCTTCCAAATGTCCAGGGATGGGGCTTCCGTCACCCCCCTGGCCAACCTGGGCCAGTGTCTCCCCACCCTCCTGGGCAGCAACTTCTTCCTAACCTCTCATCTCAATCTCCCCACTTGACAGTCAACCCACTTCAGGTCACTTGTACCTTATCTGAGTCACCTGTGGCCAGCATAAGCCTCCCCTTGAGACCTGCTGGAGAAGCCACGTGTCCTGCTCAAGCTCCCAACAGGGCTCCAAGCCCTTTGCTCATTAAACTGCAGCAGATTCAAACACAAAGGCAGCATGTGCATCATTAGAGCTCAATCTGTGCTCTTCTCTGGGTTTGATTTCCAAGGGATGTGTTTGGGGACTTGTGTAATGAGGAGCTCGTTGGCAGGGCAGTAAGAGAGTGAAAGGCAATGAGGCAGAGGTATAAAAAGAGAATGGCTCAACAAGCCAGGACCTCCTGATGTCCCCTCAGACCCATACATGTACCACCAACACTCACAGGAGGTCACAACAACCTGTCCTGCTGAACCAGCCCAGTTAATGTGGTGTCCAAGCATCTCCTGACCCTTCATGTCCTCACAGGGGGTCCTGGGGAAGGGCAGGGCTATGAACTGGAGCCAAAGGACAACCAGAGCCCTGTTCCAGGAAGATCTCTGCAAGAGTGAAAGATTTTCCTGTCTTGAGCTGTGGCAAAAACGGTTGTAAATGAAATAAAACTCATGTAATTCCTCACACTGTGGTGCAGGGACTGACTCAAGCTAGAATCACTCAAAATCACAGAAATCATAGAATCATTTATGTTGGAAAAGACCTCCAGGAGCATCAAGTCCAACCTTTGTCCAACATCTCCCTGAGCCCCAGACCATGTCCCAAAGCTCCACATCTACTCGTTTGTTGAACCCCTCCAGGGATGGTGACTCCAGCACCTCCCTGGGCAGCCTGGGCCAGTCCCTGACCACTCTTCCAGTAAAGAACTTCTTCCTAACATCCAGTCAAAACCTCCCCTAAATGCTGCAGTTTGTTCTGGTTTCAGCTTCTTAATTTCTTCTTCCCAGTCTAAATAAACGAATATTTTTGACCAGAAAGCCACCACTTCAATACCCACAGACCCCTTAGTTAAAAACTGAAATGTTTGGACTCTGGCAGCATTTTTCTCAAATTTGAAGTCAAGCCAGGCTTCAAATCTGCCTCTGACACGTGTCACAAACTGGCATTTTTAGGTGTTAATGAAAACAACAAAGGAAAATTGACTGAAAAATTCCTGGTGGCCACAGCCTCCATTTCCAGCCTGGGACCATTGACTCCATCCCAGTCACACTGGAAGGGTGTTGCTGGGCAAATGCAGAAGCTCTGGAATTTTCAGAATCCCAGAATCCCAGCGTGGTGGGGGTTGGAAGGGACCTCTGGGGATGATCTGGTCCAACCCCCCTGCTCCAGCAGCTCCCCCAGAGCAAGGTCCCCAGGATCAAATCCAGGTGGGTTTAGAAGCTCTCCAGAGAAGGAGACTCCACAACCTCTCTGGGCAGCCTGGGCCAGGCTCCAACACCCTCACCCCAAACAACTTTCTCCTCCTGCTCACATGGAACCTCCTGGGTTCCAGTTAGTGTCCATTTCCCCTTGTCCTGTCACTGGGCACCACTGAAAAGAAACTGATTGCTCCATCTTCCTGACACCCATCCTTCATATATTGATCAGCATTGATCAGATCCCCTCTGGGGCTTCTCTTCTCCAGCTCAACAACCTCAGGGCTCTCAGCCTTTCCTCATACAAGAGATGTTCTAGTCCCTTAATCATCCTTGTAGCCTCCATTAGACTCTCCAGTAGTTGCCTGTTGCTCTAGACCTGGGGAGCCCAGCACTGGCCCCAGTACTCCAGAGGTGGCCTCACTGGGGCAGAGCAGAAGGGCAGGAGAACCTCCCTCAACCTGGTTTAAATCCTCACAGAAATGCTAAACATAGATTTAATAAAGTCCTAACCACTGCCCTATCCTGCCCTTCTCCCCCCATGTCCTGCTTCTAGACACCTTTGGCCATCTGTAGGTCTTTAGAAGGATGAAGTTGGGGTTTGCCATGAGCAACCCGAGCAGTGGCAGCAGCTCCCTCCAGCTCAAGTCGACGCCACGCGCGAGTGGAAGAACAAGCAGTGGCAACAACAAACAACTGGATTGAGGCATCACACTGTAAAACTTAATCTCCCATATAGAGACCTAGTCTACCATAAAAGAAACAGTGCTGGAGGATGTAAGAAAACACGAGACCCTGGGGATGATTTAATGTCCTAAAGACATAAAGACATAAGCCACAGCGATGCAGAAATGAGCTCGGTAGCATCGAGGCGATTACATTTCAATTGGTTGTGTGTACTCTACACAAACCACAATCAAAACACTTGTTTTTTAAAGGCTGGAAATGCCTTCCCCAGGCTGAGCAGAAGCTGGGCTGCTGATCTGGAATCTCAAACATCATCTCAGGCTTTCAACTGGAGTGATGCTCCCTCCACTCAAACTGCCCAGGGACTCTGGACAGAGCTGGGTAAACCTGGCTTTGGTGGCATTAAAATGACCTAAATTAGGACAACCAGGGGCATTTTCTGTTACAGACTTTGTGTGTGGACTGAACGATGTGATTTAATCCCTGGCTGCATTTAGGGGCTCTGCTGGCTGGGCTCTGGCTGTCCTGCCTGGATTATCCCACCCTGCTGGAAGGTTTCTCATAGAATCATCGAGGTCTCTTCCAACCCAAACCATTCTAAGATCATCTAGTTCCAACCCCCCTGCCATGGCAGGGACACCTCCCACTAGACCAGGTTGCTCAAGGCCTCATCCAACCTGGCCTTGAACACCTCCAGGGATGGAGCATCCACAGCCCTCCTGGGCAACCTGGGCCAGGGTCTCACCACCCTCACAGTGAAGAGTTTCCTTCTAATTTCCAGTCTAAATCTCCCCTCTTCCAGTTTGAACCCATCACCCCTTGTCTTATCACTACAAGTCCTTTGCAAAAAGTCCCTTACCAGCTTTCTTGTAGGAACCCTTTCAGATACTGCAAGAAGGTCTCCCTGGAGCCTTCTCTCCTCCAGGCTGAACAAGCCCAACTCTCTCAGCCTGGCCTCCCAGCAGAGGTGTTCCAGCCCTTGGATCATCCTTGTAGCCTCCTCTGAACCATCTCCAACAGGCCCATGTCCTTCTTGTGCTGGGGGCTCCAGTGCTGGACATAGTGCTACAGGTGGGGTGTCACCAGAGCTGGCATTGAGATGACCAGCCCTAAGACTGCCCCCCTAAACTGAGTCACTTTCTCATTCAGCATCTTTGAACCCTCAACTTGGGACCTTTTCAGATCAGAGTCTGCAAAATTTGCCCCTTTATTGTGCCCTTTAAACACCCACCCCTGGTCTCCTGGGGTTTGGGTGGGGAAAGACTCCTCAAGAAAGACAGGAGATGGAGTCTCCATGGAGGGCCTGCAAGCAAGGAAGTCTAAAAGGCAGTTATTGAAGTTAGGAGAGAGTAAATCCTCTCTCCTCTTCTCCTTTCCTTAATCAGCCCACATTTAAAATTATAAACCCAAACCTCCCACCCCAGGTGAACATTTCTGAGATCTCTTGCTGGGAGCACTAAGAACTGCACCTACTGCTACAGCCTGGGAGGGATGGGTAATGACACAGTATTTCAGGGAAAAAAACCCCTTCTTTTTCCAAATTGGGAAGATCTAATGAGAATGAGTCACCCCTGGAACTGGAAATAATCTGTTGTCAAAATAGGACACTTAATTTCCAGTTTCCTCTTTGATGTAACTCTGGCTTCATGCTATTGTTTTAATGTAACCCAGTGAGGTGTAATAAGACTTTAAATAATACAGAATGTGATGCATATTTTATAGGCATTTAATATTTATATATTACATTTGCTTTTTCAACTCAGCCTGCTCCAGGATTAGAGGATGAAGCATTTCCAGGAGAGGGTTCTGACGTTTCCAAAATGAAATTTCCGCTTGGAGAAATATCTCTAAATTTCCCCTTTCATCCTGATGTGAAGAGAGGATGAATTTGAAACCACTGAACCTCCCCAAGGACAGGAGTTGTGGCTTGTCTCTCAGGTTGTAACAGTGCCCTTTTCCAGCAGGCTTCAAGAGAGGCCATTCTCTTAGAGAACATCTCTGAGGGCTAATCCAGAGCCATGAGGATGTTTAGTTGTTTAATTTCCATAGATTTCATTGGGAGGGAGCTGCCTGAGCACCTCTGTGGCTACAGCAGCATGAAAACACTGATCCCTCTAGTGAGGGAACAGGTTGACATTAGCTCCTCTACCTTCCTAGGCTCACTTGAAGACCATGAATCCAGCAACAACTTCGCAAGTTCTCTACAACTACCTCAAAGGAGGTTGTGGTGAGGCTGGGGTTGGGCTCTTCTCCCAAGTATCTAATGACAGGACAAGAGGTGATGGCCTCAAGTTGCACCAGAGGAGGTTTAGATTGGACATTAGGAAGAAGTTCTTCACTGACAGAGTGGTCAGGGACTGGCCCAGGCTGCCCAGGGCAGTGGTGGAGTCCCCATCCCTGGAGGGGTTTCAAAGCCCTGGAGATGTGGTGCTGAGGGACATGGGTTAGTGGTGCC
>VYZX01002230.1:106592-124881 GCA_013401335.1 Brachypteracias leptosomus | reverse complement strand
AGTGAAGAGTTTCCTTCTAATTTCCAGTCTAAATCTCCCCTCTTCCAGTTTGAACCCATCACCCCTTGTCTTATCACTACAAGTCCTTTGCAAAAAGTCCCTTACCAGCTTTCTTGTAGGAAC
The DNA here is from genome assembly GCA_013401335.1 of Brachypteracias leptosomus. Lineage (NCBI taxonomy): Eukaryota > Metazoa > Chordata > Aves > Coraciiformes > Brachypteraciidae > Brachypteracias > Brachypteracias leptosomus. The sequence goes on along the minus strand of VYZX01002230.1, from coordinate 124,758 downwards.
CCTTTCAGATACTGCAAGAAGGTCTCCCTGGAGCCTTCTCTCCTCCAGGCTGAACAAGCCCAACTCTCTCAGCCTGGCCTCCCAGCAGAGGTGTTCCAGCCCTTGGATCATCCTTGTAGCCTCCTCTGAACCATCTCCAACAGGCCCATGTCCTTCTTGTGCTGGGGGCTCCAGTGCTGGACATAGTGCTACAGGTGGGGTGTCACCAGAGCTGGCATTGAGATGACCAGCCCTAAGACTGCCCCCCTAAACTGAGTCACTTTCTCATTCAGCATCTTTGAACCCTCAACTTGGGACCTTTTCAGATCAGAGTCTGCAAAATTTGCCCCTTTATTGTGCCCTTTAAACACCCACCCCTGGTCTCCTGGGGTTTGGGTGGGGAAAGACTCCTCAAGAAAGACAGGAGATGGAGTCTCCATGGAGGGCCTGCAAGCAAGGAAGTCTAAAAGGCAGTTATTGAAGTTAGGAGAGAGTAAATCCTCTCTCCTCTTCTCCTTTCCTTAATCAGCCCACATTTAAAATTATAAACCCAAACCTCCCACCCCAGGTGAACATTTCTGAGATCTCTTGCTGGGAGCACTAAGAACTGCACCTACTGCTACAGCCTGGGAGGGATGGGTAATGACACAGTATTTCAGGGAAAAAAACCCCTTCTTTTTCCAAATTGGGAAGATCTAATGAGAATGAGTCACCCCTGGAACTGGAAATAATCTGTTGTCAAAATAGGACACTTAATTTCCAGTTTCCTCTTTGATGTAACTCTGGCTTCATGCTATTGTTTTAATGTAACCCAGTGAGGTGTAATAAGACTTTAAATAATACAGAATGTGATGCATATTTTATAGGCATTTAATATTTATATATTACATTTGCTTTTTCAACTCAGCCTGCTCCAGGATTAGAGGATGAAGCATTTCCAGGAGAGGGTTCTGACGTTTCCAAAATGAAATTTCCGCTTGGAGAAATATCTCTAAATTTCCCCTTTCATCCTGATGTGAAGAGAGGATGAATTTGAAACCACTGAACCTCCCCAAGGACAGGAGTTGTGGCTTGTCTCTCAGGTTGTAACAGTGCCCTTTTCCAGCAGGCTTCAAGAGAGGCCATTCTCTTAGAGAACATCTCTGAGGGCTAATCCAGAGCCATGAGGATGTTTAGTTGTTTAATTTCCATAGATTTCATTGGGAGGGAGCTGCCTGAGCACCTCTGTGGCTACAGCAGCATGAAAACACTGATCCCTCTAGTGAGGGAACAGGTTGACATTAGCTCCTCTACCTTCCTAGGCTCACTTGAAGACCATGAATCCAGCAACAACTTCGCAAGTTCTCTACAACTACCTCAAAGGAGGTTGTGGTGAGGCTGGGGTTGGGCTCTTCTCCCAAGTATCTAATGACAGGACAAGAGGTGATGGCCTCAAGTTGCACCAGAGGAGGTTTAGATTGGACATTAGGAAGAAGTTCTTCACTGACAGAGTGGTCAGGGACTGGCCCAGGCTGCCCAGGGAGGTGCTGGAGTCCCCATCCCTGGAGGGGTTCAACGAATGAGTAGATGTGGAGCTTTAGGACATGGTCTGGGGGTCAGGGAAATGCTGGACAAAGGTTGGACTTGATGATCCTGGAGGTCTTTTCCACCCTCAGTGGTTCTATGACTCTGTGATTGCTCCAGCAGCAGCACTGCAGATGGGGACAGGACCCAGCTGCCATCCCGGCCGTGCCACCAGAGCTGGGCACAGAGCAGGCAGTGAGTCAGTGCTGATGAGTGCAGGAACCTGCTGCTGCAATTGCTGCCTGGGGACAACCTCCCATCAGGGCTCTGCCTTCTGCAGGGTTTTATTTCTGAAACAAAATGCAATGAGCTTAAGATGAAAGATTAGCCCGGGCCCGGGCTCAGCCGTGAAGGGATCGGTGACACTCTGGGAAGTTCAAGGAGGTTAAAATCACAGCAAACCTCCTGCTTTGGATGCTCCAGGACCAGCTGTTCCTCCCTGTGTGTCACATCCATCATACATCTCATTCTCCATCATTTCTATTACTAGGACTTTCTGTACAAAGCAGCTCCTGGATGCTCCTTCTGAAGACACCACATTCTCCAGAGAGGTCAAGAGTCTCCCCACACATGTCCTCAAAGGATTCCCCAGGCGTTGGCCAAGCTGGATTTATGTGGGAAGAAGATGGGGGCTACAAGAAAGCTGGGGAGGGACTTTTTACAGGGGCTTGTAGTGATAGGATGTGGGGTTCAAACCGGAGGAGGGGAGATTTAGATTGGAAATTGGAAGGAAATTCTTCACTGTGAGGGTGGTGAGACCTGGCCCAGGTTGCCCAGGGAGGCTGCAGATGCCCCAACACTGGAGGTGTTCCAGACCAGGTCGGATGGGACCATGGGGCAACCTGATCTAGTGGAAGGTGTCCCTGCCATGGCAGGGGGGTTGGAACTAGATGATCTTTAAGGTCCCTTCCAACCCAAACCATTCTATGATTCTATAAGAAAAACTAACAGGAATTAGCTGCATCTGGGTTCCAGTGCTGGAGGTGTCTGGGAGGCAGCAGAGGATTCTCCTAGATGCTCTACAGCCCTTCTAGCCAGGTGGGTTATGTGAGCTATGTGTTATTTTCATGGCTGAAATTACACCTCTGTTTGCAGGAGCTGCTCAATCCATCCCGCAACACCCTCCTCACCACTTCCAGGAGGAAAGGCTTGGTGTAAATCACCCCTTTAGCCTGATTTACGTCAGGCAAATATTTGATTTCCTTCTTTTCAGGAGGAACAAAACGCATTAGTGCACGTGGGAGAAGATACAGGAGGAGGACAATGGAGCAGTAAATAGATGTGCAGAGCTCAGCAAATGGGGGGGACAGACCCACATTTAGTTGGGCTGGAATAGAGCTCATTTGTGTTTATCTATTTTCTGGTTGTTTTGTGGGATATTGGAGGGGTTTATATTCATGAATTTCCCTTTGTATTCCCAAACTTGAGAAGCAAATGAGAAACATGAAGAAAGGGAGGATAATAAATCAAGCATGAATTTGGGATTGCAGCTTTTCATAGCAAAGAGGAGTGCAGAAAGCAGAAACCAATCCTCCTCTTTTCAAGCCTGAGGGCAATCTCTGCTCGAGGATATTTTCTATGATTTCTCTTGATAGAAAAAGGGACATTTCATCATTTCTGAGCCCAAGGAGCTGCTGCTGCATATTGTCAGCTCCTGGCTGCCTAGAACCAGCCACACTCTGCACCCCAGCTCTCTTAGAGCTGCAAAATCTTTTCACTCCTGCGCTTTGACTGGTTTTTGCCAGAGGAAAGCAACAAAAAGGAATTTGTTATCTTATTAGTAATCTTGATTATTACAAGAGCGCCCCAGGATCGAGCAGGATTAAGTCCCTGTTGTGTTCAGCACTGTACAAGAACTGAGCTGTAGGAAAAGGTGCTGCAGGAGCAGCTCCTCTGCCTGGTCTGCGTTGAGGTTACGCAGCCTCTGTGGCCCATCCTGTCTACGTGAGCTTGGAGGTAGGACAGGGAGCAGTTGGCTTAACTTCTAACAAGAATCAGAATGGTTTGGGTTGGAAGGGACCTCTAGAGGTCATCTAGTCCAACATCCCTACAATAAGCAAGGACATAGAATCATAGAATGTTTGAGGCTGGAAGGGACCTCCAGAGCTCATCTGGTCCAACCTCCCTACACCAGCAGGGACATCTCTACCTAGGGCAGGCTGCTCAGAGCCCCAGCAAGCCTGACCTTGAAGGACTCCAGGGATGGGGCCTCCACCCCCTCTCTAGGCAGCCCGTTCCACTCATCTATCACCCTCATGTTAAAGAGCTTCTTTCTAATCTCCAGCCTAAATCTCTCCTTTCCTAGCTTAAACCCATTATTCCTTGTCCCATCATTACAAACCCTTTTGAATAGACCTTCCCCTGCCTTCCTGTAGCCCCTTCAGGTCCTGGAAGATCTCTACCTAGGGCAGGTTGCTCAGAGCCCCACCAAGCCTGACCCTCAATGTCTCCCAGGGATGGGGCCTCCCCCACCTTTCTGGGAGATTTTCACAAGGGAGATTTTGGTTAGACATTGGGGAAAACTGTTTTGTGAAGAGGCCAATTAAATACTGAAATAAATTGCCCAGTAAAGGTGCAGCAACACCATTCCTGGAGCTGTGCAGAGTGGGTCTAATGTGCAGCTCTCAGGAAGGAGCAACCTGCATCCTCCTCTCTTTGTCACAGCAAAGACCACCTGAGGTCCTTCCAACCATCACTTTCTATGATTTATGTTATGATCAACCCTTGATCCTTCATCCTGCCCCTGACTCATCATCATGGAACCAGCCCAGCTGAGCCAGGCTTAACAGAGCCACCTTCAGCCTTCTCTGGGGGCTTCCCCATGGGGCAGGACACCACAAACCTCAGTTTTGCTCTGTCTAAGCAATTTATTAAGCAGATGTTGGTCTGTTCCTAAGCCCTGCTTTGTTATGGCAATCTCCAGGAGAAAAAGTTTAGCCCCCAACCCCTGGATATTCATGGGCAAAGAGAGATCTCCCTGGCAGCACAACACACATCTCCCCATCTCAGCTAAAATAATCAGTGTTGGCCCCTCTCCTTTATGTTCCTCTTCAGGGATGCTCCTATATCTGCACCACAGCCACAGGAAGGGTTTTCACTCCCCATGTAAGAACCATGGTGGCTTCAAAAGCCTGTTTCTGGTCTCGAGTCAAAGAAATAAGGTTGTGGAAGAAATTCCTGGGTCAGAATTTATCACAATTAATGGCGGGGGCTGTGCACACCAGGCTTGGCTGTTGGCAGCGTTTTGTTGGGAGCAATAAGCAGGTGGAAAACAAATCTCTGCAAAAGCTGCTGCTCTGCTCCCGAGAGGCCATTATGGAAATGCAGGAGACAAAAATCTCTATTTCAGCCCTGAGATGCAAAACGTTGGAAAGTAAATGGACTCCAGTGACTGAGCTCTCAAAACCTCATCTTTTCTGCTCCTCTACCTGAAATGCTGCTGGTTTGTTATTCCAAAGCCTGAAGCTGTCTAAGAGTTTAACCCCACCCTGTGTTCACTCTGAGAGGCTGCTCTGGAGAACCAGAAGGTGCAAATCAGACAGAGCTTGGTCCAAGAAGGAAAACCAATTCCCTCAGGAAACACAAATCCAGCTTTACACTGATTCAAAAGGCCTCTGATTTTGCATATATTAATGTATGGGTCCCTCTCCACTCCAGAACTGTCACAGGACACGTCTGGGCTTTGAGGACATGGAGAAACACTTTATCCAGAAGGCCAAAAATGTCACTTTCAAAGTCACCTCACCAAAGGTAATGATCTATTTTGGGATGACATGAAATGTGCCTCCGAGGTATGTAAATCATGCTGATAAAGTGAGGGACAGCAGTGGAACAAGGACAAGAAGCTATAGTAGAAATCAGCTAGAGACATGACACGACCAAAACTCCTAAGATTATTTTTCCCATTCAAATAAATAAAAACCCCACTGACAGGTAGAAACAGAGCATCCCCTCCCTCCACACCTGAGCAATGGCTCACCAGCACTTCACACCTGCCCTGCAAGAAGCTGAGTTCAAACTCTGCTTTTTACTCAGACCCTAAGTGCAGATCTGCACTAGTGGAGCTCAAACACTTCCAGGAACTGCTGAACTCTCCCAATGGTCCTTGGCAAGCCTTAGACCCATGGCCATGGACACTCTCCCCAGCAACCTGCAGGGACAGCCCCGTGATGATGCTCACGGGGTGCTCTGCACTCAGCACCCCTGGCAGGAGGGTTGTGAAGCCTCCTGAAACACCAGCCTCACAATGACCCATCACAACGGTGGAGAATATTCCAGAACATCAAAGGCAGAGCCTGTATGAGCCCAGTGGGAAGCAAAGCTTCCACCACCACACAAGTTCAGGTGTTTTCTTTTGGGATCCAGGACTATTAGGAGTGGTTACATAAAATGATGCATCTGGAGGAGAAGACAAAAAGTGTTTTCAAAGAGTTCAGCTTTTCCTTTTGCTCCATTTATTCTCCTGTGCTCAGTGGATGCTCCAAAGGGTGCCCTTTGGCCAGCAAGCAAAGAAGGAGCTTTCAGAAAGGTGTCCCATTGCCATGGAGAAGCTACAGGAGCGTTCTGCAGTCCAAGAGGTGGAGTTGGGTGAGAACAAGCAGCCAGCAATGTCTGCTGCAGATGGGTCTGATCCCTCTGTGCAAGCCATGAGCACAGTGCTGGCTGAGCACAGCTCTTGTATCAACAAGAGATCTTACTGACGTGGGTCACAGAATCACAGAACGTCAGGGGTTGGAAGGGACCTCCAAACATCATCTAGTCCAACCCCCCCACCAGAGCAGGATCACCCAGAGCAGGTCACACAGGAACACGGCCAGGGGGGGTTTGAATGTCTCCAGAGAAGGAGACTCCACAACCTCCCTGGGCAGCCTGGGCCAGGCTCTGGCACCCTCACCAGGAAGTTTCTTCTGCTATTTAGGTGGAACCTCCTCTGTTCCAGCTTGTCCCCATTGCCCCTTGTCCTGTCACTGGATGTCCCTGAGCAGAGCCTGGCTCCATCCTCCTGACACTCTCCCTTTACAGATTTATAGACATTACTGAGGTCACCCCTCAGTCTCCTCTTCTCCAGGCTAAAGAGCCCCAGCTCATAGAATCATGAAATGGTTTGGGTTAGAAGGGACCTCAAAGATCATCCAGTTCCAACCCCTGCCATGGCAGGGACACCTCCCACTAGACCAGGTTGCTCACAGCCCCATCCAACCTGGTCTTGAACACCTCCAGGGATGGAGCATCCACAACCCCCCTGGGCAACCTGGGCCAGTGTCTCACCACCCTCAGAGTGAAGAATTTCCTCCCATTTTCCAATCTAAATCTCCCCTCTTTATCAGATTACTTGTGTACACAAAGATTCACACCAGGAGAAGGGGAAATTCTTTCTCCTCCACTGGGTGACGTTTGAATTTTCTCCTGCTCCCCAAATCAAAACCCCACTGATCCTAGGTAGCTCAACCACTTCTTTTTCTAGCATCTCAGGCAGGGAAACACACATGTCCAAACGTCTGCCAGGCGTGGAAAAAACAGCTCACTAGTTATTTGTCTCTTAATATTTCCCCTGCCTTGTCAGCCGCTGATGCATCGCACCACTGAGACTGAGCTCCTGCACCAAACCTTTGTTGTCAGCTGCTTAAAACAGTCACACCAGAAATACCTTTATTGGTTTGACATTTCTCAGATGTTTTCTGCATTTCAGAAGAACTTAATCAATTCTTCTGGAGTTATGTGATCATAAAAAATAGCTACAGCCCTTAATTTTTTTTTCTCCACGTCCTTTTTTGTGATCAAGTAGCTAAAAAACCTCTTTTGTTTTGAACAGAGCTGCTTGTAAAATGTTCCCTCCTACCCCTTCTCTCACTGTAGAATTCTGCTTTTTTGTCAAGAGTTATTTGGGTTTTGACTTCGGGGGTTTCTGATGAATGCTGAAGAACATCAGAGGAGCAGGTGCTTTTTCTGGAAATACGCAGGAAAATCCAAACCCTGATTTTCCATTTCAAAAGTTTCAGGTTCAGATGGGGTTTGTTTTTTTTTGGTCTGACTTGGGTTTGAACTGAAACTCACTTCAGAGAGAAGCATAATTTTATTGTTTTAAGCTATAAGCTATTTGTAAATGCCTGTTTCTTCCCCACAAACTGAATCAAAGCCTCTCCCCTTAGTCCATCTGCATGAGGAGATAGAATCATAGAATCACAGAATACCATAAATACCTAGATTAGATCTTTGTATGGGGAATACAGAATCACAGAATCATTTAGCTTGGAAAAGACCTCCAAGATCAAGTCCAACCTTCATCCCAACATCTCCCTGACCCCTAGACCATGTCCTGAAGAGCCACATCTACTTGTTTGTTGAAGACCTCCAGGGATGGTGACTCCAGCACCTCCCTGGGCAGCCTGGGCCAGTCCCTGACCCCTCTTGTAGTAAAGAACTTCTTCCTAATGTCCAATCTAAACCTCCCCTGGGGCAACTTGAGGCCATCACCGCTTGTCCTGTCATTAGTTACTTGACTAACAGCCCCAGGTTGAGTTAGACTTTCTCTAAGGTTGACCATCTGCTGAGGAGTCCCACTCTTGTCCCACTAACGATGGTGCCAAACTCCCAAAGACTGCCATGAGGTGACACTTGACCTTACATGTTGTCAGCACCACAAACCCTCTGCATCATCCAGGACCAAACCAAGTCTCCTCCTCACTCCAATGAGCTCATTAGCAAATTGATGCTGTTAAACTCCCCCATGGACCCTGCCCGTTGCCAGCAAAGCTCGACTCTCATCAGTGCCCCGGACCCGGGGAGGAGGCTGTGCCAGGGACCACACTAACGACACTAGGGTGAGGACGAGCACGTTTCGGTCCCCAAAACGTTCCCTGGCATGGTGTTATTTACTGATATAGATTTAGCCAGAGAAACCGTGTGGTGCCTATAAATTCCCCCAGTTTCTATGGCTACGAGGATGTTGTAAGTACATCGTAAAGAGAGAGAGATTGGATTGCCCCAGCAGAAAACCTACAAAACAATCGCCGTGATTCTTGCTGGCTTTGAAATCAATTAATTTGTTGTAGCAGGAGGTCTGCAGGGCAGAGCTCAGCAAGCTGCCCAGAGGCATGAGACTTCAGCAAACATCTCCACGTGTGACCCCAGCAGATGAGGTGACTCAAGCTTGTAAGTCAGACCCTCCCAGAGCTCCCTGGTTCCACAGGTCTCCTCGGAGAACGAAATATGTGATCTGCTCTTGCTGTTGGAATCGAGGAGCTTTGATTCAGCTGCAGCCCCTGGGGAGGAGAAGGGAGGGGATGAGCTGGGGAGGATGGGACCTGAGCAGAGCAGCTGGCTGGTGGCCATTCCAGAGTGAAGACCTCGCTCACCCCCAGCCTGTCACTAAATGTCAGGCGAGTGCCATGGCAGAGGACATGAAAAATAGCTCTCTTTGCAAAAGGAAAAAAAGAAAAAGCAAAGAACGTGCTCAGGGTCCCCTGCCAGGAGTTGCAAAACAGTCACGGAGACTTTTTACGATCAAAGACTCCTTCCCAGACTCTTTCTTCTGCCATCACAAAGTCAAGCCCTTTTACAAGACTAACAATACGCAGACATTAAAACCCTCAGAGAAAGGAAACAGCAAGAATTATGCATTTGATTCATCCCTACATTATGTACCTAAAGGGTAGGATATGCTGATCCTCCCTGCCCAGAAAGCCCTGGATACTGTGGGCTCGGAAAACTATAGATTTTTTTTCCACTTGTTAAGTTTCCATTAATAAGAAAGTCCAATAGACTCTGCAAACACTGCTGCTTTTGCACACTTACAATCTCCCTGTGTGATTGCTTCCAAATCCCCTGATCTTGCTCGTGCTCCTTAAGGTGTTGCTCGGATCACATGGCAGCCCAAGAGCTCAGAGCAAGAAAGAAACTGCCGGGTTTCGAAAGACTTTTTATTATCTTTACCACAAACAGGCTCATCGTGTAAAACCAGCTTTGTGGTAAACAAGAGCTGCATATCAAACAACCCCCGGTCCCATTTCTCATTCCAAGGCTGCTCAGCACACGAGTCTCCCCGTTGACAGCTCCAGATGATAAATGTACTGGCTCAGGCACAGCTGAGCTGCACTCAAATACCTGGGTCTCCTTTAGTCGCCTCCTATTAGGACAAGTTAAATCCAGGCTTGAAAAAGGAACCAAAGAAAAGATCTCAGCAGTCTAAGGAGGAACCACATCTCTCGGGGAACTCATCTCCAAGGCAGCAGAACAGGCTCAGCTTTTTGCTGACTTAGCAAGAAAAGTCTGGTTTCAATTTAAGGCTCTTGCAGGGTTTGGAAAATGAGGCTGTGTCCACCCTGCCAGCACCCTGGGAAAGCTGCGCGGCCACTTTCAAGCAGAGTTTTATTTCCCCTCTTCTCTCCAAACTCCTCCCTGGTGGCCCTCAAGCAATATTTGCAGACCTGGTGCTTCCACCTGAGGAGCAGCTGCACCTCGGGCTCAGCATCTGAGCTTTGCAAAGCTTCACAGGCAGGATCCTCACATCTGAGCCTGTACAAATATCAAGTATTAATGCAACGCTCTTGAATTTTTCAAGCAACCATCCAGAGCCTTCAGCAGCAATCCCAGGGACTGCTCTGGAGGAGACCAGATCTGCTCAGGGGTCCACCTTGGACTTGTAAAGCCAAACAAGACAGGACTGTTCCTACCTCCTCTCTATCCCTATTGCTTTTTTAATGACCAGGTTATTTCTCTGCTCGTTCAGTGAGCTGAGTCAAGGAATGCCCAAGGAATAAGAGCTTGTAGCAATGGGAACACTCCTTTGTGCAGCCTAGCTCAGGGAATCCCACATTTTCATTTTTCTACACTGGAGCTGGTCAAGTAATAGTCAAAACTCAACCCATATTTTCCATATTACGAGATTCAATATATTTATCTGTGGAATAATCTGGGGGGGGGATGCAGAAAAAAAAAAATAAATATAAATCACAACATGTGCAACAAAATCTTTGCAAATAATGGTTCTTAGTCTCATCCTCTGCCCCTCCCATGGTCCACTCATGATTCAATATCTTAAATGGATATATTTTAAACATATCTATATATTAATTTTATATTAATCTTATATTATTTATGTTTCATATTAATCATATTTATAATTTAAACTATATTTTTTATAATACATTTAATTATGTTTATATGATTTATATTTAATTATATGTAATATTTTAATTAAAATATTTTACTCTTTTTAATTTAAATTAAACTAAAATTTTAATATTTTAGTCCTTAAAAGGAGGCAAGAAATCTAAAGAAAAAAGAAAAGGCACTTCCAATTCTTCTCCAACTATAAAACCTCCACACAACAAACCCTCAGCTACATTTATTCCTATCGATCGGGAAGGTATTTACTTCAAGCACTGAACAAATGTCTCTGCAAACATCAATATTGGTATTAGACTCATAAATGTCGTCTATATTTCATAACGTGAGCAGCAATGGCTTTTGGGAACTGCTCAGGCCCTTCCTTCATTCCAGCTCCTTATTTATCCCTCCCCTCTCTGGCTGCAGGGCTGGGATATATTTAGTCCCGTGCTCCTGAGGCTGCTGCCAGTGAATAGAGACGTAGCCAGTTGGCTCAACCCCGAGCAGAGCCTGGCTCACAAATGGGTGGTGACTTCAAAGCCTTCAGTGTGGTTCCACTTGGCATCAGGTACAGCCCGCTTGGGGGAAACAGAATCATGGAATTGTCAGGGTTGGAAGGGACCTCAAAGCTCATCCAGTTCCAACCCCCCTGCCATGGCAGGGACACCTCCCACTGCATCAGTTGCTCACAGCCCCAGCCAGCCTGGCCTTCCAAATGTCCAGGGATGGGGCTTCCAGCACCTCTCTGGGCAGCCTGTTCCATAGCAGTCAGGATGCCAGGGGCTTCCTAACTTTTGTCTTGGGACAACATCAGGGTGCCTTGGCTCCAGCACCCCAAAGCAAGAGCCTCCAGTCTACAAAGGAAATGGAGGCTCTAAACTTAAGCTGCTAAATTTGTGGTCAATCAAACAGGCACTTCAGCAGCTGCTCCAACTCTAAACCACTTTCTCTCCAAGATCCCATTTGCTTTCTCCGTCACTCCTTCCTAAATCACTTCTTGTCTTATTGCATCAGATCTGAAGAAACACTGATGGAGTTGAGGTGAGGCTTGGGCAGCACCTGAGGGAACTGGGATTGTTTAGCTTGNAAATATAAATCACAACATGTGCAACAAAATCTTTGCAAATAATGGTTCTTAGTCTCATCCTCTGCCCCTCCCATGGTCCACTCATGATTCAATATCTTAAATGGATATATTTTAAACATATCTATATATTAATTTTATATTAATCTTATATTATTTATGTTTCATATTAATCATATTTATAATTTAAACTATATTTTTTATAATACATTTAATTATGTTTATATGATTTATATTTAATTATATGTAATATTTTAATTAAAATATTTTACTCTTTTTAATTTAAATTAAACTAAAATTTTAATATTTTAATCCTTAAAAGGAGGCAAGAAATCTAAAGAAAAAAGAAAAGGCACTTCCAATTCTTCTCCAACTATAAAACCTCCACACAACAAACCCTCAGCTACATTTATTCCTATCGATCGGGAAGGTATTTACTTCAAGCACTGAACAAATGTCTCTGCAAACATCAATATTGGTATTAGACTCATAAATGTCGTCTATATTTCATAACGTGAGCAGCAATGGCTTTTGGGAACTGCTCAGGCCCTTCCTTCATTCCAGCTCCTTATTTATCCCTCCCCTCTCTGGCTGCAGGGCTGGGATATATTTAGTCCCGTGCTCCTGAGGCTGCTGCCAGTGAATAGAGACGTAGCCAGTTGGCTCAACCCCGAGCAGAGCCTGGCTCACAAATGGGTGGTGACTTCAAAGCCTTCAGTGTGGTTCCACTTGGCATCAGGTACAGCATCCATGGGGGAAACAGAATCATGGAATTGTCAGGGTTGGAAGGGACCTCAAAGCTCATCCAGTTCCAACCCCCCTGCCATGGCAGGGACACCTCCCACTACAGCAGTTGCTCACCCAGCCTGGCCTTCCAAATGTCCAGGGATGGGGCTTCCAGCACCTCTCTGGGCAGCCTGTTCCATAGCAGTCAGGATGCCAGGGGCTTCCTAACTTTTGTCTTGGGACAACATCAGGGTGCCTTGGCTCCAGCACCCCAAAGCAAGAGCCTCCAGTCTACAAAGGAAATGGAGGCTCTAAACTTAAGCTGCTAAATTTGTGGTCAATCAATCAAACAGGCACTTCAGCAGCTGCTCCAACTCTAAACCACTTTCTCTCCAAGATCCCATTTGCTTTCTCCGTCACTCCTTCCTAAATCACTTCTTGTCTTATTGCATCAGATCTGAAGAAACACTGATGGAGTTGAGGTGAGGCTTGGGCAGCACCTGAGGGAACTGGGATTGTTTAGCTTGGAGAAGAGGAGGTTGAGAGGAGACCTCAGTGCTCTCTATAACTACCTAAAAGGAGGTTGTGGTGAGGCTGGGGTTGGGCTCTTCTCCCAAGTAACTAGTGATAGGACAAGAGGTGATGGCCTCAAGCTGCCTCAGGGGAGGTTTAGATTGGCCATTAGGAAGAAGTTCTTTACTACAAGAGGGGTCAGGGACTGGCCCAGGCTGCCCAGGGAGGGGCTGGAGTCACCATCCCTGGAGGGGTTCAACAAACGAGTAGATGTGGTGTTTTGGGACATGGTCTGGGGGTCAGGGAGAGGTTGGGATGAAGGCTGGACTTGATGATCTTAGGGGTCTTTTCCAACCTTAATGAATCTCTGATTCTGTGATCTTCAAGACAAGGGGTTTAACCACCATACAAAACTCTAAAGAGGAAGAACAGCAAACACACGATTCAAATACAGAACCTCCTAGAGGCCTTTTCCAACCTAAATGATTCTATTATTCTAAGGCACAACCTAAATGTTTCTATTATTCTAAGGCACAACCTAAATAATTCTATGATTTATTACTCTAAGAGCTTCCAAGATCTCCTGGGAAGCTCTGTCTACTGTCCCAAGCTCTCCTGGCCCAGCTGCTTGAGGGAGACACTTTGCTACCACCCTTCTTCAGGCAGAGAACCATCCCTGGTTTAGAAACACCTCCCCTATCTGTTGTTTTAAGAGCAGGATAAATCCAGGTCTCCTAAATGTCCTCCACTAAAGCTGCCACTGCCTTTATCCCAACCTTATTTTTGAGTTAATCTGCCCGAAGCAGCTTGAGGACACGTCTGGGACCAGAGTGTCTGAGCCTCTGCTGTGCTGCTGGCCAGGCAGCTGCTGGAGCTCCCCTGCTTCAGAAGCTATCACCCAGAAATGAAGTCGATGCTATTTTTTTGGGCACAAAACCATCTTCTAGGCCAAGAAAGGAAACAAATATGTTAATTCAAAAAAGAAAAAAAAAAAGGTAGGGGGGGAGGAGGACTCTGGTTTATTTCTTGCATTGCCTCGAGAGAGAAATGCCATCTTTCATCTGCTTTCTCTTTTTCTCTTCTTGGTATTTCCTTGCCCTCCTTTCCTCTGAGTTTCTGAAGAATTAGGAACAGCCATGCAAGTATCAGCCTGGCCCTGATGTGTCCCAGGGGAACGGAGGTGACACGTGGCCAGCCAGGCCTGCAGAGGCCACATCAGGCCACGAGTTGGGCTCATCTAGGCTGTGGCTATCTCAGAAGATACCTGAGATGTCCATGCACTGACCTCTCCAGTCTCATAAGGGGCTCAGCATATTAATGATAGTCAAAAAAACATGGGCAAGATCCAGTTTCAATCTCTGAGAGGCAAGAGAGGGAGCCTAAGGAGGCTTTTCTCCACCAGAAAGTCCTACTCAAGATGCTCAAGAGCTGAAGATGTACTTCAAGTCATTGCCCTACCAGAGCAGAAAGCAAAAGCCAAGGTGGTCCTCACTGGAGAGAGGGCAGGAAGGTGTTTGTGATGTTTGCAAAGAGCTTAGAAACCCTCAAAGGAGCAAAGAGTTATTCTGACCAAGGTGTTTCAAGAACCAGCACCAAACAGGCACGTGGGATGGGCCATGATCCAGTAACAGCATCCACAGGAGCGTGCCCAGCTCTGCAGCTCACTCTGCTTCACATGTGTACCAGGGCTGGAGACCCTGGGATGTGTGTCCCTGGAGGAGAGGGAAAGGCCATGGAGAAGCAGGCAAATCCTGTGCCTCAGTTTCCCTACAGTAACGTGAAAATGATGCCATCTTCCTTTGTAATCTACTTTATAGTCCAGCCAAGAATTTTTGAAGCTCTATGACTGCCCTCAGCTCCTCATCTGAAGGGGACCTGTGAGAAGGCTGGGAGGGACTTTTTACAAGGGCTTGTAGTGATAGGGGGAGGGGTAATGGGTTCAAACTGGAGGAAGGGAGGTTTAGATTGGAAATTAGGAGGAAATTCTTCATTCTGAGGGTGGTGAGACACTGGCCCAGGTTGCCCAGGGGGGTTGTGGATGCTCCATCCCTGGAGGTGTTCAAGGCCAGGTTGGATGGGGCCTTGAGCAACCTGGTCTAGTGGGAGGTGTCCCTGCCATGGCAGGGGGGTTGGAACGAGATGATCTTTGAGGTCCCTTCCAACCCAAACCCTTCTAGGATATAATTCTATGATTCATCTCTTCACTTGTCCACAGGAGCACATCAGGACACTGATTTTAATACCTATTCCTCACCCTCAGAGCTGGAGAACATCAGCTTTCCAAGACAGTCCTTACACCCCTTGCACCCTTTAAATTCCTTACAAAAGGAGTGCATTAATGACCATCAATAAAAGGGAAATCTCACTATTATTTAACAGGATTGTCTCTGGCATCCAGAGGAACTTAAAGCTGGGAGAAAAAATAACATTTAAGAACTGAGGAGAAGGTTTCCTGAGCTGATTCACACAGCCAGAGATCACCTCTCCAAGCTTCACTGGGAGTTGTGGTCTAGCTGTGTTTTTATTAAAGTTTCAAGACTCAAAGGCATGTGATGAGATTCAGCTCTCAGTTCAGTAACTTCCAGAGTTAGCTGATAAAAACCAGCAACTTAAAAATAACACCTCCCCTCCAGCTCCAAACCTCACAAAATAAGGCAAAAAATGAGAATCTGACAAATCTTCCGCTTAAAAAGCCACATGCTCCAAAAAACAACCTCCAGATTTTTCAGAAAGTCACTTCTAAAGTTTTGGAGGTTGCAAATATTTAGGAGGCACTTTTCAGATGAGTGATTTGAGGCTCAGTTTCCCTGAGCAGAGCCCAGCACAGGAGCTTCCAGGAGTCCAGGCTGCTGCAGGGGGGTGGAGACAGAGCTGAATGAGGAGTTTGGGATGTCTGGACTTGATAACACTGAAGAAAAACCAGTATTATTACATCATTGCTTCTTTCAGCTCTTCTACTCCCCACCACTGAAGAATGGAGACAGTCAAACTCCTCAGAAGACCATAAGGAGGACACAGAAGAGGGTTTCAGGTCCAATTCTGGACCTTCAATACATCAAAAAGCAGAGGGGGCTCCTGGACAAAATAGCTCCTCCAGGTACACCCAGTAGCTTGGAAATGTCAGGTAGTGGTAGGACTGGGGGAAATGGGTCAAAAGTAGAGGTGGGGAGATTGAGATGAGAGGTTAGGAAGAAGTTGTTGCCCAGGAGGGTGGGGAGACACTGGCCCAGGTTGGCCAGAGAGGTGCTGGAAGCCCCATCCCTGGACATTTGGAAGGCCAGGCTGGCTGGGGCTGTGAGCAACTGATGGAGTGGGAGGTGTCCCTGCCATGGCAGGGGGGGTGGAACTGGATGGTCTTTAAGGTCCCTGCCAACCCTGACAATTCCATGATTCTATGAAAAAGGGATGTTCTAGTTCTCAGTACCATGAAACCAGAACCCTTCAGTAGCTCACTTGGAAGCCTCCACTGCAGCAGCCCAGGGTGCTTACCCTGCTGTGGGACTCATGAGATTCCTGCTCAGGGAGGTTTGCTGGGCTCTGGGTGTGCACCTACCCTATAGGTTCTCCTTCTCATGCTCCCAAAGCATCCAGAGTCTACACCTGAGCACAGGAGCACGTTCAAAGGTAGTGAGAAGTATCACAAAACCATAGAATGGTTTGAGTGGGAAGGAAACTTTAAAGATCATTGATTTCCTACCCTGCTGCAGGGAGCAGGGACATCTGCAACTAGAGCAGGTTGCTCAGAGCTCAACCTCCCCTGCAATGGTTCCAGGGCTGGGGCAGCCACCACCTCTCTGGGCAACCTGGCACAGGCTCTTACCACCCTCAGTAGCAATTTCTCCCTTCTCTCTAGTCTAAATATTCCTCTTTTAGTTTCAAACCATCACCCCTTGTCCTGTCCCAACAGACCCTGCTCAAAAGTCTGTCCCCATCTTCCTGCAAGGCCCCCAGAAGGTCTCCCTGGAGCCTTCTCCTCTCCAGGCTGAACAAGCCCAACTCTGTGTATTGCCACTACACAAGCAGATGCTGTTATCACAGCTCGTAGAGGACAAAGGGACACACCAGAGCTGCTCTCTCTGGAGACAGGAGTGTGTCTTTGTCCTGAGCAGAGATGAGAAACGCTCAGGACCTCGCTAATAAAATAAAATGGAATGGAAAACTCAGAGCTCTGCACATCATTAGGCTGCGATTCAAAGCTCAAACACAAATAAAACAATTTCTCTGTGAAGTGAAGCTTGCAGAGCCAGAGCCCGGGCCAGGCTGGCGTGTGCTGGGGCTTCAGATGCAAGAGAGAAGAAAAAAACAAACCACCCTCCTTCTGAATGGCTGAAGTGATTTTTCTTTGTAATTTCTGTGATTTACATAGAGACAGAATGTGCAGCGAGGTTGGTCTAATGTGCAGTACAAAGAGCAAGGCCACGTCAGGGCACCTCACAGCCCAGAAGATGTTTAGTCTTGCAAGCATTCAAAGAGCCCAGTCTGGTCAGATTGTGTCCCTGTGAGGAGGTGATGGCAGAAGAGAGCTCAAAGGGTGCTCCAGAAGATCACAGAATCCCAGCAGGGTGGGGTTGGAAGGGACCTCTGGAGATGATCTGGTCCAACCCCCCTGCTCCAGCAGCTCCCCCAGAGCAAGGTCCCCAGGATCAAGTCCAGGTGGGTTTAGAAGCTCTCCAGACAAGGAGACTCCACAACCTCTCTGGGCAGCCTGGGCCAGGCTCCAACACCCTCACCCCAAACAACTTTCTCCTCCTGCTCACATGGAACCTCCTGGGTTCCAGTTGGTGCCCGGTGCCCCTTGTCCTGTCCCTGGGCACCACTGACAAGAGTCTGGCCCCAGCCTCTTGCCCCCACCCTTTAGCTCTTGATCAGCATTGATCAGATCCCCTCTGAGGCTTCTCTTCTCCAGCTCAGCAGCCCCAGGGCTCTCAGCCTGTCCTGGGCACAGAGATGCTCCAGGCCCTTAATCATCCTCGTAGCCTCCACTGGACTCTCTCCAGTATTTCCCTGTCCCTGTTTAACTGGGGAGCCCAGAACTGGCCCCAGTACTCCAGAGGTGGTCTCAGCAGGGCAGAGCAGAGGGGCAGGAGAACCTAACAGAGGGGGAGAAGATTCCCCCAGTGAGGCTGAGGTGAGAATGAGCTGGGACAGTGGCTGGGACAGGCAACATTGCTGGCACCAGATGGTGGGAGGGGG
>VYZX01002230.1:77307-106330 GCA_013401335.1 Brachypteracias leptosomus | reverse complement strand
GACCTTCCAGTGAAAGGGGCCTATAAGGTGGCAGGGGAAGATCTGCTCACAAAGGTCTGTAGCAACAGGATGAGGGGTGATAGTTTTAAGCTAGAAAAGGGGAGATTTAGGTTGGACGTTAGGAAAAAGTTCTTTAATCTGAGGGTGGTTTATCACTGGAATGGGGTGGAGGCCCCATCCCTGGAGACATTCAAGGTCAGGCTTGATGGGGCTCTGAGTAGCCTGCCCTAGGTAGAGATGTCCCTGCTTCTTGTAGGGAGGTTGGACTAGATGACCTCTGGAGGTCCCTTCCAACCCAAACCATTCTATGAGTCTATGATTATCCAAAGGGGATGGTCTGAACCAGCTGCTCCACCAGCTCTGACCCAGAACCTCTTGGGCCTCTTCATGCAAAGCCTGGGTCTCAGTGGGTGCTGGATGTGAGGATCAGGCAGATGAGGCCTCCATGCTTCAGCCAGCGCTGCCAGGGATGCTCTGAACCTGGCAGCTTGGTGGTGGGACAGCCCAGAGAGCCCTCAACGAAGATGGCACCCAAAATTTGCCACACGTCTCCACTCACAGCCTGGTGACCCTTCCCAGATGAAGCACCCACAACCTCATCCCATTCCAGGAACAGGGCTGCTCTCCTTTCCCTATCTGGCCATGTCCTTCCACTGAAGGATCTGTGAGTGTGGATATCATTGGACAAAAGGATGTGGTGTCTGCTCCGAACAATTAGCCTGCCTTGTTTCTGATCATTTAACATGTTCTTTCTCTAATTATGCAGAGCTGATTAGGCACGGTCTGGTCTATCTGAGCAAACATAAGCCATCAACTGGGCATGAAGGAGAAAAACTCCTGGAAGGCTTTCAGTCAACCTAACCGAGGAGATGGAGGTGGAAGCTGTGAGAGAAATTGTCAACAGCAAGTGGTTGGTGCAACTCTGCTCCTCTTTGCACTCCATATTCTTCCCCATTTCCATTCACACTTGCAGCTTAAAAATAGCCAAGCCTCTGTCCCTGGCAAAGAGGTGTCACCCCCGGGTGCTAGATTCCCTCAGATAACACAGCCTCCCCCTGGGGAAAAAGTCCTCTCGGTGTGTTTGGAGATGATGGAATCTCTCTCTACTAGAATCTCTCTCAACTAGGAATCTACCTCAACTAGAGGACCCTCTAGAAAGGCTCAAAAAACATTTCCTGGCCCCCCGAGGTCCCCCAGGAGCCTGAATCCTCCACCCTTACTCAACTCCACAGCTCTCCTCCCTGCTACCATGCATGCTTGCTTAGAGGTAGGATGAAAGGAATCTAAATCTGTCCATAAGAGGGAAGATCCACCTGCAGCTTCAGTGTTTGAGCCCTTCTTCTGCTCTCCATGGGGAGCTGCAATGCCATCAGACCACTGAGGCCATTCCAGGTGTCTGCAAGAGTCCCTCCTTATTGCTGGCCTGTGACCAGTGACCTGTCCTGGGGGTCTGTGTGCTCCTTTCCATCACCGTCCCACATGGCACTGCCAGAGAGAAGAGCCAGGGCTGGTTTGGCCCTGAAGGCACCTTTCTGGTAGCATCAGGGGCTGGGATGGCAGCTGTGCAAGAGAGGACAGCAGCAGGCTGGGAGGCAGAGAGCTCCTGCCAGATGCAATCACACTGCAGTGAAAAATGAAGCATGAAGGTAGCTGGGAGGGATGTTGGCTCCTGGCTCTCCTGCCCAGTGCCAGATCTGCCACAGAAGATGAGGAAGGCACAAAAGTACCTGAAGGTGTCACACAACAAGCACTCAGCACCCAGGCTGGAGGAGAACTTGGCTGGCTGCAAGGAGAAAATTACACAGGGCAAAGGAAAAAAGAAACATCAGATTTTGCTGCAGGTTAATTAACCTGGGAGGTCATCAGTACCTTGGCTGAGCTGTCTTCAACAGCTCATTAAGAGGTTTGTGACAAATTGATTCCTTCTTTGTCCTCTCTTTCTTCTCAGAAGGGGAGAAAGCGGCTCCTGTCCAGAGCAGGAGATGTGACCTGGAGGTCTGGCCCTGACCAGGGCTGCCCAAAGGGCTCGGGAAGTTCAGGGGGGTTGTGTCCAGCAGCGATGGGAAGAAAGCTCCCCAATTAGAGGGAAGTAAACAGGCCCCTCATTAACAGCTCCAGTTCTTGAGGAAGAGCCAAGGGAAGGACTCCTGGCAGTTAAATGCATATCAACTGTCCCCTGTCTCTCCCAGCCTCTTCTGGGAACTTTTTCTCCAGGCTCCAGCTCAAGTAGGAGAAACCAGGTGCCATGATTGGCCTGAGCCTGGCTCAGCACCCTCCTCACCTCAGGGCTTGACTGGCCCCTCTCACAGAATCACAGAAAGGTTTGGGTTGGAAGGCACCTTAAAGATCATCTAGTTCCAACCCCCCTGTCATGGGCAGGGACACCTCCCACTAGAGCAGGTTGCTCAAGGCCCCATCCAACCTGGTCTTGGACACCTCCAGGGATGGAGCATCCCCAGCCCCCCTGGGCAACCTGTGCCAGGGTCTCACCCCCCTCACAGTGAAGAATTTCCTTCTAATGTCCAGTCTAAATCCCCCCTCTTCCAGTTTGAACCCATTACCCCTTGTCCTATCACTAAAGGCTTGTGTGAAAAGTCCTTCCCCAACTTTCTTGTAACCCCCTTCAGATACTGGAAGGTCACCAGAAGGTCTCCCTGGAGCCTTCTCTTCTCCAGGCTGAACAGCCCCAATTCTCTCAGCCTGTCTTCACAGGAGAGATGTTCCAGCCCTCTAATCATCTTTGTAGCCCTCCTCTGAACCCTCTCCAATAGATCCATGTCCCTCTTGTGCTGGGTGCTCCAGAGCTGGACGCAGAGCTCCAGGTGGGGTCTCCCCAGAGCAGAGCAGAGCAGAGGGGCAGAATCCCCCCTTTGACCTACTGGCCACACTTTTGCTGCAACCCTGGTCTCAGTTGGGGCTTTCAGGGCTGCACTCACCCATTGCTGGCTCATTTGAGCTTTTCATCAACCAGCACCTCCAAGTCTCCTCAGGGCTGCTCTCAATCCTCTCCTTGCCCAACCTGTAGCTGTGCCTGGCATTGCCCCAACCCAGGCACAGGACTCTTTGCTTTCTCTCAACTCCTGAAGCCCAGGTTGGTACCACCTCCTTCCTCACCAGAGGAGACCCTGACTCTGGCATTCCCTGTTGGAGTTGGCTGGTGCAGCCCTCCTCAGATGGCTTCCCAGGCACGATGCCAGTTTGCTTATTTTATGTATCATTTGATGAGCGGCTCCGAGGTTTTTTTCTCCCTTTAATCTCTGTAATTAAAGCCCCCAGCTGCCACAGCTCCAGAAGCAATACAAGTAACAGCAATCTCATCATACTCCATAACTCACACCCTGCAACCTCCCCTCTCCCTGCCTCTCTCTTTGTTGGTGCTCTCAGGTGAGACACTCCAGCTGGGTGGTGGGACTCGTGAGGGAAACAACAGACCCTTTGCTGGTCTAGCCCAGTTCCAGGAAAGTCACTGATTCCATGGAGACACCTGCTGAGCCCAGAGAGAGAAGGTCTAAAGGCAGAGTCATCTCATTTCTGTCTGATGAGTTCATTTGTGCCAGGATGTGTCATAACTCCACCAGCTAAACCCCTTCTTTCCCAAACCTCATCAACAGCCACATATCAAGCAATACAGGGAAGAAGTGATGAAGAACCAGAGCTGAAATTATCCTGACACAGGAGACAGCAATTTAATGAAATTGGTTCATATGGCTTCAAATTCTGCTGGTCCAAATGAGATCACTCTCCCTCCTCTCCTTTTACTTTACTCCTTCTTAATGAACTCGGTTTTAATCAATGGGATGATGGGAGTATCACTTCTCCACAGTTCAAGTAATACAGCAAGTTCACTCTGCTCAGAAGTTACCTGATGGCCACGTCTCTGGCTCAGAAAATATGAAGAAATCCCAACTCTCTAAACTCATAGAATGGTTTGGGTCAGAAGGGACCTCAAAGACCATCCCATTCCAGCTCCAATGCCTTGGGCAGGGACACCTCCCACTAGACCAGGTTGCTCAAAGCCCCATCCAACCTGGCCTTGAACACCTCCAGGGATGGAGCATCCACAACCCCCCTGGGCAACCTGGGCCAGTGTCTCACCACCCTCACAGCAAAGAACTTCCTCCTAATTTCCAATCTAAACCTCCCCTCTTCCAGTTTGAACCAATATCACAGGGAGAAGTGGGACCTGGGGTGAATGTCTGGAGGAGGAGGAGGAGGGCAGCTCCTTTCCCAGGAGCCCCATCTGAGCTGGGTGATCCCTGCTCTTGGTTTAGACTATTGGTGGGAGCCCAGGAGCCCCCAAACACATCAACCTTCCTGTCATGAAAAGTCAACCCAACCCAAATCATCCTCACTTTGATGCTCCTTTTCTGGTTTATATATTGTTGAGGAAAAGCAGATTCTTTCAGCAAAGGAAAAAGCTCTTCTTGCAAACACCCATTTCACCTCCCTCCCCAGTTAGCCTCGAATCAGCCTTAAAACTCTTAAACATTCTGAATATTCCCCCAAACTCCCTGGCACTGTTTACTTTGGTCTGAAACAACCAAGACCTGGGGAATTTCTTCCTCTTGTGCCACTTCTCTCTTTTACTCTTTCTGCTTTCTTCCTATCTTTTTATTACACGGTTGGCTCTGCAGATCACCCAGGGACACGTGATGAAATGTGTCATAGGGGAGACAAATGCTTGTGCTTCATCCCAGAGCAGCTCAACCAGCAGAGAAGGGGTGAGAACATCAGCTGCTGGAGGAAACTTCACCAGGTTTCCTTCCTGGAGAGAGGCATCACCACCACTATCACTATTTTTGATATAAATCCGTGATGTCACACGTGTGACTGGCTGAAGCCCTGCAGATTTATTCACAGAAATGATCTTCTTTCAAGCTCAGGGTTTCCTTTGTGGTAGGAAAAGAAAGAAAGAGAAAGGAATGCTTCTAATTTTTTTAGCAACAACTATCAAATAACTGAACAAATAAGTAAATCACAGTGTCTTCATTCTAACCTACAGAGAACCCCAGAGTGTTGGAATTTGGATGATCAGAGGCTGGAGCAGCTCTGCTGTGAGGACAGACTGAGAGAGTTGGGGTTGTTCAGGCTGGAGAAGAGAAGGCTCCCAGGGGACCTTCTGGTGGCCTTCCAGGATCTGAAGGGGGCTACAAGAAAGCTGGGGGGGGACTTTTGAGGGTGTCCGGTAGTGGTAGGAGTGGGGGGAATGGGTCAAAAGTAGAGGTGGGGAGATTGAGATGAGATGTTAGGAAGAAGTTGTTGCCCAGGAGGGGGGGGAGACACTGGCCCAGGTTGGGCAGAGAGGTGCTGGAAGCCCCATCCCTGGACCTTTGGAAGGCCAGGCTGGCTGGGGCTGTGAGCAACTGCTGTAGTGGGAGGTGTCCCTGCCCCTGGCAGGGGGGGTGGGACTGGATGATCTTTAAGGGCCCTTCCAACCCTGAGAATCCTATGATTCTATAACTGAGGAGGTGCCTTCATTTGTTCAGCTCTGGAGGTGTCCAGGATCCAGGGATGCTTTTTCCATGCCAGCAACCACTGTTGTGTTGCTGATGCACTTTTCAGCTCTCCTCTGGGTGCTGACCCTGAACCCACTGCCCTGCGATTGCTTCCCATCCCCACCAGGACCATGTTTGGTCTCACCCCCAGGCTGGAGGCTTTCAACAATGGGTGGCAACCATGGACCAGCCTCCCTCTTTCCATGGTTCTAAGGCCAGTAGATGATGTGCCCACGGATTTCATGCCATGACTGCCCCCAAGTCATTAGCTTCATGTTGGCAGGTCCAAGCTGGGTAGAGCAAACACTCATCTTCTGATGCTGGTGCCTGATGATGCTTTTAAAGAATTCAAGAAGTGTTTGGAAATGTCATATGACGCATGTAGGGCTTATCCCTCGCATGCATAGTTTGGCACAATTATTTTGCTCATTACACATTCAATTAAACGGGTTGGAAATGATGTTAGCTCAATAAAAAAGCTCTACCAGAGAGAGCAGGACGTGGCTGCCTTCAGGAGCAGCGTCAGATTGAGAAATCCCAAATTATTGTGCCCAAGATGCACTAGAAAGAAGAGTTAAGGAAAACTTTTCAGAGATGTGAAGCAGAAAATTCATAGAATTGTCAGGGTTGGGAGGGACCTTGCAGATCATCCAGTTCCAACCCCCCTGCCATGGCAGGGACACCTCCCACTACAGCAGTTGCTCACAGCCCCAGCCAGCCTGGCCTTCCAAATGTCCAGGGATGGGGCTTCCAGCACCTCTCTGCCCAACCTGGGCCAGTGTCTCCCCACCCTCCTGGCCAACAACTTCTTCCTAACCTCTCATCTCAATCTCCCCACTTCTACTTTTGACCCATTTCTCCCCACCTCTACTTTTGACCCATTCCCCCCACTCCTACCACTACCCAACAGCCTCAAAAGTCCCTCCCCAGCTTTCTTGGAGCCCCCTTCAGATCCTGGAAGGCCACCAGAACGTCCCCTTGGAGCCTTCTCTTCTCCAGCCTGAACAACCCCAACTCTCTCAGTCTCTCCTCACAGCAGAGCTGCTCCAGCCTCTGACCATCCCCGTGGCCCTTCTCTGGACACGTTCCAGCACCTCCAGATCTTTCTCGTGCTGGGGGCTCCAGAACTGGATGCAGAGCTCCAGGGGGGGTCTCATGAGGGTGGAGTAGAGGGGGAGAATCCCCTCCCTCACCCTGCTGGCCACGCTGCTCTTGCTGCAGCCCAGGACACCATTGGCTTTCTGGGCTGCAAGTGTCCACTGACAACTTCACGTTGAGCTTCTCATCCACCAGTTAACATACCCAATCTTTTATCCATTGCCAGCTGGAAATTTGGCTTCCTCCACTCTTCTTTCTCCACTTTCATCCCTCCTGAACTACTCCTTCCACCCCAAACTCCTACTACAGGCACCATCACCCACCCAAGCCACAGAGAAGGGCTAAGAGCAGTGATTCAACATCCACACAGGCTCAAAACAAGCATCCAGCAAACCCAGAGCTCTCCCTCAATGGATCAAGGCTTCCAATTATTTTTCAATAAAGGTTTTTACGAGCTACAAAAGAGCTTTACATGCAAGAATGTCTTTACAACATCAAAAACTAGTTAAATGCTGGGAAGAACAAAAAAACACCCTCACCCAGACAGAGCCTGCTGTAACTCGGTGCTGTCTTTACATCCCTAATCCTCACACATACACATATATCTTAATTCACTGCCACTAAAAGCCTTTTAGGAAGAAGGAAAAGTCATTCCAGCCTCTTTGTCTGCTTTTGATAAGTGCACGAGTATATACATTAGCAAAATTACAATAAAAAAAGAAACGTTCTGAAACTATTTTAATTAAAATGTGATCGTACAATTGTTTAAAGAGATAAAATTAATTCTCATTCATTTTAATTAGCCTCCAGTTTTTTTTTGCATGCCTGGAGCATCTGCTCCGACGCTGGGGGCCTTGAAGGCTCCTCTAAGTCCTCCTGCCTCTCCCATCCCCACAGTCCCTTCACACGAGGCAAGAAGGGGAATTTGGGGTATGGACAATATAAAGAGTGTACAAAGAGGAGAATTTCTCTGCCATTGACAATAAAACTGCTCAGTCTATTTGCCACACTTATAACCAAGAGAGATGGCTTGAGGTGCACGTGCTTCAACGAATAAGGACAAAATGGGAGATTGTAGAATGGTTTGGGTTGGAGGGGACCTTAAAGAGAGTTCCAACCCCCCTGCCATGGCAGGGACACCTCCCACTAGACCAGGTTGCTCACAGCCCCATCCAACCTGGCCTTGAACACCTCCAGGGATGGAGCATCCACAACCCCCCTGGGCAACCTGGGCCAGGGTCTCGCCACCCTCACAGTGAAGAATTTCCTTCTAATTTCTAATCTAACCCTCCCCTTCTCTAGTTTGAAGCCATTACCCCTCATCCTATCACTCCAGACCTTTGTGAAAAGTCCCTCCCCAGCTTTCTTGTAGCCCCCTTCAGATACTGAAAGGCCACCAGAAGGTCTCCCTGGAGCCTTCTCTTCTCCAGGCTGAACAAGCCCAACTCTCTCAGCCTGGCCTCCCAGCAGAGGTGCTCCAGCCCTCTCCTACACAACACAGGGAGAAAACACACCAAGGAGAAGGAAGATCTTGCTAGACAGGACAACACAGCCAGGCAGCAGGACAAGAGCCTGGGAACATCCTAATTCTGTGTGTGCCACATGGTCACACAAACTGGTGCAGCTACTGGGAAGAAGGACACGTGGGCAAGTCCAGAGCAGCCCCTCAACAGCACTCTCACCACCTCTCTGATGTTGGATTACTTGTTCTCAGCACAGCACTGCTGAAGGAAGAGACAACAATGCAGTTCTCTGGGGTTGCCCAAGAGAGATGCTCCACGGTGTGGAACCTGCCATCCTCCTGTCACCACTGTTCACACCTCCTCAGAGGCTCTGCTTGGCTTTGTGTGTGGAGCTAATGGCTCTGGGAGCTCAGGTACCTCAGAGGAGTTAGCAAAGCTGCCAAGTGCATTATGCAGTAGCCACATGATGGACCCACTTCACTGATGAACGTAGTGCCAGGAGGAGGCTGCTTTTGCTGGGATTGGAACTGGAGAGTGGCTCCACTGGTGGTGACAGAAAAAGACCAACCCTCCCATGGGTGTGATCTGGGGAGCCCAGGCTGGGACTCCAGGCTGAAAAATCCTTTGAAAAAAAAATACATTTCTAACTAGGAATTTGAAGTGCTAGGGCCTGAGTCAATTAAAGTTGACATATGGATGAATCTCACCACCAGACAGTACAACTGAAACCAGCAGAGGATTTGTCTCTGTTGTCTGTGAGAACAGACACAGTCTGATAAAAGGATGAGCAGAACCCAAAGCAGATAAAGGTGCCTCCTCCTTGTTCTTTCCTGAGTCTGGCCAACCTTGGATGGAATCCAAGGAGGAGGAAAAATAGCAGATGTCCTGCTGGTGAAGTTTTTTAGAAGTTGTCTATGCAGCCTAAGCTGTTTGTTCAGTAGTATAAAAGCTGGTCCTGCTTGCAGAGAAGTCAGAAGACATTCTGCAGGTGGAGACACCACACAGGACTTCCCCCCTGCCATTGAGAAGGGATTGCACTGAGCTTTATTTTCCCCTTTTATTATATCACCTGTGGTTAGTGGATTCATCACGTCTGTTTCTGGCCACGTAGCATCAGCTTTTTGTTTTGTAGAACTAGACAATAAAGTCTCCACCTGTATCCTGCTGGTGGTGGCTGTGCAGGATAATTGGGAAAACAGAATTAAACACTTGAGGAACATATCAGTGGAAGGTCTGAGGTCTAAATACTCCCACCACAAACAAGTACTCCTGGACTGTGAGGTGCCAAGGCCACTAAAGCTATTGCAAACCTGGTGCCTTGATCCAAGGTGCTGTGCCAAGGTCCTGAGGCATCCCTGTGGCAGCAGCAGCTACAGCATCATGGGAGTGGGATGAACGAGCCAAGACCATCTTGGCTTGACCATCTTGACCTGCAAGGGGCCTATAGGAAGGTGGGGGAGGATCTGTTCACAAGGGTTTGTAATGACAGGATGAGGGGTGATGGTTTTAAGCTAGAAAAGGGCAGATTTAGGTTTGATGTTAGGAAAAAGGTCTTTAATCGGAGTGTGGTTGATCACTGGAAAAGGTTGCCCAGATAGGGGGGGGAGGTCCCATCCCTGGAGACATTCAAGGTCAGGCTTGATGGGGCTCGGAGCAACCTGCCCTCCGTAGAGCTGTCCCTGCTTCTTGTAGGGGGGTTGGACTAGATGACCCTTGGAGGTTCCTTCCAACCCAAACCATTCTCTGATCATTCCCAACAAGTCACTCCCAAGTTTAAATCAAACTGGACGCAGAGATATAAAGTCCCCTCCCTCTGCCTGGCTGTGACACTTGGTTTTGTAGCTCCTATTCCCCTCTTCCCATGGCACATTAGAAGTGTTGTAGAAGGATGAAGCAGGAATATCTCCTGCAGGTGCCTCCTGTGGCAATTCTCATGTCCTCCCTGGTCAGAGCCCCCACGACCAACACAAAGCACTGATGGGCTTTGCTCAGCTCAGGACAAGGGCAGCTCTGCAGCCTCCTGCTCCTCCAACCTAATTTCTCAAACCACTCTCCCCATTGCAAATATTTTCTGGTTTCTAACAGCTGAGCTGTGACAACAATGCTGTTGTACCAAAGTCTGTCCCTTGTTTGCTTTGGTTCCACTGGATAAAACAGAACTGATTCATTTATTCATTGCATATAAATTAACCAAACGTTTGACTCTTCTTTTTTTTTCCAATCATTGTGTGGCAGAACAACCCACACTTTGATTTTTACAAGTCTCCTCGTGACTCATGCTTGTTAACCAGGATATGTGGACACCAAGGTGCTATTCATTTGGTTCCTAATCATTCACCTTCACTGCAGTTCCTCATCCATTCCTTGTGGTGCTATTTCCACTTCTCAATGTGACGCCTCAAACTTTTCCTCACCAGGAGAAGGGGAGATCATTAGTGGCAAATAATAAACCATGAAAGATAATTGTCCTTGTTTTCAGAAGTACCTTTGCTCTTTAGCCAGAGTCTTTACATGACTTTTCTTCACATGAAGAACAGTTGCTCCCTTGACATACTCAGTTTTATTCTCCCCTCAGGGTGGTGGGGTAACTCTCTCCATTTCACTTGAACCACTGTCCCATCACACCAACACTGCCCATCAGATTCCCCCCATTCCCTTTTCCTTCAAAAGCTGCCACCCTGTGCTCACCATAAGTCACTCCCTGTTGTGATCCCAACCAAGCAATGACCCTGCCCACCCATGGTGACTTGGGCAGGGGGCCAGTGCCAGAGGTGGCTCCTGCACATGGAAATACAGCTTTCCTCCTTCACAGGGGGAGAACCCCTCTGACCCACCACATCTCCTCCTCCACACGAGGAGAACCCCTCTGACCCACCACATCTCCTCCTCCACACGAGGAGAACCCCTCTGATCCACCACATCTCCTCCTCCACGCGAGGAGAACCCCTCTGATCCACCACATCTCCTCCTCCACGCGAGGAGAACCCCTCAGATCCACCACATGTCCTCCTCCACGCGAGGAGGACCCCTCAGATCCACCACGTCTCCTCCTCCACGCGAGGAGGACCCCTCAGATCCACCACGTCTCCTCCTCCACACGAGGAGGACCCCTCTGACCCACCATCTCCTCCACCACGCGAGGAGGACCCCTCAGATCCACCACGTCTCCTCCACCACCCAGGGAGAACCTTGATCCACCACAGCAGGGAACTCCTGGGAACCAAGCATTGCTTTTTTGCAACAAATTGTGAGGATTTACACTTTCTTTTCCATTCCCCACTGATGTGCAAGCAGAACCCTTCAAAACTTTGATCAAGAAACCTCAAAGAAAGAAGCTGTCCACCTACCTGAGGAGAGCCCAGGGATCAGATCATTCCACCAGGAGACCAAAGAGCCTCAAGTCAGGTTCACATCCCACTTCTGCATCTTTAAACCACAGCTTGTGCTGTCTCCTGACCACTGCAAAGTCCACAGCTACACGCTTTGCTGCTGCCAGCTCTCTTCTTCCTCAGGCCAACACCAACCCCAGCAACAGCCCCTCAGCACAACTTCAGTTTTTATTCTTCATCTGGCTGCTCTTCTCCATCTTGGATCAGCCAAGGGGGAACCCAGCACTGAGAGAGAGCTCAGTAAATGCCCCCAGCAGGAGCTCATTTCAGCCTGATTGGTTCCTGGTTGATGTAGCCCTGGCCTCACCCATCACCTCAACCATGATCACCTGGGGGAAGATGGAGCCTCACCCATCACTTCAACCATGATCACCTGGGGGAAGGTGGAGCCTCACCCATCACCTCAACCATGATCACCTGGGGGCAGTTGGAGCCTCACACAAGTGGGGCAGGTTCTGCCTCTGGGGCCTTGGGGAACAAAACCTGTTGCTGGCTTGGGACTCATCCACAGGTCAACTCCCACTCAGGGCCCACAGCCCAGGCCCCAGCACTTCACCTACCCACAAGTTCAACCCAAATCCCAAAAGCTTCACTGAAAGAGACTTGTTTCTATTTTTTAAAAATGGTCTCACTCATCAAAGCTCTATTTATAGCTGGTTTTTTTCTTTAAAAAAAGGGCTGGCTGAGAACCTGCCAGCTCTCTCTAAGAGGGATGGCTGAGAAAGCCCCTGCCAGGATGGGTCTGGCAGGGAATGTGTCCTCCTGGGGATGTTCACTAAATTGCAACAGCCACTGACTCAACCAAGGAGCAGGGAATTGTTCATCTGGACCACAAAGGAGCAGGGGGTGATGAGCCAGGAGCTCTCATGGCAGAGCAGGACACATCCCCAGGGCTCGGTGTGAAAATACTCTCAGCCTTTAAAGCAAATGGGCTGGAACAGGAGCCATCCCTGTGGGGGAAAATCAACCCCCAGTGACTGTAACTACAGGCCCTGGGTTGGTGTGTCCTCCCAGATAACTGCTCCAGCAGGAGCAAGGCATGGATTCCTGGGGGTAAATGAGGAGTGAAAGTGTCTCTTCTGTTTTTCCACAGCCCTGGTGCAGCCCCAGGGAGTGGGACACCTCTTAGGGATGGCACAGGCAGCAGGGAGTTGGAGGGAGGGCTTTACCCCTCGGGTAATATGGGATTTGGGGACATTTGCAACATAGTTTGGGGTAGCTAAGGCAAAAACAAGGATCCCCCTCACCTCACATGGACCCCATCCCAATCCTCTTCTACTCATGCTTTGCAAGTCAGGATCAGCACAAGACTCTTCCCAGAATCACAGCATCAATCACAGAGAGGTGGGAGTTGGAAGGGACCTCTGAAGATCATCTAATCCAACCCCCCTGATAGAGCAGGATCTAGAGGAGATCCCACAGGAACACGTCCACAGGGGTTTTAAATGTCTCCAGAGATGAAGATTCTACAACCTCCCTGGGCAGCCTGGGCCAGTGTCTGTCACCCCCAGAGCAAAGAAACGTTTCCTTACATTGAGGTGGAACCTCCTGGGTTCCAGTTTGTGCCCATTGCCCCTTGTCCTGTCACTGGGCACCACTGACAAGAGCCTGGCCCCAGCCTCTTGCCCCCACTCTTTAGATATTGATCAGCATTGATCCGATTCCCCCTCAGTCTCCTCTTCTCCAAGCTCAGCAGCCCCAGCTCCCTCAGCCTTTCCCCACATGGTAGATCCTCCACTCCCTTCATCATCCTCGTGTCTCTGTGCTGGACTCTCCCCAGTAGCTCCATGTCCCTCTTGAACTGGGGGGCCCAGAACTGGACACAATACTGCAGATGAGGCCTCACCAGGGCAGAGGGGAGGGGGAGGAGAACCTCTTGGCCAAGGTCACATTGTGAACAAGGAAAATAACCCTCGAGTTCTGCCTCACTGCTCAGCCACTCCCCCAAACCTTTCCCCACCCCAGGCTCTCAGCAATCACTTATTTTCCTTTTTCTGCACCAAGAGACCTGATGTGCTTTATGAGATGGCAGCTCTCCCTTCCTCAGCAGAGAGGAGCATCCAGCAGCACCCCAGGGCTGTAATTTCCTAGATGACCCCGTGTTTAAATGTCTCCATCGCTCACTGTCCTCCAGCACAATTATCACCACCCAGCTCCAGTCACCAGAGGCACTTCTGGCTACAGGTTTTCATCACTGCTCCGAAATCAGAGAGTTCAGCAGCACTGGCACCCCCTGCATGGAGGTGATGAGAAGGGAGAGACAGCTCTGGGTGCCTCCCCACCCATCATTAGTGGGCCCTAACCATCACATGAACCTTCCTGCAAAGCTCCCAGGCAGTCTGTGGCATGTTCAGGGAAATAATGACACCCTGATGGCCATTAGATAGATTATTCTGGAGTGTTCTGAAGTTCCCATTTGTGTAGGAACAGTGGTTATGACCTCCCATGGCAGCCAGGAAACCCTGAAAGTCTCCCATTAAGGACAAGGCAAGGAGAAGGCTCGTTAGTATTCTCTAGGTTGTGGAATGCAATTGTTGCTAAAATTAATGATGCTTCCAGAACAACATTCATAGAATCATAGAATGGTTTGGGTTGGAAGGGACCTCAAGGATCATCCAGTTCCAACCCCCCTGGGCAACCTGGGCCAGGGTCTCGCCACCCTCACAGTGAAGAATTTCCTCCTCATTTCCAATCTAAATCTCCCCTCCTCCAGTTTGAACCCATCACCCCTCATCCTATCACTACAAGCCCCTGTAAAAAGTCCCTCCCCAGCTCCCTTGCAGGCAGAGCCAGCTCAGCCTCTTACCCGCAGGCAGGGATCAGGGTTGGATGTGCATGGGAAGAGGTTTCCATGCATGAGGGTTTTGCTGCCTGATTCCCACTGAGACAGGGAGTCAGGAGCTGGTCAGGGAAACTGTCCAGGTCTGGGAGCCTTGGAGCTTGCTCTCCATGCTTGATCTGGTGAGTCCCACCTTCAACCTCCCAGAGCATTGACCATGAAGGCAACCTTCAGGGTAGAATGTAGATGTCTCCCCTGCACACTCAACCTTGTGGTGCTGTCCCTGTGTCCCCACGGGGCTGGGAAAGGGGGTCAGTGGGTATGTTGAGCACCCCACTTCAGAGACTCATTGAGGAGGGATTGCACAGACTGTAACACATCCAGTATCACAGAGTGAGCCCAAGAAGGTCTCACAACAGCACATTTTCTGATTACATTAATCAGAGCATGTGAAGCAAGACCTCATCTCATCTCACATCATGAAGCTAATGTTTGTTCTCACTACATTTGCTACTGAAGATGAGGTCTGAAAGACACGAAGGTCTCGTGTCCCACCACGCTCCCTTCCCCCTCATCTGCCATGGAGACAGAGTCAGCTCATGGCTCTGGAGCTTTGGGACTCCTCCCCGAGCAGACCCAGACACCTCCTCACAGCACTGAGATGGGCTTGTGCTGCCTTCTTTCCTGCTGGAAAACCTTCTTCTCAGGTTGGAAGGGCCCTCAAGGATCATCCAGTCCAACCTTTCAAGGTAAAAATATAGTTCAAATGAGCTGGCTCAGCACCCTGCCAAGCTGAATCTTAAAACTGCCCAATGTAGGGGAATCCACCCCTTCCCCTGGGAGATTATTCCAATGTCTAATTGTTCTCATGATTATTCCAGTGTCTAATTGTTCTCCTGACACTGGAAATCTGGGCAGGAGGGCAGGAGCAGCTCTCCCCATCCCATGTATGCTGCAGGCTCACAGGACAGCTCTGCCGTGCTGGAAAACTCCAGTGTGCCATCAAATGGAAAACTGGGTAACAACAGAGAGAAAGGAGAGGAGGAGCTGGAGCAGAGGACTTCTGTAAATGCAATTCAGTCACCCTGGGGCTGGGACAACCCTCCCCAGCCTGTGCAGCCTGCAGGGCTCCAGCAGGTCAGGAGCCAGCCCTGGCATTTGCAGGGTGTAGTGAACTCAGCCTGGAAGGTGAAGCCATAGGCAGTGTCCACCCTGCTCAGCTCAGGGGTAAACTGAGGCACAGAGGTGGACCTTGATGTACAAGGAGTCACAGCCAGCTCCTCACAAGCTCTGCAGCGACCTCGGGTGTTTGACCAACCCCACACCAACCTCCTGGGGTGTTGTGGAACCTGGAGGGTTCAGCCCCATCTCACCCCTGGTGTGGAGCTGGACATCATGTTCTACCAGTGCCTCCAGGTCACCTCCTGAGCGAGCTCCACTGACATCTCCCTCAGAAGGTTTCTCCACCAGAGAAATGCCAATCACCTCCCCTGTTGGAACACACATTGAAATGTTTTTCCAATCTGTCAAATTATTCAGTGCTTGTTAATTATACATATCAGGCTCTGCTCTCCATCACACGCTCAGGCCACGGAGCTGAGGGGACCAGCTCTGCCAGCAGCTGGACTAATGAAGCCTTAAAAACCCGTCCTGCCCACATCTTTTGTCAGAAAATAATTCACCTTCATAGTTTGACTAATTACAGGAGTTCAGAATGGCTGGGCTGGCTCAGAGCCAGGGTCTGTCTGCAAAGGAAACCCTCTCTCCAGCTCTGGGCAGCAATTGAGACTTTGGAGGAGGGACCTAGTAGTGCCCAGGGACAGGACAAGGGGCACCGGGCACCAACTGGAACCCAGGAGGTTCCATGTGAGCAGGAGGAGAAAGTTGTTTGGTGTGAGGGTGTTGGAGCCTGGCCCAGGCTGCCCAGAGAGGTTGTGGAGTCTCCTTGTCTGGAGAGATTCCAAAGGGGCCTGGACATGATGCTGGGCCCCCTGCTCTGGGGGAGCTGCTGGAGCAGGGGGGTTGGACCAGATCATCTCCAGAAGTCCCCTCCACCCCCCTCCATGCTGGGATTCTGTGACTCAGCCCCACTTTACATCAAGTTGCCTTGGGGTGAGACACTCAGAGGGAAGAACATCTCTGGGGTTGATGCTGTGTCCCTGACACCAGGCAGATGGGGCATCGTCAAGGCTCAGGGTCCATCCAACCACAAATGAATTAACCAATCATGTAAAAATCAGAGAACGGGCTCAACCTCACCTCATCTCCAAGCTCTCCATTCAATGGGAATGGGGCTGAACAAGACTTTGCAGCTCTCATTTCACTCCCCATGGTCACACACCCCCATGGCTGGGAGCTGGCACCTACAGCTCGGAAGGGAGGAACTGAAATCAGGACAAGGTTCTGTAAAATTTATGAGTCCGAGGCACCCGCTGGTGCCATCACTGGTGTGAGGAGCAGTTTG
Source organism: Brachypteracias leptosomus (assembly GCA_013401335.1). Classification (NCBI taxonomy): domain Eukaryota; kingdom Metazoa; phylum Chordata; class Aves; order Coraciiformes; family Brachypteraciidae; genus Brachypteracias; species Brachypteracias leptosomus. The sequence continues at coordinate 89,642 of VYZX01002230.1, read as the reverse complement.
TATGTCAAATATTAGCATGTAGGCAGCTCCAGTCTCTTAGCAGAGAAATGTACTTGCTTCTTTAACTGCCTTCTCAATTCTTCCTAAGATTTACAATCTGCCAGCACGCTCACACCGTGGCAATTTCCAACTAAAAAAAGTGAAAATAAGGAACAGGCAGCTTGTAAATAAACATCTACCTTAAATTTAAAAATTACTTAAATAGATAAAATCATGACTCAGATCAAAATCACCATTTTTTTCCTGGTCTGTTCAGCTTCATGGTCTATACACAATTGTCTAGGAGCACGTCAATCACCAAGGAGAAACAATATCACATCGATTGAAGAGATCAATCACCCCGTGAGAGCAGCAGTGGGATGAACAGGGAGAAGTGGAAGCTCTGGTAAAGGAGTTGTGAGCAAATCCAGAGCCAGCAGCCACACTCCACAATAACAGGTGCTTGTGAGCACGTCAGTGAGAAGGAGAAGTCATTTGCCACGATCAGAGGGAGCAGCAGAAAGGACTCGGTAAGTGCTTTGCTTCAGAGAGCTCACCTCATGCTGTTAGAGAGAGAAAACAATTTATAGCATCACTGTCTGTCCTCAGCCTCCTGCCTCAGAGCAGAGCTGGCTGCTCCTGTCTCATGCCAGCCCCTGGTACAGGACTGACACTGATCCACACAGCCTGGGTTGACCACAGTCTGGATCTGACATCCCCAACTACCTCTGACTGCTGCAAAGCTCCCTGAGAGATGGAGGCAAATCACAGAATTGTTTTGGTTGCAAGAGAGCTTTAGATTATTGAGTCCAACCATTAATCCAGCACTGCCAGGGCACCACTAACCCCTGGCCCTCAGCACCACATCTCCACGCCTTGCAAACCCCTCCAGGGATGGGGACTCCACCACTGCCCTGCCCAGCCTGGCACAGCCCTTCACAGCCCTGCCCAGCAAGAAACTGTTCCTCATGTGCAACCCAAACCTCCCCTGGCATTGCAAATTCAGACCCACATCCCAGGGCTCCTGGTGCAGCACATCCCTATAAGGTTGTGAGCAATTATTAGGCCTTAATGAGTTACCACCTCCAAGTGAGGTGCTGGGAGTGATGGGACTCATGTTAAATGGCTTCACTGAACAGAGGTGAGACCTTCTGCCAGCCTGAGGACCCCTTCTGAAGGGAAGATCCATCAGCCAGCCAATGGCTTCTTCTGGGCAAGCAATCTTTGTGACTCCTGGTCCAGGCATCTGACTCTTCTGCAGTTGAGTCTTTTGAGATTTAGGCATCAAACTCAGCCATGAGCATTTTGACAGGTTAAATCACGCAGAAGGTTGAGCTGGGCATGGGGGAAATGAGCACCAGCCTCTCAACCCTCACTCCAACCACCACCTACCATGTTGGCCTTAATAGCTGCCAGTTCCAATCAAATATCTTCCCCATTTTAAGTGCAGAAGGACCAGCAAGATGAGGTATCCAGCCAACCAAGTCTGCTGCAAGGCTGGCTTGGCATTCAGGAGAGGGAAAGACCAACCAGTGCCCTGGCCAAGGATGCTGCAGGCCCATGTCCCCTTCCCACCTCTGGCATCCCTGGGTAATCGAGGCTTTGAGTGACAGTGGTGGGGACATGGGGACCTTGGTGAGATGTGCCCAGGCAGCAGAGCCCCCCAAGCCCTGGAGAGCCAGGCAGGAGGGAGGGAAGTGTTTGCTAAGATAAATGGTCCTGCCTCTGCAGCTTGATTATCCCAGTGACAATGATTTGTCACTGCAGGATCCGGGCTGGAATCCCTGTGCTGACAAATGGAACCTTTCACACCTCTGCTGGGTGGATCTTGCTGCCCCCATCCCGTGCCCTTCCCGAGGGACCCGTGGCCCAGTGGGAGGAGAGGAGATGCTGCCTCCTTTCATCAACAGCTATTTCACCAGCAGAAGCAAAACCAAAGCTGTGATTGCTGCAGAAGAAAGACATTTAGGGGCTCTCTTCCTCAACCTGAAAGGTTGTGTCTTTGGGAGGCAGGATGGTGAGAACCTTCTGATCCCAGAGACTCATGAGTGGGTGCTTGTGGGACCCCCGTGACGAGGGAGCCTCATACACAACACATCAGGTGGTGATTCTACCAGCTCCAGCTCATAAATCTGCTGGATTTCCAGCACATCCCTCCATGCCTCAGTTTCCCCATCTAAAGCAAGGCTTGGTGACCTTTCATTCCTCCCAGGCAGCTCTTCAGAGGGCACCTCACCCTCCTTCCCAGGGAGGAATGAACATAAAGCACATCCCGGTAAGGTCTGCTCCAAAGTGGAGCTGCCTCTGCTTTGGATGGGGGTTGGAATTTTGAGCTGAAGGCGCCGGTTGTGCTGGAAATCAGCAGAAGATGCACTGCAGAGTTTTGCAGGAAAATATTCACTCTGGAAATGGATAATGTGCACTCCCAGCCACGGATCAGAAATGATACCTCGGGCTTATCAGAGCAATCACAGCTCGGCAGCAGAGCTCAGGTTTTGAATACTGCAGACTACAAACATGATTCAAACACAAGGAAGGAATGAACTGGAAGAAATTGCAGTTCAGAGCAAATTTCTGCTACCAGAGAAATTATTGTTGTGAATTATGCACCATCCCCGGGGCTGACAGATCGACAAAGCCCTGAGTGGTCTGTGCTGGCTGGGAAGAAAGTACCCGACTGGTATTTCTCCTCTGCAGTTGGAACATGTGGCTTTCCCTTCTTTTTATTGTCACTCGCCAGCTGAATTATTGCAAGGAAGGGGGTTTAGTGCTTCAGATGAGGGCTGCAGACCCCTGGAAACACCTGGAGCCGCAATGCAGAGACAAACATCTGCACCCCCCAGCCCTGAAGCTGCAAAACCTCCTCGTCCCTTTGGCAAATCCTCCCCCCCTTGCCCCTCAGGCCTGCACAGAGTCACTTTAATAAGGAACATGTTTTAGCATGACACAGGGAGAGCTTTCCAGCAGGTCTGGGGTGGGGGAGTGATGGAATTAAAGGAAAAAAACCCAGTAAATTTCGACAGAGTGTGTTTGTTCTCCTCCAGACCAGGGGGAATTTCTTTCTGTTGGAAAATTGACTTCTCCACTCCCAAAGCTCATCAAAATCATTCTTCCCCTGCCCAGCACGTAGCTGGTGTGGTTGGGGTTTGGGTCTGGGTTTGGAAAAGGCAGGGTTTCAACAAAAATTCAGCCCAAGGAAATATTATGAAGGGGGGAGTGGGGAAGTGGTTTGGGGCTTGTTTTCCACAGAGGCAACAAAAAATTCCAGCCTTTTGCAATACTCCAGTACACCCAAATCTTCTCAGAGCTGCTCGCTAAAGCAATTCAAGCACCAGCACCCACCTCAGCACCGAGTGCCAGGGACTGGCCCCAATTCAGCAAGTTCTCAGCCACATGTGCCACCATCACACTGATTTTCCTGGCAAGGCAGCACAGGTTGAAGTCTCTACTGACCCAAGGTCATTGTATTTTACTCACTTATTTAGTTTCAAGCAAGTCCCTTCCTCTCACAGTCTCAAGATTCACACTCCACTGGGAAATTTTATAATTTGAATGAAGACTTTGGGTTGTGAGTCCTAGTTCCCTGGAGCACTCATTACTCCTGCAGATCTCTAGAAAGGTCACCCCTCCTCCCTGCACACGATTGAGACTCTCTGAGTTTCCTTCTAAAGCCCCAGAGAAACCCAGGGATGGTAACAAGCAGTGAGGGAGCTGAGCAGGGGTAGGAGCAATGGAGAATCTGCAGGGACCTGCTCAAAGGCACAGCAGGAGCTACTGGGATGAGACAGGAGAGGAGGGTGCACTGTAGGGCAGCATTTTGGGGATCACTGTTGAATACAGCAGTCAGGCAGAGGTTCCACTTTCTGCAGGCAATGGTAAAACATTTTGCAATAAGCTTTTCTGGTGCCTCCCTCCATCACCTGAGGACTGTTCCCCTCCCAGCTCCTTCATCTTCCTCACGTTGGCACTGCCCTCCTGGCAGTCTCATGGAGTCTCAGCATGGTGGGGTTGGAAGGGACCTCTGGAGATCATCTCGTCCAACCCCTCTGCCTTGCACACCTCGTATGACTCTTGCTTTCTGTGTCTCTAATGCCAGCCCCAGCTCTCCTGGCTTTCAGCAGCTCCTCAGCAACCATCAGCAGGACCAGCCACATCCTCCTCTCTGCAAACACCACATCCATGTGGATGTTTTTCTGCCTCTTTCTCAATAGCTCCAAAATACATCATTAATGAAGAATAAACCTGCAAACACGTGTCAACAATTACTTCCCCAGCCATATATTTATTGCCTCATCCCCTCTCTGCCTCCATTAGGGTGACATCAAGACACTGCACGTCGTGTCCTACCAGACGAAAGGCATGTTGGGCTTAACCTAGTGCACTTTCAAAATTGTACTGAATTAATTTCCTGGAGGTTGGCTCAGTGCAGTGGGAGCCTGGCTGGAATGCAAAGCAGCCCCGAGTCTGTGTGGAGAAGTAAGAAGCCTGGGCAGAAAGTGATGATCAATTGAATTTCCTCTTAAATCAGATTGCAAAAATGTTATGCACTGCAGAGCAATCATTAGCTTGAGTGATCAGGGAGAGCAGCACATGGAGCCAACTCGCCATGCACAAGCCACCCTGTTCTGTTAAACCTTCCCTGGGGAAGAAGGGGGTACAGGGAATATCTCAAGTCGGGTTTGATTCCACTGTAGCCTCCCCTTTCCAGAGCCTAAGCTGCTCTAATCTCAGATGCTTCATATGTTGCTATAGAAATGGTAAAAAGCTCTGCTGGAGCCTGGCACTACCCACCCCCCTGCTCTCAGATGTTTTGGGGTACGGTGTGATGAGCTGGCATCTGACAGTGGCCTTGCCCCAGCCCTACCAGCCTTCAACCCATTTTTCTCTGCTTTTCTTCAAATTCTGCCTTCCTCACCCCGGGAGGAACCTCTCCACTGGCCCCGGTCTGCAATATACGACAGGCATTATTCAGCCCTGCTTAGAGACATATTTAAGGTTCTATTATTATTATTTATTCTTGGATCTTGCAAACACTCCCCGCGTGGAGTCGGTGCTTTATGTGCTGGGGATCGGGGGTGAGCGCTCCCCTTCCAGCCCTGCACACAATCTATGTCCAAACCTTGCAGAATATGAGATGCTGGACCTGAAAATGGCATTATAATGTGACAGCACCTTTAGATCACTTTTAATTCCCAGCGTTTATCATTCCCGATGCTTTCCCCGCTCACCAGACCCACAGAGCTGCTCTCAGCCTGGGAACCCTTGCTCAGCTTGCAGGGAGGAGAAAAAACTAGTCCTGTTAAAAAGAATAAGCCCAAAACTCCCCAACAACCCTAAAACTTTGGATGCATTTCCTACCTCACTGTGAATAAATCAGGAGTTGGGGAGAGTCTATTATCCCTGACTAGGAAATGAGTTTTAGTGCTACTGTGGCTTTAGCTGCTCCAAGGAGGAAGGGATCCCAAAATCAGGGGAATGAACCATCCCACATGGCTCCGTGTGAGTGTGTGTCCTGTGAGGACATGTCTGCACCCTGGGGAAACAGAATGTTGAGTTGGAAGGGACCTCCAAAGGTCATCCAGGTCCCCTACAAGAAGCAGGGACATCTCTACCTAGGGCAGGTTGCTCAGAGCCCCATCAAGCTTGACCTTGAATGTCTTCAGGGATGGGGCCTCCACCCCCTCTCTGGGCAACCTGTTCGAGGGATCAACCACCCTTGTCTTAAAGAACTTTTTCCTAATGTCCAACCTAAATCTACCCTTTTCTAACTTAAAACCATCACCATTACCTGCAACATGGGTCTGGCAGTGGACCACGTTGCCTTGGGAAGCTGTATGAAGCCAGAGAGGGTCTGTGCTTTACACAAACAGTGAGAATAACCTGAATTGTCATAGTTAATGATAAACAAGATATCACAAGTCAGAGCAACTCCACGTCTGGAATCAGTTGTCAGCTACTAAGGATTAAGAAAGTGGAAAACAGATTATTCCCCATCTGTTTGTTGATGATGAAGCTCAGCCTGAGATGCAGCACTGGTCCAAGTCTAGGACTTTAGAATCATAGAATCGTCAGGGTTGGAAGGGACCTTAAAGCTCATCCAGTCCCAACCCCCCTGCCATGGGCAGGGACACCTCCCACTCCAGCAGTTGCTCACAGCCCCAGCCAGCCTGGCCTTCCAAATGTCCAGGGATGGGGCTTCCAGCACCTCTCTGGCCAACCTGGGCCAGTGTCTCCCCACCCTCCTGGGCAACAACTTCTTCCTAACCTCTCATCTCAATCTCCCCTCCTCTACTTTTGACCCATTCCCCCAGTCCTACCACTCCCCGACAGCCTCAGAAGTCCCTCCCCAGCTTTAGGTTTAATCTCATTTGACAGTACTTATGTTCTCAAGTGAAATCTCCAGGAAGTTTGGAAAAACACCTCCTCACACCTGGTGAATTTTCCCCCTGTGTCATTCTCTGGCTGGGGAAAGTTGCTGCCTCCCTCAGACCCCGGGCAGCTGCTCGGAGCCACAGCTAACAAATATTCAATATGACTTCACCAGCCACTTTGACTCTCATTATATTTAATGGAAGTTCTTCATCTGTGTTTCGCCCTCGAGTAAGTGGGTCACTAAGCAGTTAATAAGCTTCTCTAAATTAATGGTCAGCTCAGATGATCCCTTCTCATCCTCTTTGTTTTTTCCCTTGCTGGAACTAGAAGAAACACTTGTTAATGTGATTTTTGAATACAGTTGCTCCTACTCCAGCTTCAGCTCCTCGTTGATGAAATGGCATCTCAGAGAGGCAGGAGCAGGGGCTTTGTTAAATGAGCTGCTCGTTGCAGCCACGTTCAAAGCTGTGCATTAAACACATGAGTTATGGGAGCTCCCAGGATACTGGATGTGGAACAGGGACAGAGATCTCCACGGCCACGTGGCACCTGAGACTTCAGTAAAGGATGACCCTAGAGGTCTTTTCCAACCTCAATGATTCTATGATTCTAAATCTGCCTGGAGTCCTGCTCTGGCTGGAGGAACCTGGGTGATGTGTCCCTCGTGCCTCAGTTTCCCCATTTGTCCTTGGAACATCAGCATGCCCACAAGGGCAGGTTTATAACCAGGATTTTTGCTAAACCCCATGAAAAGCAACCCCGAGCTGTGGCTTGGAGCTGTGCAAAGAGCTGCAGAGGAACACTGGGATTTCTTTTGTTATGAGGAACCAAATTGATCCAGATTCAGCAAGAAGTGGTTGCTAAACATCGAGTGATTGAGCAATAGGGAAGGAACAGTGTGTGCAAAATGAGCATCATTACTGGATGGGAGACAGTGTGCTGTTTAATAAAACACAATATTGTTATCAACCCTGCACCAGGGAAGAGGGGACGGGAGGATTTGATGCTGGGATTTAAAAAAAAAAAGAATTGACTAAAGTCTATCTTCAAACAATTCATTTCCTTCTGTTAGGAATAAGTCGGTGGCTTAATGTGCGACTTCCTTAATTTCCCCAGAGATAAAAGCAAAAAAGTCTTAGAAATACTTCTGTTCTTTCTAAGCTTTAAAATAAAAATCTGATCCTGTTCGAGCTGCTCTTTTTTTTTGGCTTCCCACCATAGTCAGAAAGTATCTGTGCAGTCTCCAGCTCCATCACTGGCTCCTGCCCTTCAAGAAGCCACCAGCCTGGGTCTGGGGCTGCTCTAACTCTCCACTGCACGACTCAAAACCTGATTAACAGACTTTCTTCCAATGGGATCTATTGAATGTTCTAATTAAAAAAGAAATTGCTACCTGAGAAGCTCCCTCTCAATCAATTGCCCTTGGTAATGTGAGTAACTATTGCTCTGGCCAAAATTAAAGAAAAAGAGATCAACACGGAAAAAAAAAATCTAATTATTGTAAGATAAATACAGGCAGCTGGGAAATGCAGGAAGCTTAGAAGGAGTTTTGTGAGAAGACATTAAAAGAGGTAGAAGAGTGTGATGTGGTGAGAGGATCATCCTGATACGAGCACCAGATCTTCCCCCAAAACATCTGTGGGCTCCTGGGGGGGCATCACTCCAGGTGGGGCTGGGTACATATTGAGATGGGGCCTACAAGAAAGCTGGGAAGGGACTTTTTACAAAGGCTTGTAGTGATAGGATGAGGGGTAATGGGCTCAAACTGGAAGAGGGGAGATTTAGATTGGAAAACAGGAGGAAATTCTTCACCCTGAGGGTGGTGAGACACTGGCCCAGGTTGCCCAGGAGGGCTGTGGATGCTCCATCCCTGGAGGTGTTCAAGGAGGTGTTGCCTTGGGCAACCTGGTCTAGTGGGAGGTGTCCCTGCTGTGTCAGGGGGTTGGAACTAGATGATCTTTGAGGTCCCTTCCAACCCAAACCACTCTATGAGTCTATGACAAAATGCAGACACACCCTCAGCCACAGCATTTCCACGCTGGCTTCACTCAAACCCCAGTGCCAGATGTGTCATTTCCCTGGTCTATGGTTTAGACACCCCAAAGTCCTTCTCTGTGGACTCCAAAGGGTGCCCAGCTCACACCTGGATGTCTGCACACCTTCAGCTGGGACACAATGTCCCTGAGGCTGCAGATTTCCAGTGTGGGGTGGCTGGACTCGGGGAGGGCTGGACCCTGCAGCCCCAAACAAGCAGAAGCCAAGTGTGATGTCCAGAAAGCACAGATGGACAACAGAGCAGCCCAAAGGCACCTGGGCTTGGACTAAATGGACTTATTCCCCCTCTGGAGCCTGCACTAGAGTTAATCACAGTGACAGGGTGTGACAACGTCCAGTTTGACCCCATCTATCAAGCCCTGCATTCCTACCATGGCTGTAGGTCACCAGGGGACACAAGGAGCAGCTCCAGGGAAGGGGATTGTGCTGGCACAGGCTGAGGTGAGGCAGCAGAACTGGGCAGCTCCTCGCTTATTAGAGACTCTTTGAAGGGTGTCACGCTCATCTTGCTCTAATCCCCTCCAAAGACCTTCTTTGCCTTGGGATTTTCCCTGAAATCTGTTAACCCGGGTTTTGATGTGCTTTCCTGCGTCAGGGCTCTTTGGAAATGCCAGGAGGGGGAGAAGGTGTTTTGGGGAAAGGCAGCCTGGGGAATGTCACTATTAAGCAGCATCAGCTGCTCTGTCTGCTCTCAGCAGGGCCCCTCCTAAGCCACACGGGGATGGGGAGATGGTCCTGGGGCTCCTCTAAGAGGTGCAACTGCACAATCACTGAGATAAAGCCTCTTAAAAATAGGGGCCCTACTCACAGCTTTGAGAACCTTATAATAAAATCATAATCACAGAATTGTTTAGGTTGGAAAAGACCTTTAAGATCATGGAGTGCAACCACTTCCCCATCCCTGCCAGGGCACCACTAACCCCTGGCCCTCAGCACCACATCTCCACACCTTGCAAACCCCTCCAGGGATGGGGACTCCACCACTGCCCTGCCCAGCCTGGCACAGCCCAAAACAGCCCCAAACACCAACAAATTGTTCCCAATCTCGAACCTAAACCCCTCCTGGGGCAACTTGAGGCTGTTTCCTCCTGTCTTAATGCTTGCTCCTTAGGAGAGACCAACCCCCACCTGGCTCCAACCTCCTTTCAGGGAGTTGTAGAACATATAGAACCACCCAAGCAAAGTTACTCCAGACCATGGTGGGTATAACTATGAGGAGAACCTGTGCTTCAGTGCCAGCTTCACCAGCCCAGGCCATGACACACATCATATTCAGGGCTTCACAAGCCACTTGCTGGATGAGTCAGGCCACTGCACCTCTGCTCTTTCTCCACTCATGCAGTGTACATGCTGTTCCTTATTTGAATCACAAAATCACAGAATGGTTTGGGGGTTGGAAGTGACCTCAAAGATCATCCAGTTCCAACCCCCCTGCCATGGCAGGGACACCTCCCATAGACCAGGTTGCTCCAAGCCCCATCCAACCTGGCCTTGAACACCTCCAGGGATGGAGGATCCACAACCCCCCTGGGCAACCTGGGCCAGGGTATCACAACCCTCAGAGTGAAGCATTTCCTTCTAATTACCAATCTAAATGTCCCCTCTTCCAGTTTGAACCCATTACCCCTCATCCTATCACTCCAGGCCTTTGTGAAAAGTCCCATCACTTCTCCATTCCCTCTTCACAGTCCCAACACAAACAACAGCCATGATGCAGAACATCCCCCAGTGAAATGCTGCCACGTGGTTGGATGTAGCCAAGGAATGAAGCTGAGACACCCACATGAAGCTGCACTGGAAGACCCAACACCCCCAGACCTGTGGCACTAAGGTCCTGTTTCCTCTCCCCATGTAGTCCCAGTGACTTCAGTGCTGCCACTGCTCATTTACACCACTGGGAACCAAAACAGGTTCTGGCTCAAGACTCCATAAATATTCACATTTCTGTAAAGACAAGGGACCAATTAACTCCTGAAAGGAAAATCTGTTTTGGAAATGAACCCAACAGCCTCCAGCCTGGAGAGGAGCAGGTTTTGGAGAGGATCTCTTAATTTCTGCTGGAGCATCCAGGGAATCAGAGCTTCCAATAAACCACTCTCTGGAGCATTCGGCCCCTCAATCGATTCAGTATTCACCATCCTAAGTGCTATTTAGACTTAATTAAATTGTGCTGGTTTCTGAATAAGAGAGAATTGACTGTTCAATGTGCTTCCCTGATTCATTTATTTCTATAGTAATCAGGCAACAAATATATAGAGTGCTCACGTGTTTCTTCTTCATTAGGAGAGTTACTGGGGATCTCCCTGGGCTCTCCAGGGTCCCTCTGCAGTGGCAGTGAAGAAGCTCCAAGTAGAAGTTCCTGCCCTGAGAGGCTCTGGGGTGGCTCTGGGAGCACTTTGAGGTCCTCACCAGCAGGCACTTGTTGAGCCAGACTCTTCCAGAGTGCTATTTCTGAATAAATAATGCAGCTTACTGGGGACTGTGAAAACCTGGAGCATCCCTGCTCCCACTGAGACCTTCTTAGTTCCAACCATGCAGTGTCTCGTGTGACTGAGAGAAGACACAGAGCACTCAATGCAGAGCTTGTTACTGAAACCTTTTTTTTTGTTAAAAAGGGAATAAAAGAAAAGGCTTCAATCCAGTCCAATAATGAAAAAGACTTTGAGCTGAATCTGTGGTAGCCACGCACCATTAATGGGGTGAAATTTAACCAAATGCCAGATTCTGCATCTAGGATCAGTATAAACTGGGAGAGGAGTGGCTGGAGAGCACCACTGGGCTTGTCTGGTTTGGAGAAGAGGAGGCTGAGGGGCAACCTCATTGCTCTCCACAGCTTCCTGAGCAGAAGATAGGGACAGGGAGCTGCTGAGCTCTTCTCCCTGGGATCCGGGGACAGGACACGTGGGAATGGTTCAAAGCTGCTCCAGAGGAGGCTCAGACTGGACATTAGGAAGCATTTCTTTACCAAGAGGGTGATCAAACACTGGAACAGGTTTCCTGGAGAGGAGGGCGATACCCTGGGCCTGGCATTTGGACCATGCCCTTAACAACATGCTTTAACCTGGTCAGCCCTGAATTGATCAGGTAGCTGGACTAGATGATCATTGTAGGTCCTTTCCAACTGAAACTCCTCTCTCCTCCTCTCCTCTCCTCTCATTGGCACTCTCAAACCTCAAGTCAGGCCAAAACCTACAGAACACCCTCAAGGAAACCCCAACTTGACAACACAGCCCCTCACCCCACATGTCTCAGTGCTGAGACCTTCAGTCTTAAAAACTCCAGTATCCCAATGAGAGAGCAAAAGCCACACAAGTTGGACTAGAACACAGAGGACCTGGAGAGGTGGGAATCCCAGATGGAGAACCTGGGTCTCTTCTCCAGATCTTGTTTAGCCTGGAGAAGGGAAGATTGAGAGGGGACCTGATCAATGTTTATAAACATCTAAAGGGTCAAGAGGATGGGGCCAGGTTCTGTCAGTGGTGCCCAGGGACAGGACAAGGGGCACCGGGCACCAACTGGAACCCAGGAGGTTCCACCTGAGCAGGAGGAGAAAGTTGTTTGGGGTGAGGGTGTTGGAGCCTGGCCCAGGCTGCCCAGAGAGGTTGTGGAGTCTCCTTCTCTGGAGAGCTTCTAAACCCACCTGGACTTGATCCTGGGGACCTTGCTCTGGGTGAGCTGCTGGAGCAGGGGGGTTGGACCAGCTGATCTCCAGAGGTCCCTTCCAACCCCACCCTGCTGGGATTCTGGGAGAAACGTTCCTAAGCTCTTGGCTGCCTGGGAGGAATGGGAGCAGCTCAGGGATGCAGGTGCAGCTCTGCAGGTGAGGTCCCCTGTCTGCACACACGCATCATAAGGTATTTTCTCCTTTTCTCACTTCAGCTGAACAAGAAGCAGAGTGAAGGCTCCATTCACACCATCACCACTAACAG
>VYZX01002230.1:55360-69017 GCA_013401335.1 Brachypteracias leptosomus | reverse complement strand
AGAGGGGCAGGAGAACCTCCCTCCACCTACTAATCACACCACTTCTGATCCACCCCAATCATTTAGGTTGGGAAGGACCTCTAGGATCATCAAGTCCAACCTTTGTCCAGCATCTCCCTGATCCATTAATGGTGCATCTCAAGAGCTCAGGAACCCAGACCTGGAGGTGACCCTGTGCAAGGAGCACTTTCAGCCATGGGTGGGAGACAGGACTTAGCAGAGGCTGCAACACCAGGGAAATCACTGGGATTCATCTGTGCCCACGTTGAGGAACCCACGCTCTGGAGAGATCTTTCAGTAGCGAGTCAACTTGCTATAGGATATTTTAACAAATGTAATTAAGAGGTACTATTTTTGCAGAAGACAATCTTTGGGAGGCTAATTAAAATATTGCTGGCCCCTGCTTAACTTGCTCAGCTTCCTTTTAAGAGATAATGAAATGCAAAGTATCACTCCCTGTTTTCATCTGTAGGAGAGTTCATTAATGTACCTCTCTGCACTGGATCAAGCCAAGTGCTCAGAAAGAGAATAAATTGAATCCCAGTAATTGAAGACCAACATTTTTTGGCTGAAATCCGAGATTGGAAATGAAATCCTAAAAAATACTGAAAAAATGAGATGCTCACATGTAGAAAGAAATGTTGTGGCTTTGGTTCCATGAAGAAAAACAGAGCTTCTGGGGGGCAAGCAGACACTTCCCTCGAATTTCATCTAAAAAACCAAGAAAACTCATGAAAAATTGTTTGGCCAGTTCTTCAACAGGCATCTTGAGTGGAGAAACCCCCTGAGAAAACATTGTCTTTGTTTCTTAGTGTTCAGCTTCACTCCTGAGGACACACAATACCCGGCACTGCAGGAGTGGATGCTCGCTGAGCAGCACAGCTAATTCTTCAGCTAAAAATACAACCTATTAATATAAGCAGGTAATTTTTTTTGCAGTGCCCGTGGTTTCTAGGAAGTTGCAATACTCTCCAAGCCTTGTGCTGCAATTCAGATCTGAAGGTGGGTCTTGCTTGGGATTAGAACGCAAGTAGCTCCTAGAACAGCAGAGTAAAGCCTGGGTTCAAGCCTATTTCTTGTGTGCACACTTTGATGTCTATGAGGATGTGACCTAAAGATATTTTTTCTTCCCTTACTCCATACACCAGCCCATCTTCTTGAATGTTGTTTCCTTTAAACCATAACAGCTTTGAATCCTTAATTACTATAGGTCAAATTCATCCCTGGAACCATTGCAGGTGAGGTTGGATGGGGCTCTGAGCAACCTGCTCTAGTTACAGACGTCCCTGCTCCCTGCAGGGAGCTTGAAAGGTCCCTTCCCACCCAAACCATTCCCTGATTCTACATTTTACAGAAATTGGCCAATGCATTGAGATGGGGATGAGGAGGACTCACAGATGGGTGGGCAACTCATAACTCAAATCCTTCAGAAACCAGGCTACAGACACAACAACCCCCCGACAAAATCCTGCTACATTCCAACAGTGCAGAAACTTCCTAAAACTGCCAAAAGATTCCAAACCAGCTCTTGACACCCAAGCTGCCTCCTGCAGCCACCCAGGTCTCGCCTGCTGGGTGGAAGCAGAAGGTGTGAGTGGAGGCACAGGAGGCTCTGCCCGTCCACGCCTCTGCTCTGCCTCCTCTTGGCACCAACAGAGAGACTTTGCTCTTATTAGCAGCATCTCAGATCACATTCTGAGCTTCTGTCACAGCTTTATCTGGGAGGTTTTTCTTCATTACTTTCACTATAAGGCCACAATCTGCAATTGATAGCACAGATTAATTTTTTTTTATTCCAATTAACGACAAATAAAACCAGCCAAACGGATCAAACCAGCTCTGGACTCTGTATTAAGCCTTTTTTCCTTGGAAAGAAGTGTCCATAAAAAGAAAAAGATTAAACTGTCCAAATTTGTTGTTCAAAACCAGTGTTGCTCAACAAATATTTCTGTTTAAGGCAAACTCCTGACCCGGGCACCGGGAGCTCTCTCTATTCATGAGGCTGAACAGCTCCGTACTCAGCTGCTGTTATTTTTCTCTCTTACTGTGTGGTCTCGCCAGACTTCAAAATATATGGAAATAGGAATGTGATTGCACTAAAGGAACAAATAGGGAAAGTCTAGAGACTGTCAGATTTCCAAGGGCAGAAATCAGGTTGTAGGAGGCCTTAAATTTTATTTCCATGCTCTCTGATTGTTAGTGTTCCTGTAAATCTGAGCAAAGTCGGAATTTCCCGGAGTATTACCCCTTAGCTCCAATCACTCCTGCAGCCTCCTCCCAAAACATTGCTTGACTGTTATTGCATTTTCCATCCAACCTCACATCCAATTCAATCACCTTATCCACATTTCGGAGAGGGATTGCAGATGATTGTCAACCTAATTTTATTTCTAGCTCCAATAAATCTCATCCTCTGATTACACGAAGCCAGCCTCCCAAGGCACGGGTCACATCCCACAAAACCCACCAACCAGAAGGAAACAGCTGCTGCTGCTGCTGATGATGCTTCTGCAAAAGTGAACAAGGAGGTCCTGAGGAGGGCAGGATGTAGCCCAAGGTATTTACAGATCAGTTTTCTCCTTGTGCTGGCAATGTTAACATGGGTGAGTAATTCATGCGGTGAGTCTGACGTTGAGATCACTCCTGGGTGATGTTCAGAGCTCAACTACACCCCTTCTGATCCACCCCAGGTTGCCATTGGCCTTCTCGGCCACAAGGGCCCATTGCTGGCTCATGGTCACCCTGCTGTCCACCAGAACCCCCAGGTCCCTCTCTCCTATGCTGCTCTCCAACAGTTCAGTCCCCAACCTGTACTGGTACCTGGGGTTGTTCCTGCCCAGAGAAGAAGAAAATATTTTTGGTGCCAGAAGGTGTCAAGGAGCAAAGGATCCCTTTGTCTCTTCTGGAGATGATGCTGCTGGGCATCCACAGCCCTGCTGGAGGGGCCCTGGAGGGGCCCCAGTTGGGTTTCTAATAAATCACCTGTGACACTTTGGATTTTCTCTGCCATGCTTCAGTTTACACATATCTCAAGTTCAGGGTTAGGGGAAATTCTGAAAGCAGATAATTTACATGCCCAAGATCACCAGTGGAATTTGAAATGGACTGGAAGTAGCTGCGTATTTGTGCTTACTCCAGGACAACAGAAACCCAAGAAAAGGCAAGAGGAAAGCTCTGGGGCTGGAAGGTGGGATTGAACTGGGAGAGACTTGGTGGGCTGCCTGGCTCCTCTGGTGACGATGTGAAGACAAACACCATGTGAGGGACCCGGGCTGGGGACACTATTTTGCACACAGGGTCAGGATGAGGCAAGAGGAGTGAGGAACAATGAAGATGGAGCCTTGGGCCCTACAAGGAAGGGCCCACACGGGTCTCTGTGCTCACCAGCTGAAAGCCTGTTGTGTGCAAGATGCATCATCACCCCCTCGGAGACAGAAGAAGCCCCTGTCAGCTCTAAACCACCCCTCATCCTTCAGCAACGGCCTAACTCACTCAGCATTATGCAGAGCTGTGGCTTGGGCTCATGATTTAAGTCTCCCCAGTCAAGGATGAAGATCCATAATGGGGTCAAGGCCAATTATCTCATCCTTCAGCTCTTTGTGGAGGGCCACTGATGGGATTCCATTGCCAGAGGAAGGGAGAGGACAGGCACATCCAAAGCCCAAATGCTCCTGGGAGGTGACTAATGCTCTGCAGCAGAGTCTTGGCCAATGGATGCCCATCAACCTGGCTCCTGGGGCTTAGCAAAGATGTTGCAAAAGGCCTAACATGGATGGAAGTGAAGCTGGCTTGGCACTTGTGGGCACTGTCATCTGGGAAACCAGTCGGCTTGTCACCACAGCCTCTGTCACTTGCTAGGATGGCAAACAGGCTGCAACAGTCAGTGGTGAGCTGCAAACAGCTCCCCAGCTCCTCCTTATCTCCCAGGGAGCTGGCATGAGCCAGTGAATCAGAGAAGGGCAATTACTCAGCCCGGCTGCCCCTGGCTCTGCTTCCCCTGCTCTTGTTTCCACCTCTCTCTGCCAAGCAGTTGGGCTCATGAAAACACGTTGAAAGGAAGATGAGACAAAGTTCATCTGATGAATTCTTCTCCCTTTCTCCAAATGCCACCCGAGTCATTTTTCAGCCACCATAAGGGATCTCGATGGTAACATTTAATTCCCAGCACTAATGATTTCTAGCTTGAATGGGAAACCTGGAATTGTTGGCAAGGACGGATAGATAGCAAGGAACACACTCTGCCCAGAACTGTCCCAGTTCAGGTCTCTGAAACGTGTCTGTTTTGGTGGAGTGCAGCAGCCACCAAAGCCTCTCCATGGAACTTTGTAGTTCAGCTTTCCCTGTCTGACTGAGCAGGAAACTACCAAGCTCTTTAAGTGCTTTAGAGCCAGAAAGAAGAAGGCTCCTGTCTCCTGCCTCCTACCTTCTTGTTGGCATCCAGCACCCACAGAGAGTGAAAGGGGGGCTGTTCCAACGTCTGCCAGCGAGTCTTGCACGTACCTGGGGAGCTTTAATGCTGGCTGAGGTCTGTTGTTCTCCTCAGGGTGTTTTCTGAGGTCCAATTTATTCCTTCAGCCATATGGCGATCGAGCATCTCTCGGTGCCTGCGGTGCTTTCAAGAGCGTGGCTTTGTTCTCTGACTGGCTCTGGCCAGCTCTGCCTAAAAAGTTCTCCGTGGCTGCTCAGCTGGATGCCTGCAGATGGTGTGACACGGGCTGGTTAATGAAGACACCCCGTGTAACCAGCTCCTGTGCCTAGAAGAAGTACACGGCCCCAGTACCAGCCTCTTGGAGCCCATCCTGCTCCTGCATTCACAGAACGTGCCTCCTCCCTGGTGACTCTGTTGGTACAGACACACACCGATTTGTAACACTGAGTATGACATTGCTTCATCTCTCCTTGCCCCTGAGGTATTTCTGAGCTTTTATCCCCAGCTCTGATTGTTTCCCGTTCCCGAAGTTGTTCACTCCTGCTCTCCAGCTCAGCTGTCAGCTCTGTCAGCCCCTCACCAATCACCTCCCTGCTTTTGCTGGGAGCAGAAACAATGCTCTGGAACCACGCAGTGAACAAGAGCCCATTTTCCCCTGGGAGACCCATCCTCGCTGGCAGGAGCTGCACAGCATCAGTCATGCACCACCAAGCTGGGAGGAGGAGGAGGGGGGCTCTGCTGTCACCACTGCCCACTCTCCCTCTGCTTCTCCTTGGCAAAAGGGACAGTGCCCAGCAGGGCAGAGGGCAAGGTCCTTGCTCTGTCTGCCTCTGCCCAAGGGACTGCTGAAATGCAACCTGGCTGCCAAGCATCCAGGACTAGGAGAGGCCACAACTTCTCACCAGGCTGATGTGTACATCAGGGGTCATTGTGCTCCTCTCCTGATCAGTTTCCCCTCACGGCCATCCTGCTGTGTGTGGACAGAGATCCACAAGCATGTCTATCCCACCCCAGAAGTGTGTCCCAAAACTCTGGGGAGCTGGGTGCAGGGTTTTCCCTAAGAATGCTGTTCTCCAGGTCAGAGAAGGATGCATGGAGGGAGATATGAGGGAACAGCCAACAGGTCAGGCACGATGTCCTGCTGATCCAGGTCGCAGGCTGAGCATCTAAATTGCCTGTTGCTGCCTACCCCTGGGGACAGCATCCTACATCAACCAGCTTATTGCTCTGATCTGGTGTTTCCCCTGCTCCACAACTGTGACAACATCAGAGGAAATCTCTGCACCTCGGTCTCACTGCAATATGGACCTGCTAAATTACCAACCACCAGCACAGTGCTGTGGAAACAGAGGCTTCTAACACACCACTGGGGTCTGCTGGTTCCCAGCCTGCTCCTGGAATCATCCTAGAGGTCCATTTATTCATGTGTGTGTAAATATATAGATATACACTCGTGTTTGGGGTGTGAATACGTGTGTATGGGCTGGGAACCGAGTGAGTGAGTTGAATAATGCATGAGAGGAAGGGCAGATTACAACACTTCTTCTAAAATAACTAATAGCTGCAATAAAGGCAACGCCTGGAAGGGCTGTCATCCCATTTGTCAGCCTGCAGACAGGGTTTCCAGGCCCCTTCCCAAAGCTCCCTCACTGCAGCCCACAAATAAATCACCGCCTCGACTCGTCCCCCCTCCGGCTCCCTGCCCACTCTGCCTGCTCCACTGGAGCTGCTTCTCCTCCTGCTTCAGCCACCTGGGTGCTGGGTGTGGAGCAGGATTCCTGCCACAACTCTGCTGTGAGAGGGAAGGTTGGACACAACACCCAGCTCATGCAGGGAGCTCACTCTCCTGAGCTTGGTCCACCAACAACCAGAGACCTACTTACAAAGACAGATCATAGAATCACTAAGGTTGGAGGTCAGACCTTGAAGATCACCCAAGTCCAACCATCAGCCCAACACTACTATGACCTGATGTACCATGTCTACATGGTTTTTGAACCCCTCCAGGGATGGGGACTCCAGCACCTCCCTGGGCAGCCTGGGCCAGGGCTTGGCCACTCTTTCAGTAAATAAATTATTCCTAATATCCAATCTAAATCTCCCCCGGTGCAACTTGAGGGCATTCCCTTTTGTTCTGTCATTAGTTACTTGGGAGAAGAGCCCAACCCCAGCCTCACCACAACCTCCTTTGAGGTAGTTGTAGAGAGCAATGAGGTCTCCCCTCAGCCTCCTCTTCTCCAAGCTGAACAATCCCAGTTCCCTCAGGTGCTCCTCCTAAGACATGTTCTCCAGACCCCTCACCAGCTTCACTGTCCTTCTCTGGGCAGATCTCACCAGATCTCATGGAGATGGCTGGGAGTGGTCAGAAAATCAAAGTGCTGAGTTACAATCCACGGCTAAGAAGAAAAAGAAAATGAATTTCTTCACCGTGCCAAGGCACAGACAGACAGATGGGGAGATCCCGTAACCAGGCAGCGCAACAGGAGAGCTGGGAAGAGGAGGCCCAAACAGAGAGGGATAAAAGGCAGGTTCAGGAGATGATTCAGACAAAACAGAATTCCCTCCAGATTTAGAAAACTCAGCTCAGTAACTTGGCATGTAAACACTTGTGCTGGTTTTACATGTGTTACCCTCCTAACCCTGGAAGGACGGGTCCACTCCAGCACGTGCAAGGTTGGAAAGCCCCCAGAGGCCTCCAGAGCAGGTCCAGAGCTCTCCAGCCACACGTGCTGGGATGGGAACTGGTCCCATGTGTAAATTAGGATTCTACTCATGCACGTTTTATAAAAAATTAATTACTGATTAATGGATAAAGCTGCAGTCACAGGAATCAGGAGGAAGTGTCTCAGTAATGCATTAGTGTCAACAGCCAGAGCTGGGGAGGGTGAGCAGAAGACACGTTGTAGGGTGCAGATGGTCCTCAACATCCATGTAGGGAGATGGACGGGGAGCACCAGACAATTAGGAGAATTTAATTACCTACTGGTAACAATTTAATGGCATTATCCCAGTGCTCCCTGCCCCATCTGATGGCTCCCAGACCATGGTCACCAGCCCTTTCCACATGTGGTTGTTCCTCAAACTCCTGGTCTACCTTTCTCCTTAGAAAAATGTCCCTTCCCCAGATGACGCTCATTTGTTGAAGACAAAAATATCTCTGAGAAAGGATCAATTTGATGAATCTTCTGTTGGAGGAAAAACAAATGTTGAAAAACCGTTGAAAGCCCATTTTGTCCTTTGCAACAAACCCAATATTTTTTGTTTGGAATAACTTCTAGCTCAGAAATGTAACTTAGTTTATGCTGTAAAGGTCACATGGAAATAAACAGCTTGAAGACCCAATGTTTTGTCTGGCTTGAGTTTCTCCTTCTTCAGTCTGTGATAAAAAATTGAGATTTTGTATTCTTTCTTCCAATTAAAAACAGGAAAATTGTTTAAAGATAATTTCAGGACAAAAAGACCATTCCCATGCAGCACAAATTCCACCTGAGTTTTGTTTTAGGGCAAAGCAAAGCAGAAATAAGAAAGGATGACAATCACTCAGAGGTGGGCCCCTGAGAAACATGGTGTTGCAGGTGTCCTTTCAGGAGACCTGCCTGACCAGGAGGGCAAATTCATAGAATGTTTGGGTTGGAAGTGACCTCAAAGACCACCCAGTTCCAACCCCCCTGCCATGGCAGGGACACCTCCCACTAGACCAGGTTGCTCAAGGCCCCATCCAGCCTGGCCTTGAACACCTCCAGGGATGGAGCATCCACAACCCCCCTGGGCAACCTGTGCTTTTGAGGTCACTTCCAACGCAAATCATTCTATGATTCTATGATTTAGGTCAGAACTTTCCTCCTCAGTGTTTTCCACAAGTGGATAGGGAGGACTCAGGGGACTCGGCATCCCAACAAGATCTTCTAGGTGCCAAGGGTGAACGTTTCCACCCCTTTCTCATGCTCTGAACTCCTTTGTTCCAAGCAAATCACGGGCTTCTCCCCTCCAAAGAGCATTGCCTGGGAGACATCATCTTTACAAAGCCTGTTTGCCTGCTCCAAAGAGCATCGCTACGGAGACGCAGCCTCTCCCCAGGAGCACGTCAAGCACCATTGTCTGCAGAACAAGAGTCTCTCCTCTCTGTGGGGTGGGCAAGTGGCAGGTGGGACACTTCCCAAGCCCTCTACCAACCTGCAGATCCCTCCCTGCAGCCCACGCACACGTATCTTACATGGACTCCCCCCCATGGGAGTCTTTCCAAGGCTTCCAAGTTTCTGCTCAATTTACCATGGCAGCAGGAACAAGTCCCTTGCCCGTTTTGCCTGGAGCTTTCAGTGGGGGAGGCACTTTGCTGAACACAATGAGCTCTTCCTAAACAACATCTTTTGTTTCTTTCCCCCCCTTTCAATCACCCCATTGTTCCCCAGCTCTGCCACTGAGGCTCTTCTTGCTCCCCTGAAGAAGGGAGAATCCAGCCTGATCTCTGAGGGCACAGCCCCCTGACGATGGCAAAAAGCCACATAGAGAATAGAAGATATTTTAAATATTAACAAGGAAACAAATGGAGCTTCATTAAGCAATGTCACTAACGCAGCAAGGCCCTGGCCATGGAGCTCTGCAGTAATTAGCTGCCAGGAGACAGAAATACAGCTGTAAAATGGTTTCAGTCTTATCACTGACAGACGACTTCTCTTTCAGAGCACTGCCCAGCTCAGCTTCCCAAGTTCAGAGATTTTCCTCAATTCTCCTGAAACACTCTTGGGTGTTGTTTCACCCCGAGCAGGCTGCTGAGCTCACTCCTGCAGGACAAGCAGCTCCCAGTGTTCACTTCCCTGGGGTGACCCCTCCCCCTTGGCCTCTCATGGCTGTGGATCAAGGACTGGCCATCCCATGGTGACCACCAGGTCCACTTCCTACTTTTTCAGTTGCTTTTTTCCTAGTTGAGAACTTGCTAAAGGAAATACAGGAGGTTTGTGCAGATCTTGGTTGAGAGCCGGCTGAGGATGAGCCCGAGTGTGCCCAGGGGGCCNGGAACAGGTGGACTCAATGATCTCTTTGATTGGTCTCTTCCAACCAGAACAGTTCTATGAATCTATGATCTCCCAGGAGCATCTGCACTCACCCCTGCAAAGCCTCTAAGTCACTCTCGTGCTCTCTAAAGTTACTGCTTTGCTTTAGCTGCAAGAGGCTTTTACTACCCCCAACCCCAAGTAGTAAATAACCCTGAGAAATTTGCTTCCAGCCTGCCTGGAACAGAAGAAGATCCTTCACTGACTTGGCATGTCGCTGCATCTTCCCTTTTGGGGAAATGAAAACTCTTTTCTAGGCTGCTTCTGAAAGCCAAAAAGGCAGCGGGAAGGAGCCTGTTGCCCTTGAGGGATCTTGGCAGCTTCATCCACACTGAGAAGGAACTCATTGAATGGTTGATGAGAATTCACAGGGGTACCACCAAAGCCAACATCTTTCAGAAGTCATTTCATGTGATTCTGCTGTTTAGGAATAGAGGGGTTTGACATTTCAGTGGACAGCAAAGTATTTTTTGATGACTGACAATGGAAAAGGTGCCATGAAAGATCAAACTGCAGAGGTTCAGCTTCAGCTGTTTGAAACCTACTCCTCTGCCTGGGGGAGAAAGGAATTTTTTTTTGGCCCAGATTTCAGTGGGAATATTTTCATCAGAAAATAGCTGCGCAGCAAATTCTGCTTCCTCTTGAAAGGTCTTCACTGGTGGAGAAAAAATGAACTTCACTGCGATGAAAGACAAGCCATGGGCATGTCTGAGGGAGTCACAGGCTGGGAGCTCCACAGCATGAGCTTGGCAAAGGATCCCAGGATCTCCTGCCCTTCATCACACCAGTACTTGGATTGAAATTTCTCTTCCAGATCAGCCTAGACTTTAGTCTTACATTGATCAGCAGAACTGGGAGGTTGTGGCTGCTGTAGCTGGTGGGACCAGGCAGCATTGTGGCCCAGGGTTACCTCCCCTTCTGCTGGAGGAAATGTTGGAGCCGAAGAAAATTCCTCCAGAAGTATCCTGCCTGGGAGTCACTCACACAGTGTGGCCACCACTTAGGTGGGGAGCATCTTAGGTGTGCTGGGGTGTTAACCTGACCCTTCTCCAATGCTCACGGGGGCAAAGAGAAGGATTTGTTATATGGTTCCACCAACTTTTCCCTTACTTCATATTTGCTGCTTTCTGCCCAAGGTCATCTTGAAGGTGAATGTCGTGTCAGGATTGAGCTGCACATCACAGGCACGTGTCCCCTGAATGTCCTGGGTCACTTGGGCATTTTTTACCTCACTTTTCTGGAGCAAAAATGTCCCAGACTCCTTTGTCCACCATGAGAAAAAATCTCCCCATGTGTAGGTTGAGGTGGAGCGTCCATGCCTGTGCTGGAGGAACACATCTCCCTCTACCCCTGTGCCTCAGTTTCCCAAGTTGGGAAATTTCCAGACTCCAGTCTGTGAGTGAGTGTGAAAAGGGTAAGTGACTGGGAACTTCAGGACTGGACACAACCTCCAGCTTTGGACGTGGTGAAGGAGCCACTGCAGGAGAGAAGCTTTCATAAACCCCCTGCCACTCCTCTAACTAATGAACACGAGTTTCAGCAACCCCAGTGAAAAAACCACAAACACAAGATGAAAACCCAGGCCATGCTTTCCAAACCAATCCAGGACTCGTTTTTTAAACAAGCACAAGAGATTCACCATTTTGTTTGCTTGCTACAAAACTACAGAGAAACCTCTTTGCCCAGACAGGCTCCAGTTGCTCCTGGGTTTTGTTATTTGGATAGAGAATCTAATTCATTCATTTGCCTGGAGAGAAATTCAATAGAGAAGAGGCTCGTGATCGATACGTGAGCGGGTGTGGGACCAGCAACAACCTGTGGCCCAGAGCAGTGGGGCTCTGAGCTTCCAGAGAGCCAGGAAAGCCAGCCTGGAGCTGGGAGCTGCAGTTATTATAGTTACTGGTTATTTATGTGATCGAGGGCTGTGAGTCTACGACCCAATGGTGCCAGGTGCAGCACAAAGCACAGAAGAGGGAGGAGAAGATGGGGAGGCTTTGCAAGGCCAACAGTTGGCTGTGGGGAGAGCAGAGCTGCTCAGCAGGGCAGGATTGCTCTCTGCTGAGCAGGAACTGCTGACAAGCTGCTGCACAGATGCCAGGAGAAGGTTTGAGGAAAGGAGGCTTTGGGGAAGGCTCTGAAGGCTCCGGGCTTGTCGGCACAGAGTTCTGAGCAGGTGTAAGGAGCACAAAACCCTGGCTGAACACTTAACAGAGGTGATGGGGATTGTGGACAGGTCTCCAGAGGGCACTGGGGTTGTCTAAAGGGGATGGGAGAGACCTCAGTAGGTCTCACAGGTCTATAAAGGCAAGACAGTAACTTATGCTTGACATAAGAAGGAGGAGCCAGCACATACATGTGCAGAGACTGGGGAGAAAAGCCCCCAGCACAGGCCAAGCACCCACTGACCTCCCTGCAGTCCCTCATTACCCACATCAAGCATCACCTCCCTGAGCACATGAAAGACCATCCTCACATACAAGAGAGTCACTGAATCATAGAATCATAGGATGGAAGGGGCCTCAAAGACCATCCAGTCCCAACCCCCCTGCCATGGCAGGGACACCTCCCCCTAGACCAGGTTGCTCAAGGTCCCATCCAACCTGGCCTTGAACACCTCCAGGGATGGAGCATCCACAACCCCCCTGGGCAACCTGGGCCAGTGTCTCACCACCCTCACAGTGAAGAGTTTCCTCCTCATTTCCAATCTAAATCTCTCCTCTTCCAGTTTAAACCCATTACCCCTCATTCTACCCCTACAGGCCTTGGTAAAATCCTTCCTTTCAAAATATCTGTGTCTCTGCAGAAAGAAGTTTCCCAGAAATTTCAGTGTTGCTGAAGAAGGAAAACAATTGAACCCACCCCATGCTCCCAACCAGCCTGCTGGAAGCTGTGAGCCCACACAAACCACCTACACAAGTCCAGCCATGCCCATGCCACCCCAGCCACCCATAGTGTGGTGGGACTCACAGTCCATATCCACAGAGGAGTGGAGCAGCTTCATCTCACAGGCAGGTGCCTTCAGCACAAGTCTCTCCAATAATATGGCCATGGGGAGCACCAGCAGTTACAAACCCTTTACCCCTTGTCCTATCACTGCAGGACTTTGTGAAAAGTCCCTCCCCAGCTTTCCTGTAGGCCCCAATTGTCTCTCCCTCAGTGCAGCACAGATTAAACTGGGCTCTCCAGTTCTGCTCTCTGATGTGTCTGCAATGACAAAGCCCCCACAGATCCAAGCCGTGGGTTCCGAGCCTGGGACAGACAAACAGACACCTCTGCCTGAGATCAACCTGCTGTGGCAGGCAGCTCTAGCCCCAGGAAACCTGCTTCAAACAAGGAGTTAAGACATGATGACCTTCTTCAGAAGGCAACGGCTGAAAAAACCTAGAGACAGGTTTTGCTGAAAGGCTGCAGAGAGCACAGGCCACTCCACCTCCTTTCTGTACCCACCCTCCCACTTGCCCCCCTCATGCTGCCTTTGTTTGGAGAGAATGGAATTCATCCAGAGCTGGAAACCTGTGGGGATGTCTGTCTTTCAGTCCACATTTATTAATACGTAAATATCTCCAGCAATTTCTTTTTAAAAATCTAAGACAACANGACACTCCATCCCTGGAGGTGTTCAAGGCCAGGCTGGATGGGGCCTTGAGCAACCTGGTCTAGTGGGAGGTGTCCCTGCCATGGCAGGGGTTTGGAACTAGATGATCTTTGAGGTCCCTTCCAACCCAACCCATTCTATGATCCTATGACTTGGGTGTTATCCCTACTTTAGGAAGCCCCGTTGAGCTGGGCCATGGGAAGGCAGCACGGTCTGAGGCTTGGCCAGGAGCAGCCCTGCTCCTCTGCCCAGGGTGGATGCACACATCAGGATGAGAAGCACACACACACCCCACACACCTTGGGCCAGCACTGGGAGCAGTGACTGGAGGCAGCTTCAGGCGTTCTCCAAGGCTCTGGCTTTGTTATCATTCCTCTGCTTTCCAGGACAACTCACTCATCCTCCCCAGGAAGGGAAGGAGGGAGATGACCTGCATTAACTCACAGGGAAATTCTGTCTGTGCTGCCTTTAATATTTATCTGCAGCATCAGAGGAGCTAAACTTATAAATTACTTTCTGCAGCGATCTGCAAGACATTGCAAAGACTTCAGAGGGGACAGGGACCTTTTGGGAGATGAGGGG
>VYZX01002230.1:38455-55299 GCA_013401335.1 Brachypteracias leptosomus | reverse complement strand
CAAACAATTGTTTTTTAAAAATAGAACCATCCCGCCCCTCCCCCGCCCCCCCCCAAAGCCTTCAAGTTCAGTGCAGACAGAAAACAGAGCACAAGAGAAAATCTATAGAGCCTTCAAAGAAAACACTCCGCTGATACACAGAGCAGAAGGCAATAAATAAATAAATTCTAAGCATACATAAGCAGATTTGGTAGAAATACTGGGAGCAAAATCTCCAGATTAACAAACAACCTGGCAACACTTGTGAATTCTTGTCAGTGCTCTTGTGATGTGTCAGAAACTACCTTGGGGCAAGAGAAGTTTGTCAGGGGGGTGAGTGTATGGAAATATATATTTCTGTGAGAAAATTAAGTTGCTATTATGGTGGAATTCTTCCTGTCCTGAGGCCAGTGCTTGTGCAGATGTCTGGTTTGTGGATATGTGAGGTCAGAAGGCATGGACCCCACTCTGGCCATCTGTGGTCCTGCCTGAAGGTCTCCTCCTTCTTGGTCTTCTGGCATCTTCATCAGANAGCAGCCCTGCTCCTCTGCCCAGGGTGGATGCACACATCAGGATGAGAAGCACACACACACCCCACACACCTTGGGCCAGCACTGGGAGCAGTGACTGGAGGCAGCTTCAGGCGTTCTCCAAGGCTCTGGCTTTGTTATCATTCCTCTGCTTTCCAGGACAACTCACTCATCCTCCCCAGGAAGGGAAGGAGGGAGATGACCTGCATTAACTCACAGGGAAATTCTGTCTGTGCTGCCTTTAATATTTATCTGCAGCATCAGAGGAGCTAAACTTATAAATTACTTTCTGCAGCGATCTGCAAGACATTGCAAAGACTTCAGAGGGGACAGGGACCTTTTGGGAGATGAGGGGAGCAGGCAGAAGAGGTGGGTCCACTGCTCCCAGTATCTGTACACACCCACTGGACTGTGTTCCATGCTACCACCCCATGGAAAGTGGAGAAACCCAACTGTATTGACACCTCAACTGCTTCTACCACCTTTGAACCTCCTGCTCTCAAGCTAATTTCATTTGTAATACTTCCAAAGAAAAATCCTGGGGATTTTAGAGCACACTTCTCCTAAAGGAGCAACCTGCCCTAGTTAGAGATGTCCCTGCTTATTGTAAGGGGGGTTGGACTAGGTGACCTTTGGAGGTCTCTTCCAACCCAATACATTCTATGATTCCATGATTCACAAAAACCAATAAACACACCCCAAACCAGTCTTCAAAAATGCCCTTAATTAGTCTTCACAGAATCACAGCATCCCAGCATGGGGGATTGGAAGGGACCTCTGGAAATCATCTAGTCCAACCCCCCTGCTCCAGCAGGTCACCTAAAGCAGGTTGCACAGGTGGGTTTGGAATCTCTGCAGAGATGGAGACTCCACCACCTCTCTGCACAGCCTGTGCCAGTGTCTGCCACCCTCAAAGTAAAGAAGTTCCTCCTCATGTTTACTCCACAGACACCTTCTCTGCTGCTATTTTGCTGCATTATGAGACCTGACCTGAAACAGTGAATAAGCATCTCTGAACACAACATTCTGCAGCTTCATCTGTGCTTCAGCTCCTGCGTTTGTGTAACAAACTACAGACACACCCACCACCTTCTATTTTTCATTTCTTCCTTTCCCTACCACTAAATACCAATCAAGATCCTGCAGTGAGCTTTGGGCAACATTGCCCTGATAAATATTCACCTATTCCTTCTATTTTTCTTCCCCCTGATTGCTGTTCTTCTTGCTAGCCATATTTGCATAAAAAAAGTCTTTATTGCTTACGTCCCTGGCGTGCTATTGCATGTAGGAGCTACAAAGATTCTAAAACCTGCAGGTGATGAATAAGCCACTGGAACAGATGTCCTCAGTAATTAAGAATGGGGGAATATTTTCATCTGTTAAATATAGTGCAATGGACAGCACTGCTTCGGCACAGAGCCCTTCCTGGGAGCTGCTTGTGGAGCTCATGAGCCTCCTCCTAAGGCTGTGGTTTCTCATGGAAGCCAAACCTGGCTGGCTTTAGGCTGGCAGAGCTGGAGCCTCTAATTTCAGATCCCTCTGCCCCTCATCAGCTGCTCAGGAGCCATTTCTGAGCAAGCAGATTCAATACAATGTGTGCTGTACGTGAGACTCTCTTCTACACACAATGGTCCAGCTCCAGCTCCTCCATTTTGCCTCCCTCTCTCTGCTCAGCACCAGCCTCCTCCTTCATCCCTCTGTTCCAATGGCAAGAGCCTCCATGGCAGCTCACGGAATGTCAGGGGTTGGAAGGGACCTCCAAAGATCATCCAGTCCAACCCCCCCACCAGAGCAGGATCACCCAGAGCAGGTCACACAGGAACACGGCCAGGGGGGGTTTGAATGTCTCCAGAGAAGGAGACTCCACAACCTCCCTGGGCAGCCTGGGCCAGGCTCTGGCACCCTCACCAGGAAGAAGTTGCTTCTCCTATTGATGTGGAACCTCCTCTGGTCCAGCTTGTCCCCATTGCCCCTTGTCCTATCACTGGCTGTCCCTGAGCAGAGCCTGGCTCCATCCTCCTGACACTCTCCCTTTACCTATTTATCACCATTACTGAGGTCACCCCTCAGTCTCCTCTTCTCCAAGCTAAAGAGCCCCAGCTCCCTCAGCCCTTCCACATGCTCCACTTAAAGCTCCTGGACATGCTCCTTTCATGGTGGCTTATCGGATCTTTTTGCCAAGCTTGGAAGGCTTCAGCTCTGAAATCCTAACACCAAAAATCAAAGGGCTTGTGCTCCTGCCTGGAGAACACACACTTGGCTTGTGAATTGTTCAGCAAGTCGTGTCTGTTTCTGCATAGGCACAGGCAGGAGGAGAACAGGATTGACTGGGCTCTCAGGCAGAGCCACAGAGAGATTAATGACACCCTCCTCCTTCCCTTTCTCTGCTCGTGATGAGCATATTGGAAATGCCTTGATCAATATAGATTACAGGGATCAAGTCTTCATCTCCTTTCAAATCTGGTCTGTAACGTGTTCCCTCTGCTTTTGTTGAGCCTTTAAGTGTCTGCCTTCTCCCTCCTGCTTTAATTATTTATCTCACTAACATCATTAGCTCCCAGGGATG
Source organism: Brachypteracias leptosomus (assembly GCA_013401335.1). Lineage (NCBI taxonomy): Eukaryota > Metazoa > Chordata > Aves > Coraciiformes > Brachypteraciidae > Brachypteracias > Brachypteracias leptosomus. The sequence continues at coordinate 52,224 of VYZX01002230.1, read as the reverse complement.
CTCTGGATGGCATTTGTTTGGGTTGTGAGACACGGAGTAGAGCAGCATCGATTGTGAATGCTCCTTCTTCACTTGGAAGCCACTGTGGACAAGTTGTACAGCCTAAAAGACACAGAATTTGGCTCTGATCTTCTGCACACAGACACAGCTCTTCTGTCCTTCATTACTGGTGACTCTGGTGGGAAGGGAATTGGCCTGGGAAACTTCTGTCCCACTTCTCCACCTCAGGCCTTTTATATGCTCTACTTTGGAGACAAATCAGAGGCAGACATTGGGTACAGGACTTATTAGCACTAATTGCCTCCCAGGGTAAAATCAAACATCCAGAGCACTAAAATGTCCTGCTCTGTTTTCATAATAGCCATTTAATTCAATGGGCAGAAGTGCAGGGAACTTTCCCAGGGAAAGGTAATACATGTAAATTGAAAATGTAATGGGATATTGGGACACATTATCCCCAGCAGCTCTGCCAGATGTGATTAAACTCAGTTCCTTTACAAACGGGTAATAGTGCTCATCGTACATCAGCAAATAAAATCCTTCACTGTTCTGATGTGAACACTGAGCTGACCCCGTGTGATGGTACTGTCCAAATCAAAATTAACTTCATCCATCTCCTCTTTCTGGTTTGGGGAGATCCAAGGTTTATTGTTCTAGACTTTGTGACAGAACGTGATTGCTGATGGCTCCCAATCATCCACCTGGACTGAAAATCCTATTTTTCTTTGCTTTTGGTTTATTCCCAGTACCTGAAAACCACCAACTGAAATTAGTTACCTGGCTCTACCCACTCAGCAAACATCTGGGCAAGTGCTGGACTCCTGTTATGCTGGCTCTGGACCATCAATAGACTCTATAAAGAGAGGGTCATTTGTTTCATGCTTCTCCTCTGTGTCAGCTGCTTCTGAAGGCCAGAGCCAAGTCCCAACCCACCACAGCTCCAGGAAACAATTTAGTGGCAACACCAACTGGGGCTCAAGGATGAAACTGAAACATATCCACTGCTTCAAATGGACCATGGTAACCTCAAAGTTTCCTTCTCCTCAAGGATGTCAGTCTGGACCTTATCTTAGAGGTCCCTGCATGAAGCTGCCTCGGGAAACAAAGCACAGAGCCAGAAGACAGAGCAGGGATGGAGCTCAGAATGTGGCCATGTTGCCTTCAGAGGATGACCACGGCTGGTCTGGCACAGCAGAAAGCTGGAGCCTTGGTAGGAAACACCAACCAACATCACAACTGGGGAGCCAGACCAGCACGTGAGCAGAGAGCAGGGAGGACTAGCCAGGAGCCCGGGCAGAGCAGAGGCAGATGGACCTGCAAGGGGCCTATAGGAAGGTGGGGGAAGATCTGTTCAAAAGGGTTTGTAACAACAGGATGAGGGGTGATGGTTTTAAGCTAGAAAAGGGTAGACTTAGGTTGGACATTAGGAAAAAGTTCCTTAATATGAGGGTGGTTGATCCCTGGAACAGGTTGCCCAGAGAGGGGGTGGAGGCCCCATCCCTGGAGACATTCAAGGTTAGGTTAGATGGGGCTCTGAGCAACCTGCCCTAGGTAGAGATGTCCCTGCTTCTTGTAGGGGGGTTGGACTAGATGACCTTTCGAGGTCCCTTCCAACCCAACACATCCTATGATTCCATGACATCAGAGGCTGCTGCAGGGAGGTTTGCCAAAGGAGGTGTTCAAGCACCAGCAGAAGCACCACTCACACCATCGTGGAGCTGTCAGAGCCTGTGGGGCCTCCTTGGGACAGCCACTCACAGCACCCGAGGCAGTGGGGAAGGAGCTCATTAGCTTCTCCTTCCATCTCCCCCATTCCCCATTAGCTCGAGCTCAGTATTATTACATTTTATACTATGGACACGTGTACTCAGTGCTGCTGGATCCAGTCCTGCTGCTCAAACCAATGTTTCCCACTTGGCTGCTTTTAAACCTTCCACTAAGCACAACACACAAATAATAAAACCACCAACACCACTAGAAGAACCTCAGTGCCCCTTCGGGCCAATTTCCTCCTGGTTTGTTTCCTTTGCACAGTCTGCTTGGGGTAATCAAACAATCTGGGGCTTGCTAATGACCCAGCCTCATCTCTCCTACCAACACTGCAGACATTAAATATCATCTTCTCCTCAACCAGGCTAACTCTCCCCAGTCTTGGCTTTATCCTCAATCGTCCAACCTGGATTTGAAGCCAGTGGCAGGGACAGAACATCACTTTGAGATTATGAACAGTTTATTTCTGGATCTTTGTGTCTTTGGCTCTGTGGACTCACCCCAGACAAAGAGCACAGAGATCCAGACCCTTAGGAGGGGTATCAGACTGCTGGTCCCAGGACCATGTTGGAAGAACAAGCCCTGAGTGCACTTCAAGATCATAGAATCATAGAATTGTCAGGGTTGGACGGGACCTTAAAGCTCATCCAGTCCCAACCCCCTGCCATGGCAGGGACCCCTCCCACTACAGCAGTTGCTCACAGCCCCAGCCAGCCTGGCCTTCCAAATGTCCAGGGATGGGGCTTCCAGCACCTCTCTGCCCCACCTGGGCCAGTGTCTCCCCACCCTCCTGGGCACCAACTTCTTCCTAACCTCTCATCTCAATCTCCCCACCTCTCCTTTTGACCCATTCCCCCCACTCCTACCACTACCCAACAGCCTCAAAAGTCCCTCCCCAGCTTTCCTGGAGTCCCCTTCAGATCCTGGAAGGCAAGATGCAGAGAAACCCCACAGCAGAGCAGGACGTTAGACCCAGATCTCCCCATTCTCAGCAGCTTTCAACTGGAAGCTCCATCTGGACAACCCCTCAAAGAGACAACTCCTGGAAGATGGTCTAAAAACCCCCTCAGGCACATGCCTAAGAGAAGCACAAGCTGCTCTACCAAGGCTCTGTCCCTTCCTCCTCCCTGCAGGATCCCAGCATCTCTCAGCAGTGCATTAACAGTGTGATCACCATTTATCATGTGACATTTTCCCAGTAGCTGGAAGGAAAAGTAGGATCTGGTAGAAAATGCCCTTTTGTTAAGTGGTATTTTTCTTCTCAGTGCCCAGCAGCAGTGCTTGCACTTCAAGGAGCAGACAGCAGAGCTCACAATGGTCCTTCACTGCTGGGAGGCCAAGGGTGTGTTGATATTGCTCACCAGGAGGGATGCTGGGAGCTGCCCAAACACAGCACAGCCATAAAAATTGTGATTTATTGCCTAGCACCTGTTTCTGCAGAGACAAAATAAAGCAATATCTCGATCCTTTGTGTAAATGGTTTTGCACACCAGGGAGAGGACCCTTTTCTGGGACTACACTCTTCCACTGGAAGCTCAGAAAAAAAACAATAAATATCAACTGACACCATTTTTGAACCTAATGCCCAGCCCATGTTTCTGAGCATCATAGAATCACAGGACCATTTAGGCTGAAAAAGACCTCTAGGATCATCAAGTCCAACCTTTGTCCAACATCTCCCTGACCCCTAGACCATGTCTCAAAGCACCACATCTACTCATTTGCTGAACCCCTCCAGGGATGGTGACTCCAGCACCTCCCTGGGCAGTCAATCATAGAATCCAATAGAATGGTTTATGTTGGAAGGGACCTTTCAAGATCATCCAGTTCCAACCCCTTGCCATAGGCAGGGACACCTCCCACTAGAGCAGGCCTCCCAGGACCTCATCCAACCTGGTCTTGAACACCTCCAGGGATGGAGCATCCACAATCCCCCTGGGAAGCCTGTTCCAGTGTCTCACCACCCTCAGGGTAAAGAATTTCCTCCTAATTTCCAATCTAAATCTCCCCTCTTCCAGTTTGAACCCATTATCCCTCGTCCTATCACTCCAGGCCTTTGCAAAAAGTCCCTCCCCAGATTTCTTGTAGCCCCCTTCAGATACTGGAAGGCCACCAGAAGGTCTCCCTGGAGCCTTCTCTTCTCCAGACTGAAGAACCCCAACTCAGCCTGGCCTCCCAGCAGAGATGATCCAGCCCTCTGATCATCTTTGTAGCCCTCCTCTGGTCCCTCTCCAACAGGTCCATGTCCCTCTTGTGCTGGGGGCTCCAGAGCTGGACACAACACTCCAGGTGAGGTCTCAGCAGAGCAGAGCAGAAGGGCAGAATCACCTCCCTTGACCTACTGGCCACACTTCTTCTGATGCAGCCCAGGACATGGTTGGGGCTTTCTGGGCTGCACTCACCCCTTGCTGGCCATGCTCAGGATTTGGGCTTCACAGGCCGAGTTCCCAGTCCAGTGCAAGCAGAGGGATTCTGTGGGAAGCCTTTTACTTGTTTCTCACTCAAGGACAACAGCAGCAGCCAGGGAGAAGTGCAGGAGTGTTCAGTGCCCTGAGGCTATTGCTTTGTTACTCCAGGCAGAGAAAAAGTTCTCAGAAGGAGGGAACAGTGACTGGAGGTTGAAGTTCACCTTCAGACTCTGTTGGTTTGTCACTCCCTTTTCAAAGGAAGGCTCCTGGGGAGAGGGAATCTTCTTTCTTGGCCCAACAACCCTCTTTGCAGCCTTCCCTTGGCCCAGGGGACTGATGCTGTGTGCCTGTCAAGCAGCCTCATGCAAGAGGCTTCCCCCTCTGCTTTCTTCCTATTGTAGCTTCAAGAGCAAAAATGCCTGAACACTGCAGAAGAGAGGAAACAAGATAAATTCTATAATCCCACTTCAAAGGCTCTTTTAGCTGAGTTGCACCGAATGGGAGCAGCAGCCTGGACAGACTCATTCTGTTTAGTCTGGAGAAGAGGAGGCTGAGAGGAGACCTCAGTGTTCTCTACAACCACCTGAAAGGAGGTTGTAAAGAGGTGGGTGTTGGTCTCTTCTCCCAAGTAACTAATGACAGGACAAGAGGAAATGGGCTCAAGATGCATCAGGGGAGGTTTAGATTGGATATTAGGAAAAATTTCTTTCCTGAGAGAGTGGTCAGGGACTGGCCCAGGCTGCCCAGGGAGGTGCTGGAGTCACCATCCCTGGAGGGGTTCAACAAACGAGTAGATGTGGAGCTTTGGGACATGGTCTAGGGGTCAGGGAGATGTTGGACAAAGGTTGGACTTGATGATCCTAGAGGTCTTTTCCAACCTAAATGATTCTATGATTCTATTCTACCTCTTGTCCTGCCAAGGTACTCATGAGAGGAGAAGGGAGAAGGAGAGAGGAGGATTGTTTAACCAAATGGATATCAGGGCAGAGAAGCAAAGATGTCTCTAATTACACAGAGCAATGTCTGGAGAGAGCTCCTCCAGCTCACCAGTTTTCCCATTCAGGAAAAGAAGTAGCACAACCATCTTCCATGGTCAACCTGCTTCTGGTGTGCCAGAGAGGGCAGGGGAGCACTGGAAGCTCTGCCTCCAGAACCCAGCTGGGGAATGGCCTGGAGACATTGCACAGGGGGAGGCATCTTCAGCCCCTTCTCTGGGTGTCCAAGGCTGGGAGAGGTCAAAGAACACCCTGAGAGTAGAACCCAGTGAGAGGTGTTTTAGCTGCAGAAGGAGAAACCTGCAGCCAGGAGTGTGGAGAAAGCCTGGACCCTGTTCCACTAACATAACACCATATTTGGATGTGGAGAAGGCATCTAGCACTGCTCCAGAGCAACCACTCTTCCATTCCCTGGAAAAGAAAGCCCTTAAAGGCCAACGATGAACAAACTGTGCTCCAAGGGCAAGTGACATTAAACGTGAGCCAGATCCTGGCTCAGACTGGGAGTCTCTACCCATGCCTGGGAAACCTTCAGCTTCAGCTAATGAGCTGTCTGCAAGACACCAGAAACAAAGGCAAACACATGTAAAAACTGCCCCCAGCTCCAGCCTGCAGGAGACACTCTGTGCCTGCACTGCCAGGCTGCAGAGGCAGATCTAAGGTTACGAGCAGATCACTATAAACCTCAAGCACCAGCCCCAACGTTGAGTTTTCTCCTCACACAGCCTGTCAGTGGAAAGCCTCTTCACAGCTTCTGCTTGATCTGTGCTTCAGCTGCACCCTCCCTCCCCGAGTTTTTTCATTACTTGGGATTACTTATTAAATTCTTTGTGTGAGCAACATCCCAGCTGGAACAGAGACTCTGTGAGCACAGGGGATTGTGCCTGGCTATGAACTGCCAGAGGAGCCACGTTGAATAAATGACTGTACCACTCCAATTCTGAGAAAGGGAAGGAGGAACTCTGGGCAGAGCAGAACTAGGAGATGTGATGGTTTTTTCTCCTCAAGGTTTTTCCATGAATAGAGCAGAGGATTAGGACATGAAAGCCCTAAAGCAAATCGCTGCTCTGTCCTGGGAAGAGCAGGGGCTTGAACTGTTAGAGCAGGTGAAAGACAAGCCATTGAGAAGTTATCTCATGCCTTTGAATCACTAGGCAGGTGCTTCTCTAAGCAAAACCCCATCTGGACCCATTAAATACCAGACTCCGAGGCCACTCGTCTCAAAGCTGGCATCATATGCTCCCAAACAGCCATTGACTCTGATTCAAAACCTCCTCCCAGACTCCCTACAACTGCTTTTATTGCCAATTTGCCCATTACCAAAGAACGTATATTTTAAACTGAGTGTGCATTATAGTGTTATTCCCTCCATACAGTCCAGAGGAGCTGATTGCTCCCTTCTCCCTGGCACAAGGTAGGCAGGAGCTGACCTGATCTGGGTCCCCTACAGCTCATCATTAACCCCAGGAGCACACGAAGCTCAGAGGTGTCTGTCACCCATGTGAGATTGGAACCTGCAAAGGAAGGGTGGTGATGCTGCAAGGAGCTGTCCCTGGAGCCCCAACAGAGAGGCCAGGGCAGGTCCTGCTGACAGGTCACCTAAGTCCATGTGCTGTTGGGAAGGATCATAGGGTTGGGCCAGACCTCATCCATCACTTCTCTTTTTTACAGTCCCTGAGCTTTGACTAGACACTGTTATAAAGCAGACAGAAAATTGTAGGCATGTGGGTACCTCCACTGGAGCCAATCTTCCTCAAATTGCCCAGGCTCTTCAAATGCCATCAATTTGCACTAAATGGACAACATGAGGGGAAACAAGATTCACCCTGCTAATGCCGGGGCTGTGTGTGAGGAGTGATGGGAATCAATAATCCCCTGGTCTCCAGAAACTCCAAACTGAGCATCTCACCTCCACAAAGGACGTTCCCCATGGGCTGTGATGGAGGCTTTGCCCCCTCAAGGTGATGGGTGGATGGCTGAGGTAAGCAAGGTGTCCATATTCCTGTCACTTGGACACCAGTGGGATCAGCATGGAGGCTCCCAAGGGTCCTGAAGTGACCAGGGAAGACTGATTTTCTTTGAGAGGATGGAAGAGGGAACCATCCCTATGTCAACACACCACAAATGAAGTCTACAAAACCAGGGAGACACAGTTCATGGGAACAGCTGCAATTCTTCTGCCTTCCAGTTTTAAATTGGATTCTCTTTGCTGATGAGTCTTTTCTGTGGGAGTCAGAGAATGGCCAGGGTGAAGGTTGGACCCCACGTCAGCAGAATTGCATCAACTCACACTGGACAAGTGGCCTGACAAGTGGCCAACNTGGACATTTGGAAGGCCAGGCTGGCTGGGGCTGTGAGCAACTGCTGGAGTGGGAGGTGTCCCTGCCATGGCAGGGGGGTTGGAACTGGATGAGCTTTGAGGTCCCTTCCAACCCTGACAATTCTATGATTAAAAGGCACCAAACTGGTTTGGTCCTTCGTGACCTGTTCAGTAACCAAAGGACACAAACCTGCAGCTCTCTCCTTGGTAGTGTTAATTTCCCCAAAGAATTAAACAGAGAGGGGGTTGTTTCTTTTGCCCTGCTGAGAAATCCTCCTCCTTGTAGTATTTTATAACCAGTTCACTCCCAGAAGTGCTTCAGCCCAAAGTGAATGCAGAAGACACAAGGCAGAGGAATAAGCTGCAAGGTTCTTGGTGGCTAAGACATCACTGGAGGGAGATCTTCACAGCAAGAGCTGAACTGAGAGAGGTGAAATTCTCCCTCAACTCTAATGCCTGTAATCTAAAATTATGTTGCTGAAGAGAGTATGATTTATGTGTTTAGAAGGGAACATGATGATTATTTTCCAGGGCCTTTCAGAAGCACCTGAGATGAAGCCAGGCCCAAACGATGCTGCTACATCACAAGAATTAAATTGTCCCTTCATTTTGAAGTCTCACAGAAAAAATTAGCAGGCTTTGAAATTCCACTGCTGCAAAGAGATTGGTTTCTTTCTTTAAACCTCTCCACAGATAATCTGGATAATACATTTTTTAAGGATACAAAGTCTAGTCTCGTTTGCTACTCATTGTGGGGAAAAATATGTTTTAAAATAGAAAATTATCCATTTTGAATGGAATCTGGATATCAAGGCCAGTTAAGCTCCTTCCGAAATAATCAAACCCATATTATTGTCAACTCCTTTAAAGAGAGACATTTCTCCAGTAACTTCTGAGTGATATTCCTCATCCCTTCCCTGTAGCCAAGCCTGTCTTTCTATTGCTAAAACTCATGAGTTTTGTGAGTTATGATGGCCCTTTGCTGAGTGTTTTATGAGATGAGTGCACAGTCCTGGGCGTGCTGCAGCATCCCAGCTGGATCATTTCTGTACAGGCAGCACACTGAGCCCTGTGTAATGTCATCCCAACCAAGCTCCTCCTGATGAAGTTGTCATAAATCCTGGCTTGGGCTATTACCCAGGTTCCATTTCTAAGGTAGTTCAACCACTCTGCATGATGCAGAGCCTACAAAATAACCTGAGTTCTTCCTCTGGGCTTTCCAAGGCACCCCCCTTCCCAAAGCAGGACAGAACAGACAGCAGTGGAGACATCTTAGTGAGCTGTGGACAAGGGATGCTTGAGGAACAAGGCTAAGAGAAGAGAATCAGAAGATAGCAGCCAGCAGGACCAGGGCAGGGATTGTCCCCATGGACTCAGCACTGGGGAGGCCCAACCTCGAATTGCAACTGCAAATTGCTTCAGAATGATCTGGTGTCTGGAAAAAGCTCCCTCCTACCTCCTCCTTCCCAAGAGAGCCCAAGTCCAGCAGATCTTCTGAAGGATGAGGAAGGGACCTCACCCTCCACATTGTCAGTGCTTAGATGGTGGCTGAGGGAAGATCCAGGCTGAGAGAGCTGGGCTGAGAGTTGGGTATTGTCAGCCTCGAGAAGAGAAGGCTCCAGGGAGATCTTATTGCAGCCTTTCAGTATCTGAAGGGGGCTACAAGAAACCAGGGAGGGACTTTTTATGAGGACTTGTAGTGATAGGACAAGGGGTAATGGGTTCAAACTGGAAGAGGGGAGATGTAGATTAGAAATTAGTAAGAAGTTCCTCACTGTGAGGGTGGTGAGACACTGGCCCAGGTTGCCCAAGGAGGCTGTAGATGCCCCAACACTGGAGGTGTTCAAGGCCAGGTTGGATGAGGCCTTGAGCAACCTGGTCTAGTGGGAGGTGTCCCTGCCCAAGGCATCAGGGTTGGAACTGGATGATCTTTGAGGTCCCTTCCAACCCAACCCATTCTATGATTCTGTGATTCTAAGACAGACTCAATTAGGAAACCACAGCAGCTCCCAGGACCACCAGCCCCAGCTGTGGTGGTGTGTGCTGGGGCAGCACCTGCTATCTCCTAACATCAAGCTGACCTTCTACCACTCCTCCGAGTTACTGCCACTTCACATGGGATTTGCTGGGCTAAGGAATAGGAAGAGAGCAAGAAATCCTGCTCTGCTTCTGGTACTGACCCCACTCCAGCCTGATCTGGGTGCCCTGACTCTGTTAAACACAACCTGAGGCACTCCTGAGTGATGCCTTCAATGGGGTGAACACCAACTGAAGGTGGAAAGCACGAGATGGTTCCTAATCAGCAACCATTACATTGGCTTGATTACCTACAGATAAACCCTCTTCAGTCCTTGGCCACCGAGCTGAAAGAAAAGGCAGAGGTGACCTTTGGAAGCTGAGCTGAGATTACAGTAATTGGGGAATAATATGCAATAGCAACTAAGAGTCCAAATGATCCCTTTGACTTTAGGAGAGGAGCAGCTAATGCTGCTGGGAGAGTCCTTGTTTCCACTTGGCATCAAGGCTCTGAAGTGGATCCATCATCCAAGGGGTCCCATCGCCTGGGAACAAGAGTGAATCGCTGTGATTGAGGCAACCAGATGTCTGGAGTTGTGTGATTAGAGCTGCATAAATAACTGATGTTGCGGCTGACTGACCAAAACCCCCCTAAATGGGAGAAAATAGTCTCTTTTTTTTCCTCCTTGCTTTTTTTTCCTGGTAAGATAATCACTTCACCACCATTTCTTTCAAGTTAAATGAAATATCCTGTATTGTCTGCAATGGATTATTTCATTTGGCTTTCAAATTGCTTTTTGTTTCCTCCTGGATGAATGGGAGGACCTTGGACACCACCCACTCAAAATATTGTTAAGAAAAGGCTGAAATGGGAAGTTTCAGCTTTTAAGTTCCTTTTTGACTGAAAGAGCTGAATGAATTGAACATGAATGTGCAAATGTGTTTAATCAGTCCAATCCCTGAATTGTCACCAAACAAAACACTTGAGCTCCGCATTTCTCTTTGTCTTTTGCCTTCATTTTTGTCTGATCTCTGCTAAATTCTTGAAGTAGTTGTATTTGTAGATGAAGGGCTTCACCTCAGGGCACATTCCTGTGCTGAACACCCCAAAGGAAGGATACACACCAGATAAACAGCAGGTCCCCATCCTGTAGTCCCTGAAATCCAACCCCCTGGCTTCATCTCTGCCTGTCCTACTGCTTCATCCTACTCAATGAGCCCTGGATTAAGATCTTCCAACACCAACCCACCTACACCTTGCCCCTGGCAGGCACCTTGAACAACCAGATGACCAACTCTCAAAGCATTTCTGCCACTCCAGATCTTCCTGGAGCCTCCCCCAAGCAGATGTGACAGTACCAGCAATAACATTTTGAGGGTCAATCTCGGTGAGGCACTTTCAGGGTTGTAGAATCCACATATTTCACTGTGAGGGTGGTGAGACCCTGGCCCAGGTTGCCCAGGGGGGTTGTGGATGCTCCATCCCTGGAGGTGTTCAAGGCCAGGTTGGATGGGGCCTTGAGCAACCTGGTCTAGTGGGAGGTGTCCCTGCCATGGCAGGGGGGTGGAACTAGATGATGTTTGAGGCCCCTTCCAACCCAAATCATCCTATGATTCTACATGCACAGCTCCTCTGTGTGCTTGCCTGGAACACTGATGGCTCCTGCCTCAGCCTGTTTGCTCTTGCACTTTGCAAACAAACAGCCCCTTTGTTTTGTTTCTTGTCCCCCAAATCATTTAGAGGGAGAATTCTGAAGGACTGACTGCAGTGCCAAATGAGAGTGGCTTTTTAATGACTCTGCAGTCATTATCGAGCCCGTTTCTCTGGATCTCTTAAGGATAATCCATATTCAAGCAATATTTATGACCCTGTAGGTGCAAATACATAATCAAATCATCACACACCTCCAGCCTCCAGTGAATGCAGCTCTTGGGTTCTGAGCAGACAGGCAGGTAACCGAGAGGGCTGCCAAGTTCTGCCTTGCAGGACTAAAATGCCATTCTTCCAGTTAAGGACCCCTGTGTTTTATTACCATGAGGGCCCCTGGTTCATTGGGTGACCTTAAACAAACCATTTAACTTCTTATGTGTTTGTGAACCCAGCTGGAAAACTCCACACAAAGCCATCCAGCAGGCCACTTGGAGCCAGCCACATGCCGGGCTTGCATTTGAGCCTTCCTCAGGGAAATAAAGCATAAATGAAAATTGCAAACCATCATCAACCCATAATAAATGTTTAAAACACATGCTGGAGTCAAAAGAAAAGGCTGATATTTAAAAATGAAGCAAGCCAGGCTATCAGTTACTTTTATTTTTTTCCCCCTTTTTTTGGCTGTAATTTAGCCTCACTTAACTCTTCTTGAAGCTCAGCTCCTGCACGTGTGCTTGGTACTTTTTATACTATAACCATATGGATTGGATGAACTAATTGATGAGCTGACAGCAAACTGCAGCGTGCTCCCCATCTTAATGATCCTACCCTGATAGCTCTGTCACCTTGAGGTGGAACCAACCCAACTCACTCCTTCCTTCAGTGAGCCAGGAGAAGTGCCTCAGGACATCCAGCCCCTGCACTCTTGTTCTGGCCCAGTGCTGGAGTGGACCCATGGCAGGGTATGGTTGGCTTGATGTTTTGGTGGCCTCCATGGACCAGCCTGGAATGTACAACATGGATGCAAGCATGAGATGGGAGATGTTCCCAAAGTGCTGCTACTGCAGAGACATCAGGACACCCTGTCCTGCCTGGTTACACTCAATCTTTAGCATTTCACTATATGGCAGAACCAGAGACAACATGAGGTGGCAGAAGAATCCATTTCACAGACCCAAGGACCACGTAAGGGTGGGTAAGAGCCATATGACAGAATTAAAATGCCCAAAAGCTGGACATTAGCTCAGTAGGGGACATCTGGGATTCCTCCTCCAGTCCTTAAGCTGGGACCTGGTGCCTGTGCTGGTTTCATGCTGGTGTCTGACCCAGAAGACTCAGTCAAGCTACAGCTCAGTGCAAGTCTGGGAGGGAGGGGGGGAATAAAAAGAGGTGGAAGAAGCAGCGAAGCCTTCATGATCAGAGAGGAAGCTAAATACCAGAAATAGTCTGAAAATACATGTTAAAAATGTCAAACCAGGGAAAGTGCTCTTAAGGTAATGAACAGGGGGAGTAGAAAATGCAAACTCATAATGAGACATTTTCCCCAGAACTCACCCCGATGAGGAGCTGGGGAGGAGGAGCTGGACTGGGATAAACCCAGAGCCAGGTCTGGGGTTAGGGGCAGATGAAGAGGTAAAGCAGAGAACTCATCAGGCAGGTCAGCTCCCCAGGAGGTAGATTAGCAGCTTAAGAGGCAGTGGAAGAGAAATTGAGCACAAAAGGTGAGGCAGCTTGCTAAAAACCAGGGACAAAGTGATGAATAAGAAAACACTCCCCAAATCCCTGCTATTCTTACTATGTGCCAGGCAAGGGGGAAGCCAGTCACCTCCGAGTCACTTGGAATTTAGCACAGGATACTAAATGGTGCTAAAAATGCATCAGAACTCTTTCATTTTTCCCTGCAGATCCAGCAGCTTTGTGCAAAATAGAAGAAAGCAAACCTGAGCTGAAGAGCTAATGGCCAGCAAAGGTTGGGTCTTATTCAAACAAAACTCCTCTAAGATGTGAGAGGTTTGTGGCAAAGGCACGTGGGGCTCTTCCCTCACTATTACCCACGGGAGCCAGTGGATTGGAGCTGATAATTTGAAATAAGGGGGTCGGGAATGGACCCAAAGCTGGTCTCAGACATGAGGATTTAGGGAAACATCCCCCAGCTGCCCTGGGCACAGCAGCTCATGTGAACACCAACCTGGCAGGTCTTGCTGATGGCTTCAGACTGAATCTTTTTTCTTTTCTTAATTGAAAACTGGACTTTTGGTGACTTGTGTGTAAAACACCTCCTCTTCCTCTGAGAAAAACTCTCCACATAAGTCACAAAACAGGACACAGAGATAAGTGTGGGTTTTTTTCTGAGGAATGTTAACAACCATTGAGTGGTTGTTTGAACAGAACCTTTGGGAATTCTTTGGAGCCATTCTGGAGGATTCAAGGGTGTGTCCATCGTTACTGCTCAGTTCTGGTGCACATGCCCAGCAGCAGCACAGGCAGTGGGGAGGTTACTGTCTTCAGTAACCTTATTAAAGTCTTCAGTACCTCATTAATGTTTATAAATACATTAAGGGAGAGTGTCAGGAGGATGGAGCAAGGCTCTTTTTGGTGGTATCTAATGA
>VYZX01002230.1:21801-38431 GCA_013401335.1 Brachypteracias leptosomus | reverse complement strand
GGGGTTGGACTGGATGATCTTTGGAGGTCCCTTCCAACCCCTGATGTTCTGTGATTCTGTGATCCACTGGCAAGCTGATAAACCAAGGGGTGAGGCTGGGAAACTCTGCATGGATAGAACAGTATTTAAGGCAGCCTGAAGACACGGGTGAAATTGTTTCCTGCAAAGCAGCAACATGAAATAAACCAGGCCAGCAAACCACCCAGTGATACCCCACACACAAACTGGGTTTCCTCCTTCTCCAAAGCACTTGAAGAATGGGAATCAAGTTTCCATCCCCTACCGGCAGCAGATCTGCCTAAACATGGATTGAATGGAAATCCTGATTTGCAGCAAGCCAGTCACCACCAATAACTCTCCTGTGGCACATGGGCTCTAAGGTAACCATCTCCCTTTTCTCCTAGGAGATAAGCCTGTGAGCACAGCTCTTCCCACAGCTCCCGTCCTCTCCGTGGTGTACATACCACCCACCTCTCCCTTCAGAGATGAACCAACTGATACAGCTCTAATTAAACCCTGAGCAATCATCCCCAACTTGTATTTAGCTTTCAAATCTGATGCTTCTATTCCAGACTTGAATAATGGCAAGTGTGCCTGAAAGCTGCTCAGCTTCTCCCAGCTATACTTGATCTAATAAAAGATAACACCTCTACCTAAAAGCCTGGGCTCTGTAGAAAATCAAACCCTCCATAAAAAGCATTACAGCTGTCCCAGGGGTTGTAGCTAAGGTTTGTACCTACTAAAATTCATATGGCAATGGGACAGAGGGACCAAAGTTTCATGCTCTGAGGTCTGAGGAGTTAACAGGTCTGTTCCTCCCAGGGATTTGATCAGAGTCATCACACCTCAAGGAGGACCTCAGGTCAAAGATCAGCTCAGGTTAGACAAAGCTCATCTCCTCATGGCCACGCACACACTCTGAGGTGCTGCTGCTTCCACTGTCCAACAAGGCACCAGATTCTGAAGGTTTTAGCTCAGTAAATCCTGGAGACAAGGTCCGAGAGCTGGTCAGAGCTGCCCTTGTCCAGGGTGAAGGAGTCTAGCAGCTGCTCTGAGCTGAAGCTGACACAGAGTTCAAGGTGCCCATATATCAGACGGGTGATTTAGAGGCCCCTGTGCATCAGTACAACCCCCCTCACCACACACTGCCTGAGAAGGGGCATTTCTAAGCAGGTCAGAGCCAGCAGAGCAGCAGGTACAACCCACACAGCCAAAGGGACACAGCTCCACTGTGGAGAAGTGACCACAGAAACAAGCACAGCCGGGAAAGTCTTGGGGGAAAGCTCTGAGCAAGGGGAGACAGAGGATGTCACACTGCCCCACTGACCCAGGGCCCTTTGCTTCCCAGCTGCAGGGAACTGTCCTTGTGACAAAGGTAAACCCCAATCTTGGTGCTCCAGAAGGGTGTAGAAGAGCAGAAACTGGCTGGGAAGACCTAATTTAGGAGGCTTGTTGCTCCTATTCTCTCCCTCATGATGCATTCTCAGTACACTTGATCCCCTTGGGGTCCAGAATCATTCTGGCCAACGGAGGCTGCTCCAAAGACCAGGAGCCCCCAGAAGACCAGGAGTCTGCTTGCCTTGATGGCATTATCATTAAGTCTAGTCCCTACTCACCCTGAGCACGACCAGCATTCAACTGCACCACCCTTGACACCCTGTCATAATTACTATGATGGATTCCTTGCCCGGGCAACGCAACAATGGGATGCATTTTGTAAATTAACTCAATTAATGTGCTTCTAATCAAGGCTGCATGTTCCTAGGCTGTTGGCCAACTGGGCTTTCTCTGCTGCCTCCTCTGCAAAGAAAGACAAGACAGTCCTTGCACCAGCAGCCACTGGGTGGTTTCACCAGGATTGTTCTCCAGAGCTCCAAGTGCATCACGGAGTGATACAGCTCCTGCATTTTCTCTGTTAGACCAGCACAGGGTAATTGCTCTCCCAGTGAAGTTATTTTCCTTGCAATTATACTCCACAAAGTTCCTCCCATTAGTCTTCCTTGTCTCAGTTCAATCAGTGACTCCTCTCCCCCCCTGCACTCGCTGTATCACCCTTTGGGTAGCAGGGATGCCCTGCGAGACATAATGAGACTGTTATTCCCACGCACTCCACCACAGGGCCATCAGTTTCATTCAGACTCTATTAGCAACTTACAATTGCTCTCAGAAGAGTTTCTGTAATGAATTCACCCACCTACAGAAACTCCATTTCCCTCCGCATCCCTTCCTGCCAGCCCATGAATCCCTCTCCCTGCCTCCTCCATTTCTGCAGGAGGGCAACTGGGAGCCCTGCAGCCAAACCCCCGTTAAGCACATGGGTAAAGAATTCTCAGCTTTTCCTGGTGCTCAGCTCTAACAAAGGGTTCCCAGAGACTCCATGGAGCCCAGGATCCTTCCAGCTCAGCAATATCCCATCTCCTCAGCACCCTGTGCTTGCAGGCAGTCGTTGGGAGAGCAGAGCTCCCAGCACAGCATCAGTGACTCCTCCAGAAACCCATCCAGGCAGTTCCAGGGCAGCAGGAGCTGCAGGCACCAAGGGGAGCTTGCTCTCCAGGGTTAATCATTCCAGGCAGCAGGAGCTGCAGGCACCAAGAGGAACTTGCTCTCCAGGGTTAATCATTCTGGGCAGCAGGAGCTGCAGGCACCAAGAGGAGCTTCTCTCCAGGGTTAATCATTCTGGGCAGCAGGAGCTGCAGGCACCAAGAGGAGCTTCTCTCCAGGGTTAATCATTCCAGGCAGCAGGAGCTGCAGGCACCAAGAGGAGCTTCTCTCCAGGGTTAATCATTCCTTGTTGTCTCTGCTCTGCCATGTGTGGGGGCTGCTCCTCTGACTCAGCTCATCAGGAACTATGGCAAGGCCCCTGCTCGCTCCAGCTGGCTCCCCAGAGCCAGCATCAGACAGAAACAACTAACAGCCGTTTATCACAGCAAGTCACCTTCAAACCAGGCAGCTGAAGAGCAGCTCTCCCCCACCAGCCCCCTCACCTCGAGCCTCCCGGGCTCTGCTGATGGTCTTAATTCCCTTTAGAAATCCAGTAACATCACCTGACATCTCTCAGGGCAAACAGTGGGAAACAATTGGAAGGCTCGCTCCTAATGAGAAGCAAATTGCTGCCTCCAGCCTGTGCCCTGGACTAATGACACCATCACAGCAGGCACAGCCCAGAACCATGGGGAGGAAGAGGCAGGTTCAGAGGAAGAGCTGCCAGGGCTGGGTGTGGTGACCTGAACATCACGGGTGAGAGAGGAGCTGCTGAGGCCACATCACGTCAGCTCCTCCTGACAGATGAAGAATGTAATTATCCCTTCCCTAAACTGCTACAATTTATTCAGCGTGGGTTTTCCTCTTTTTTTTTTTTTTCAATTTAAAACTAATTTGTTTCCCTGGGTTTGATTACAGGCACAGGGATGAGGGCAGAGCTGTGCCCAAGCAGCTGCTCCAGGTGAATGTTTCCTCCATGCAAGGAGAGGACTCGGATCTGGTCCTGCCAGGTCCTCCACGGCTCCAAGGAGCAATCTTTGACAGGCTTCCCAGGAGGCAAATCCCAACCCTTCTAATCCCTTCCTAATGAGCACTGCTTCTTGCCAACCCTTAGCTCCTGAGGCTTTTCTCAAGACAAGTGGGCAGCCCTGGCTGCTTTCCTGAGAGGGGGAAATTCCAGCACACAGCAGGGGAAGGACTCGTCTGTGCCCAGGCGGGGTCAGGGATGGACCAGGAACAGAAGCCAGGTCTCCTGAACTTAACCTTTGGGAATTGCTTTCCTGTTACTAATATTTCTGATCTGTTGTACGGTGCCATGTAAGAGGGAGAGGGGGAAATTCCAGAGACCTGCAGCAGTTTATGTAACGAAGCAGGAGATTTTATAGAATCATAGAATGGTTTGGGTTGGAAGGGACCTCAAAGATCATCCAGTTCCAACCCCCCTGCCATGGCAGGGACACCTCCCACTAGACCAGGTTGCTCAAGGCCCCATCCAACCTGGCCTTGAACACCTCCAGGGATGGAGCATCCACAACCCCCCTGAGCAACCTGGGCCAGGGTCTCACCACCCTCACAGTGAAGAATTTCCTCCTAATTTCCAATCTAAATCTCCCCTCTTCCAGTTTGAACCCATTACCCCTTGTCCTATCACTCCAGGCCCTTGTGAAAAGTCCCTCCCCAGCTTTCTTGTAGCCCCTTCAGACACTGGAAGGCTGCAATGAGGTCTCCCTGGAACCTTCTCTTCTTCAGGCTGAACAAGCCCAATTCTCTCAGACTCTCAGATTTGATTGTCTTTAGCTCAGTCACCAATCCCAACCATGAGAAAATCCAGGGGCTATATTTAACACGCTGCTTCTGCTGAAACTTGTCACAGCTTCTTCCTTTTTGCTGCATTCTCTGTTCTTTTGCTCAGCATTGCTCATTGAGATATTCTTTGGCTTTGGTCTCTTCATTTCCAGGTTGGATGGGGCCTTGAGCAACCTGGTCTAGTGGGAGGTGTCCCTGCCATGGCAGGGGGGTTGGAACTAGATCTTCGAGGTCCCTTCCAACCCAACCCATTCTATGATTCTGTGATGCCTCAGTTCTCTGCCTGCCTGAAGCTGGAGCTGAAGCAGAGAGAGTTCAGCTGTAGCTTTATTCGATGGGTCACCTTCTGCCCTGGCCCAACAAGTGACCATGAAGCAGCAGAGAGCTGCTGCAGTGTGCACTCAGATCTGAAGGTTCCACAAAGCTGAACTCCACCACTCTGCAATAAATATAACCTGTGAACACTGGTGTGCTTGGAGTGAGAGGCTGCCTAAAGCCCTAAAAAAAGCAGATTCATGTATTGCAAGGAAAATTCGGAATAAATTTCAACTTTGGGAATATTCCAAGCAAACATTTCATGAGAAATGTCACATATCTGGGGGGTTGAAAGAGTAGAAGGTGCTCTTCACGAGGTTAGGATCATCCTTATGTCACACAGCCATGCCCAAATCTGTTTTCATGGAAGATGAGGTCTCAGGAGAGATGAAGACAGTTACTTCATGATTGTTTCCAGGTGTCTCCTGCCTTATCACTACTGCCAGAGACAAAGCTTTGGACAGACCCATGGGCAAACCTGACATCCCCTACACTGCCTGTCAGGGAACCTTCCCAGATCCACCTCCATCCCTACAGTGCTGAAAGGGGATGCTGTGGGCATGGGCTGCAGGAGAGGACACAGGAGGGGTGGAAGAGAAGGAAGATCAGCATCCACATCATTCCTCCCACACCCACACCAGGCTCAGAGCTGCTCTCCTGCTGCCACCAGCACAGCACAAACCCACTGGTTTGGTGGCAGGGACAAGTGCATCCCTTCCTAGCACAAAAAGCCCTGCTCTAGAGCACTGCAGACATGAAAAAGACCTCCCTTAAAACGAGACCACTGCCTGTTCTGAGATACAGGGAATGGTTCCTCTCCAAGAACTCAGAGTCTTCTCTATTTTCTCTACCCCGGGTAATTTATCTTGCTTCAACCACTAAACCAAGCAGAGCTGAACACCCAATTAAAAATGGCTGCTCCAGGCCACAAGCAGCTTTGCAATTATTTGTTTGTTTACATCCCTCCCCCCCAACCCTCTGGTATTGCTTTATAATGTATAATTTGTCGAAAACAACCTCCCAGTCTTCAAATCCCTAACAGCAAGTCAGCTGGAAAGGCAGAACCTCCCCCAGCAGCTCCTGTGAGCCCTGTGCTGGTGATGAGGATCTGGGGACTCTTGGAAAGCTGAAGGACCTGGGGAGCAGGTGGGGGTCATGCCCTGAAGGAAAGATTTGCTTTGTCTCTGTTAATCATAGAATGGGTTGGGTTGGAAGGGATCTTTCAAGATCATCCAGTTCCAACCCCCCTGCCATGGCAGGGACACCTCCCACTAGACCAGGTTGCTCAAGGCTCCATCCAACCTGGCCTTGAACCCCTCCAGGGATGGAGCATCCACAACCCCCCTGGGCAACCTGGGCCAGTGTCTCACCACCCTCAGAGCAAAGAACTTGCTTCCAATTTCCAATCTAAATCTCCTCTCTTCCAGTTTGAACCCATTAATGATGTTGTTGCTTCATCTTCTGGGCAAACTGGGACCATTCATGGTTGTCTACCACATCACCTTGGTTGCCACACAGCCCACAGTGGGCACCCATCTAAAGGATGATGCCCTCAGCATGCAGAAGGTGGCTGATGCTTAGTCTGTCACAAGGAGAAGCTTCTCCATTTCCACATCTGGACCAAGCCAGTCTCTGCTTCCAGTCTCATCTAATCAGTAAGGCAAAAAGATAAGGATCCAGCTTTTCATAGAATCATAGAATGTTTGAGGCTGGAAGGGACCTCCAGAGGTCACCTGGTCCAACCTCCCTACACCAGCAGGGACATCTCTACCTAGGGCAGGCTGCTCAGAGCCCCAGCAAGCCTGACCTTGAAGGACTCCAGGGATGGGGCCTCCACCCCCTCTCTGGGCAGCCCATTCCACTCATCTATCTTGGCCAAACTTCCAAGAAAATCTCAGAGCTCCCCCAGGCCATGGCTTTGGAGAAGAGGTGGCTCATGAGCCACTTCAGAGATGTCATAGAGCCCCAAGCAAAGTGTGTGGGTATCACATCAGTGATGAGATATCCCAAACTACATCAGTTCCTCAAAACTCACCCCAGACAGCCAGAGCCAGGATCCAACAAGAGGTCAGAGAGAAACCACATGACAACCACCACACACCAGGGCAGTGCTGGTGGGGCTGGGCTGCAACCCAGGGCTGGGAACAGGCTGAACTTTCAACCAAAGATGCAAGTGGGGACCTGGTGCATGAAACACAGGGAGAGATAAAGCAAGTAGAGGAGGCACAGAGGAGGGAAGAGCAGAATTCTGTGGTTGCATGTTCTGGCCATGCTTCCATGGCTTCACAGAGAAAGTCCAGGAGAGCCAGGGCTGGGCTGCACGTCCCCAGGCCACCCAGAGCCTCAGTCATTGAGGGGATTAGGGGCAGAAGCTGCAGCACAGTTTAAATTCCTACCAGTTGAACCATTACCCTGCTGAGGGCTCCCTGGCAGCCAAGAGGGGTTGTGCATTCTGGGTACCATGATCAATGGGCCAATACTTCCATTTTTAAATCATTTGTTCTATTCAGCTAATTTAGAGGCAAGGTTTTGATGGAGCTGTGGTTGGCAGGGAAGCTCTTCCCTGAGCAAAGCTGGGGATCCACACTGGGCTCTCACAGTCCACGTGCCATCAAAGCTGCAGGTTGATTCTTTTTCCTCCTGACACGTCATGGATGTGTTAAATAAAGTCTGAACTGATGCAATCTGAAGGGGTTGGAGGTCCATAGACCTAAGTTCCTCTACATAATATCTCAGCTCCACTGATCTGCAGTTGTAACAAGCTAATTATTGCCAGGGACTTTGGCAGGAATGTCCAGTTCAGGTTTCAGGAGCTTCTGTGATTCCATTAACTTTTTTTTTTATGGGACATTAATTAATTTAGAACATAGCACGAGAGGAAAAAAAAAAAGCAGCAGCATCATTTCAACTTCTGCATCATAAGCTAATTTGGTCATTATTTCTTTTTGAACTTCCAGCCCAAGCACTTTGGAAATTGCTCACGAAACACCACTTCTCACTTCTATTTTGAGAGTCTCTGCTGATGTAACCCCATTGACTCCAAAGTATTTGACACTCACGGTGAATTTGGCCACTCAATGAATGGAATTAAAACCCCCACACCCTCGTATGGACATTATGCTGCAATCTCTGACCCCCCCCAGGGTCAGGTCCCTGAGTACATCATGCCTTTGGTGCTGCAGAACCCTGGATGAGAATGTTTTCCCAGAATTAATTTCTGAAATGCCTTCCCAGATGTCATAAGGAAGCTATAGAAAAAATGGTGGAGAACAAAGCAAGGTGGAGGGGTGAAAATGTGATTATCTCATAGTGAAGATAGGGTTGTCAGTGACTAACCATCAAAATGAAAGGGGACACTGACTGTGCTCCCACATGGGCACCACATTGAGGATCTGCCCCATAACCAGGGGATGGAGCAGAGAAGAGGCTCATGAAACTGCCAGCAGGCTGAGAAAGGAAAGGAGATGGTTCTTCATACAAGAGCTGCCATAGCTCTGAAGCTTCTTGCCAAAGGAGATATTCAAGGCTGGGAAGGCACCTATGGAAAGTTTCATCAACAATTTTCCTGTTCTCACACCTCCCCAGGGTGTGGCCACTTGTGGAGACAGGACACGAGGCTGGAGAGACCCTCAGGCTAGAGCAGAAGAGCATTTCTGATATTTTCAGGGCAGTACAGGCACTCCAGAAGGATGCTTTGGAAAAACTGGAGGAATTCACTTCGAAAACCAGGACGACACTCAATGAGAAGCTGTCCTAGGTATTGCTTATGCTTACACTGGAACATTAACTGCATAAGTATGTGCTGGATAAGACTTGTCAGGCAGTTCTGCACAGAAACATCTGAGGGGTTCAGCACATCCCTTGGGGAGCACCAAGGAGCACAAACCCTCCTGGGAGGCACCAAGAGCAGAACAAGATAAGGAGAAATCTGTGTCCTGCTGCTGCACCAGCACCCAACGGGTCCAAGGTGTGGTGCTGGGCTCTGAAGCCTGGCTGGAGGATCCCCAGGAGAACTGCATCAATTAGCAGGACCCTCCAAACCAACCTACAATAAAGAATGGAATGAGGTTCTTTAATATCACAAAAGAGAAGGGCAGAGCTGATAACAGCCTGCAAAGCTCCAGGAGCTGCTGCAGAGAGGCCAGGAACAACCTGTGCTATGTGGCCAGCAACCAGGACAGAGCTGCAGCTACAAATGATAGGTTGAATAGCAGGAAAGCTTTAAATGATATTACCAGTAAGCACTGGAGCAGATTGCCTGGGGAGAGGGTTTGAGCCTCCATCTTCAGAGGCATAAGCACAGACCAGACAAACACACAATGACTCAGCACAGCAAACCTGCCTGAGTGTGAAAAGGACCCACACGACCTCTGTGGGTTCCCTCCAAACCTCTGAACACTCACAGCTCAAAGCCTTGGGCTGGCCCTTTCTCTGAATGCTCTCCAGGCACTACAGCCTCCCATTTCTATGGGCTGGGATCTTAGAACCTGCCATTTCCATGGGCTGGGATCTCAGAACCTGCCATTTCCATAGGTTGGGATCTCAGAACCTGCCATTTCCATAGGCTGGGATCTCAGAACCTCCTATTGCCATGGGTTGGGATTTCAGAACCTGCCATTTCCATGAGTTGGGATCTCAGAACCTGCTATTTCTATGGGTTGGGATCTTAGAACCTCCTATTGCCATGGGTTGGGATCTCAGAACCTGCCATTTCCATGAGTTGGGATCTCAGAACCTGCTATTTCCATGGGCTGGGATCTTAGAACCTGCCATTTCCATGGGTTGGGATCTCAGAACCTGCCATTTCCATGGGCTGGGATCTTAGAACCTCCTATTGCCATGGGTTGGGATCTCAGAACCTGCCATTTCCATGGGTTGGGATCTTAGAACCTCCTATTGCCATGGGTTGGGATCTCAGAACCTCCTATAGCCATGGGTTGGGATCTCAGAACCTGCCATTTCCATGGGTTGGGATCTTAGAACCTCCTATTGCCATGGGTTGGGATCTCAGAACCTCCTATTGCCATGGGTTGGGATCTCAGAACCTCCTATTGCCATGGGTTGGGATCTCAGAACCTGCCATTTCCATGGGTAAGCACCTCTGCATAAAAAGCTTGATACAATCAACTCACATTAGTTCTCCTAATGAGAGGGTGCATCAGAACACCCAAAGCAAAATACTTCTGCTATGTAAAACATATGTAAATTAGGCTGCAGCAACAGATTGAGCACATTCACCTTTGAAAAACTTCTGAAGGCATGAACATGGCAAATGGGAACAGCTTTGAACACTCGCCAGTGGAGCAAGAGCTGGAGTAAATTAAAGGTGCTCTACATCACAGCTGCTCTGAAGTGAACCTGTAACCACAAGTGCTGGAGTACAGAGGGTACAAAGAAACCCCCACATGGACACTCCAGCTCAGGATGAAGGGTATTTTGATCTAGATACACCCCACAGAGTATAGACCCTTAACTGGAGTGTTTAAAGTGTCGGGATGCCATCCAGAGGGACCTGGAGAGGCTGGAGAGGTGGGCCCAGATGAACTGTATGAGGTTCAATAAGGCCAAGTGCAGGGTCCTGCACCTGGGCTGGGGTAACCAGCAGCACCAGTATAGGCTGGGAGAGGAGATACTGGAGAGCATCCTGTGGAAAGGGACTTGGGGGTGCTGGTGGATGACAAGCTGGATCTGAGCCACCAATGTGCAATGACAGCCCAGAGGCCAATCCCAGCCTGGGCTGCATCAAAAGAACTGTGGGCAGCAGATCCAGAGAGGTGATTCTGCCCCTCTGCTCTGCCCTGGGGACACCTCACCTGGAGCTGTGTCCAGTTCTGGAGCCCCCAGCACAAGGAGGATGGGGACAGATTGGAGTGTGGCCAGAGGAGGGACCAAAATGCTCAGGGGAATGGAGCATCTCTGGTGTGGAGACACTGAGAGAGTTGGGGCTGTTCAGCCTGGAGAAGAGAAGGCTCCAGGGGGACCTTAGAGTGACCTTCCAGGACCTGAAGGGGCTCCAGGAAGGCAGGGGAAGGTCTGTTCAAAAGGGTTTGTAATGACAGGACCAGGAGTGATGGGTTTAAGCTGGGAAAGGAGAGATTTAGACTGGATAGTAGAAAAAAGTTCTTTAATCTGAGGGTGATAGATCAGTGGAATGGGCTGCCCAGAGAGGGGGTGGAGGCCCCATCCCTGGAGTCCTTCAAGGTCAGGCTTGCTGGGGCTCTGAGCAGCCTGCCCTAGGTAGAGATGTCCCTGCTGGTGTAGGGAGGTTGGACCAGATGAGCTCTGGAGGTCCCTTCCAGCCTCAAACATTCTGTGACTCTATGAAATCAGGAGCTCTGTTTACACGTGGTGTCTGGTTCTGCCCGTAGACAGTGGAGGGTGAGGTCCCTCCAGAGGGATTCTGGTCTAGACAGAGCGAGCCACCCTCTGTCCCTTGTCATACAGTGATTTGTTGCTCTTTATTTTTACCAGGCTTCTCACTTAGGTGCTTCAGTTACAAGCATTAAGTTGGGTGGGATGTGTCCAGACCTTTGTGACTTCTCCTTGGCTCAGAGCCTGGAGTTTTCAGGACTATCACATTATTCTAGCACAATAAAAAATAATAACTAAACCACCTGTTCTAGGGACCATCTGTCTCAGGGGAGTAGTACAAAATATGATTAATGTAGGACTGGAAAGGACATTCCACCCGACTGCACCCTGAGAACCATTAGCACCATTTTACGAGTCTACCAAGATTCACTTTTAAACTTAAACTTATTTCTTAATCTTTGGTTGGGTACCTGTTCCATAAACTCCCTCTCATTTTCTAGTCTATTTGGTTCTTGTGTGCAAAGTCTGTCCTGTAGCTGTAGGAGCTCCTCTGCCACCCTGGGGCCTGCCCTGCAGCAAATTTATGGAGTTGATCTTGTCCACAGCTGGACTCACTCTTGCCTCTTCTTGCTAAGAGTTTTAAGAGATCACAGAATCATAGAANCTAGACCAGGTTGCTCAAGGCCCCATCCAACCTGGCCTTGAACACCTCCAGGGATGGAGCATCCACAACCCCCCTGGGCAACCTGGGCCAGGGTCTCACCACCCTCAGAGTGAAGAATTTCCTTTTAATAAAAGCGTTGTGTGTGAGTCTTTAGCTCTTGGTCTTAGTTGTGCCACCTGGCAGCCAAATTGTGCTGAGATCTGGAGGTGACACTTTCATGGCACCCAATGCTCAGCACTCAGTGGTCCTGCCTTGCCCACTGCTGATCTCCATCCCACAGTCCACCTCCACCTCCATCATGGGCTAGTCCCTGAGCTGCAGCAGGCACTAAAGTTAAAAGTGAACATAAATCCAAGAGAATTCTCTCCCGGGCTGGTGTGTGAGCTGGGGCTGTGCTGCAGAGTGGCAAGAGGGTTGAGTGCTGGGGGGAAATGACTGAACTGGGATGGAGCTGGATTGCTCAGAGGGAGAGCACAGCCTGAGATGTGTTAGTGGCTCCACCACCACAGTTTGCACGTTCCCATCCACCCAGCAGGAGCTAAAATGAGCGTAATAGAAAGGAAATTATAGCCAGAGCAGCAGAGAGATTAAGGTTAGAGATAACTGTTGTATATCGATCCCATTAACGACTTGGGAATGGAAGTTTAGAGACACACGAACAGTTTTCTGCACAAAACCAGTGTGGAGTTTAGTAAGTGACCCCTGGGGATGAGCTGTGCTCCTCTGCTGGCAGGCCAGGGAGCTCCCTGCTGCTCACAGCCAGCAGGGCTCTGAGCCTGCCCCGGGTTCCACTGGGGACGGTCACTACAGGACCATTCTTCCCCAGTTTGCTCCTAAATCGGGTTCTGGGTCAGACCTAGATCTTAAGCTGGGACTGGAGCCATGCTCTGGCAGTGTTCCTGTCTCACAGCCTGGCTGTTCCTGCCTCCCCTGCAGTCCTGCAGGAATAAAGAGCTGGCTCTGGGGGGGGTGGAAACCACAGAGGTGAACCTCAAGCTGATGTGGCTGTTTCCACCCAAAGCTTTTCTGGGTTCATGCTGGAGGAGCTCAGGAGGGAGAGCTGACGGGCTCTGCCTTGGCTACTGAGCCAGGGGGGCTCCTCCAAGGCCTCTGTGCCTGGTTATTGGTAACCCCAGTGGCCATCTCTTTGAGGCTAAGCGAAGTTCTCCCTGCTGTGAAGGAACTTCAAGCTAGTTCTGATCAAAGGGCCCGGATTTGACACGCAGGGGACTGGGCAGCCCCCATGGAAACACCAGAAAATCAATGGTTTTCCCCTCCTGCAGAACTGCCAGACAGACTGAGTGGCTTCCTCAGGTGGGAGGGTGGGTGTGCTGCAAATTCTTCTCTTCTCACAATGAAAATGGTGTGAAGAACTGACGTGGGCAGAGGTGGGATGGCAATAATGATAGTGCTACTATGGCTGCAGAGCCTGCCTGGTTGATAGACATGCACACAGACCTGTCCTGGCTTGCTCCTGAATCCTGGACTACAGCAAACACCACTGGAGAGCTCAGAAACTTGTTAAGAAGCCCTGTGTTGTAAGCATGAGACATTTATTCCATGCACAAACAAACCTTAAATTAGGAGAGGCTCTTCAAGACATCTCCAGAGGAGTGCCCTGAAGTACTTAGGGCCATGCTGGCTCTCCACACCACCTTGAGGATGCTGGGCATCCCCTCAGCACAGCTTTCCTTCTGAGGAATTCAACATGGTTCTGCAAAGCACCCACAACAGCTTCTCTAACTACTCATCAGGGGACTAGGGTTTAGGAAACGCTGCTTTGGAGACACCTTCAGCCTTCCCAAGCCCAGGATCACAGCACTGCTGAGCAGGACTGGAGGAATCACAACAATTCCTGTCTTGCCACCTTCCCCACAGAGCCTGTGAGCTGGCCAGAAGTTCTCTTTGTGTCTTCTATAAAATTATGTCTGCTCCAAATAAGAGCTTCAAGGTAAATAGTTTACAAAAGTGAACTGTCAGAGGTTTGGGGGGCAAAACTTCCTTCAGAGCAGCCTCTAAATGATGCCATTCATGTAGGACTCTTTACAACCACACAGGAGCTGTTCCCAAGCCTGTGGGAGCCTGGCTTAGGTAGTGCCTGGATTGCTCAGGTCACAGAATCACAGAACGTCAGGGGTTGGAAGGGACCCCAAAAGATCATCCAGTCCAACCCCCCCACCAGAGCAGGATCACCCAGAGCAGGTCACACAGGAACACGGCCAGGGGGGGTTTGAATGTCTCCAGAGAAGGAGACTCCACAACCTCCCTGGGCAGCCTGGGACAGGCTCTGGCACCCTCACCAGGAACAAGTTTCTTCTCCTATTGATGTGGAACCTCCCATGTTCCAGCTTGCACCTGTTGCCCCTTGTCCTATCACTGGATGTCCCTGAGCAGAGCCTGGCTCCATCCTCCTGACACTCTCCCTTAATGTATTTATAGACATTCCTGAGGTCACCCCTCAGTCTCCTCTTCTCCATGCTAAAGAGCCCCAGCTCCCTCAGCCTTTCCTCACCAGGGAGATGTTCCACTCCCTTCAGCATCTCTGTGGCTCTGGGCTGGACTCTCTCCAGCAGTTCCGTGTCCTCCTTGAGCTGAGGGGCCCAGAACTGGACACAAGATTCCAGGGTCCTTGTAGTCCTTGGGCGGGGGAACCAGGAGGGTTTTTAGAAGCCAGGATATTGGACCATTTGTACTTCACAGACTGTGGAACTATTTCTGCATCCCTGAGATGGACTTGCCTGCGTTGCCAAGCCGATAATAAACAGAGAGACACAAGAGTTAAAAAAGTTTCCTCCCATCTCAGCAACATCCCAGGTGGAGGAAGGAGAAAAGAACAGATTTGTGAGTAACACGTTTGGCAAGCAAAGGATACATGCCTTGGCTGAGCTGAACAGTGGCTGTTATTTGACCACTGGTAGGGCTGAAAACAACTTTAATGCTCCTGTGTTTGAATTAAAATGTCCAAATAGTTCCAATAATTCATCCAAGAGAGAACAGAAACGGGGCCAAGTCTTCTCAGGAGAGACAACGGCACTGCAGAAAACTCAATTGGGTAAAATTAGCTGGGAACATGACAGCAAATAAACTCCAGCACAGCTTCCCAGGGCTTAATGCTGTCAGAATTTCTGTCGAGGAGCTCCACAGCTGGACCACAACCTGCTGCACTCCCGAACCACAGATTCCTAGAATGGTTTTGGTTGGAAGAGACCTCAAAGATCATCTCATTCCAATCCCCCACCCTCAGCCCTAGCCAAAGAACTCTGAATCCAAGATGATGCACCCCAGGAAAGCAGAGAACAGCAGTGGTGAGGAGGGACACTGCAGCCTGGCCCTGGGGTGACAGCACACCCCTGAATGTGGAGGCAGTGGTCATTTAAAATGGAACCACCACCCAACGGAGGCTACGAGGATGATCAAGGGACTGGAACATCTGCCTTATGAGGAAAGGCTGAGAGACCTGGGGCTTTGTAGTCTGGAGAGGGGATCTAATTAAGGTGTATAAATGTATGAGGGCTGGGTGTCAAGAAGAAAGGGACAACCTCTTTCCACTTGTGCTCTGCGACAGGACAAGGGGCAATGGATGCAAGCTAGAGCACAGGGAGTTCCAACTCAACATAGAATCATAGAATCATAGAATGTTTGAGGCTGGAAGGCACCTCTAGAGGTCATCTGGTCCAACCTCCCTACACAAGTAGGGACATCTCTACCTAGGGCAGGCTGCTCAGAGCCCCAGCAAGCCTGACTTTGAATACAAGGAAGAACTTCTGTACTGTAAGGGTGCCAGACACTGGCCCAGGCTGCCCAGAGAGGTTGTGGGGTCTCCTCTGGAGACTTTCAAGACCCATCTGGATGTGTTCCTGTGTGACCTGCCCTGGATTCTATGGTCCTGCTCTGGCAGGGGAGTTGGACTCTATCTCCAGAAGTCCCTTCCAACCCCAAACATTTTGTGATTCTGTGAAAATCCACTCTCAAGCAGGATGGGTTGTCTTTGCTGAGGGACTGCAGGTGACACGAGATTTCCAGGGGAATGAGGAGGGAGGAGAGGGGGTCAGAACAAGGATCACATGTCTGCACAACCCCTCATGACTCTCTTGATGACCCCTTCAAGAAGAGCTACTCCTGTAAAGAGATTGTTCAAGCTGTAGATGGAACAAATCTTGAATAACCCACCGGGTCAAGACTTTTTTAACAAACAAAGCTTGATTAACACCTACATTGTTTTTCTTCCACAAGAAAATCAGACACAAAATTGTTGGTCGTGGGCGAGGGGACACAATTTACAATGGAAACTATTTTCAGAAATTTCTGAGATAGCCAGGATAGGGATGGAAATAAAAACAACAGCATGAAAACACAAAAGAGAAGTCTTCAACTTCACATGGCCCAAGATGAAATGTTTCACTTGGGGGTTCAGCTTTTCAAGGCTTCTTTTCTTTTCTTACAAGCCTCTTTTGTGCAGAAATAAAAGCCAGAAACTTTCTGCTTCGAGGATGTCAATAGAAAATATTTAAACTTCTTCAATCTTTTTTATTTCATTCCTGGGGATTTTTTTAACCAGATGATCCAGTGACTTTTTAGTTGGCAGCAATATTTAAATTGCTTTGCTCAACCTAAATACGAGGCTTTCAAGGGAAAAAAAGAAAGTTAAGCTAAAAATATTATCTGCCTCTAAAAATAGAGTCACATCTCATTCTTACCCTTGCAAAACGTATCTCAGTCTCCTACAACCTGGTTTTGGGCAGGACCTCCAGGTCTATGTGGACACACAGCAGAGCTCACCCCCCTCTCTGTGTGAGGAGCAGGGGTGTTGGTGGAGCTCCACTCACTTCACATTCAGGATTTACAGAGCAGATGTCCTCAGTTGTCCCTCTCAACTCCTTTCATGCCCAGGAGAAAGAAGTGGGCAGGATTCATCTAAAAGAGTTTAGATGTCTACTTAAGGAGGAACTAAAGATGCCACGGAAGCACTTGAATCTCTCCACTGTCCATGAAGGGTGGTGGGCACAGGAGAGCCCTTCCCTTTGCCCACTGTGGTGGGTTTACCTTGGCTGG